>JAJPCS010000027.1:7326167-7346102 GCA_021164005.1 Willisornis vidua nigrigula | reverse complement strand
ACACACACACACACACACACACACACACACACACACACACACACACAACCTCTCTTCCTCCGCCCTCGGCTTCTCCGCCCGCCTCCCCGCAAAAACCGGCTGAAAGGATGAGCCTCCGGATTCCTCAGAACACCGGAATTCCCGTGCAGGCGCCTTCCCCGCGGCAGCGAAAAGAGCGGCCCCTCTCGGGAGGTTGTCCGCGAACAATGGCAATAAATGGCTCCCTCTGGACTTTTCGCGGCGTTGCCCGGACTCTGAATGGCTTGGGGAAAGGTCTTTGTTTGGAGGCTTTCTTGGGAGGGTCGGGAGCATTTTGTGCTCCCAAAGTGCTTGTGGTCTAAAAGATAAGGCTCTGAAGGTGGTAAGGAACCCAGGAGGGCAGGCAGCCGCCTTGTGTCTGTGTATTTGGTGTTTAGCATAGTCCACCTTTTTGCCAAAGCTTCTCCCTAACACCAGAATGCCTGTTTTTAATTTGCTGGATCTGCCCGTGCCCGTCCCGTGGAGGAATTTTGTTGTTTTGTCTCGGAGAAAAGCAGAATCTCCCTGCACCCAAATGCCTGTAACGATCAGCTGTTCCTCCGGCTCTTTTTTTATGAGGTTTTCTCTCCAGCACAAGGCAGTGCATTTCCCACGATACCTCTCTGTATTTCTGCCAATCTTTGGCACCAAAGAGCTTTACTGAGATAAGTGATGAAGTAGTTTTGCCTTCAGGAAAGGGAAGCTCTTTAGGAGCTCATTTCTCCAAAGGGTGCATGGTCTCAGATTGTCAAGGAAGTGCAATCAGTTGCCAACTTTGCCTTGAAGAGCATAGACTAGGGTGGAATCTGTGAAGTTATGTATTCTGTAGTCAAATCTTTCACTTTGTCCATTAGCAGGTGGTGATTATGCCTGGCAACAGCTGAGACTACATCAGGATTTATACTGAGCTCCTCCTCTCCAAAATATGTTCACATAAAATACAGAATCAAGTTACAGAATTACATTTAAATGTTCTAGTATTTGTATACTTTTGTATTAAAGGAAAACCACATACATCTCTATGCCTTTGGTAGGTTGCATTAACACAATCAAAGTTGTTGCACTAGAAGGTCCCCCAGGAGGGGAAGCATTTGAAGTCCGTCTCTGATAGATGAGTAGGTTGGATGATACTTGCTTTAACTGTTTGGCTTTTTTATTGCTGCTGAAAAAATACAAAATAAGCGCAGGTTTTACATCTGTTCTTAGGGTTCAGTGCACGTACAGCAGTAATGAATGGGGAATGATTATCAAAATATTGTAGAAGTGTTACAAAAAAGAAAAAGTCATCATTTTTAAGGCAGCATTATAAATGCCAAGAGATGCTTTTATTTTTTTTAAGTTGGGGGAGGAACTTCAAAAAGCAATTCCTACAAAATAAGCAATTTAAATCCTTCACTAAGGCAGAGCTGTAATCCATCCTGAAGTGCTTTTGCATTAATTATGACAACTGACAGCTCTGTACTTTTGACAAGAGATACTTTTGATTGGAGTCTTGTTCCAGGAAACGTTATAGGAAAGATACAAGTGTCTTCCCAGCTTAGTGATTAAAAGCTGTAAAAAGAAGTCCCCTGGCAGGTGTAGGAAAGAAGTGCCTGTCTGTACATTGAGGGGTTTCCAAGTCTTTGCCACATTAGTACGCTTGGAAAAGCTGATCCACATGTTTACAAACACCAGGTGACATTTTCTTCCCAGGAGCCGGTAACATGGGCATTGCAACAGACCCCATGCCAGAAGCATAACCAAAAATACTGGTACTCACCATTCTTTTCTGACTCAAGTGGTTCTGAAATGAGCTGGCAATATGTTGATAGGAAACTGGTTCACTGTGAAGGGTAGGGAGGAGTGTTAACACTATTCCTCTGCATCCCAGAGCAGAAATCTTTACTAAATTAGAAAAGTACACCTTGTGTTCAAACCCCACCAATAAAGCAGGGGAAAGGAGTATCAAGAGCTCTTTACAGTGTGTATGCTGAAGTGACCTTTATATACCTTTTTGAAAAAGAGCAAAAAATTCACAACAAAACACCCTGGTTTATCTGACTAACTACACGTCTTAAAAAATTGTGATTAAAATCATTAGAACTGCCAGCCATGATGTCATACTTCTCCTGATTAACTTAGCTGTGTTAATTTGACAGTTTATGTAGGCATAGTATCATGTCTTATAACATCCAGTGGGAGATGACACCAAACCTAAGCAGAACTTTGTAACTGGTCTGTGCATCTGGAGCTCGCACACAGCATGGCCAGAAGCCTCATTACTTCCAGACCAAAAGGGCAACAGGCACTCTTCAGGAAGAAAACTTTGGGACAGAGTAAAGAATAAAATCCCAAACTATTACAGGAGATAACAGTGAAAATCACATGGAGAGGATAAACATTTTATCAGAACCAGAAAAATGTTCTGCATTATCCTGTTGTTTATCAAGGTGATATGTACAAATCTTCCTAATGCTAAACAAAGGAAAAAGAATTTAATCCTCAAGCAAGATTCAGAAAGAGTCCTCAAGTATCTCCTCTCACTGAATCGACAAACAGCAAGTTACCCAGCTTCACATACACTCTCAGCATAGATATTACATTACATTCTCCTACCTCACAATTTTTTCTTTCATTCTCTCAAAAATGAACAGACAAATCCTTCCTCTAGCAGAACAGCCAGCTCTCTTAGTTGTTCCTTCTCAATTATCTTCTGTTCATCCTTTTTTAGATGGCATAGATTTCACAGGTATTTGTGAATAGTTGATAAAACTACATGCAGCCACCACAGACAGCTCACATCACAAACCACTTCATGTCTGGGCCCGCTACATGATCAGTTAATTTTCCTGCACACCTTTTTTCTTCTGATCAGGGAGACTTTGGGATTTTATCTGAAAAGCTAAACTCTACCTCCTCTAGAAGGAGCCATCTGTATTGGGCCAATCTACCTCTAGAGTTTGCCTTGAAAGGCAAGCAAAATCTGAAAGGATAATTATGTTTTTAGTGATATTCCTTGGTAGCATCAGTATTCCATTATTCAGGAGAGGAAATGATCACCAAGGAAAGCTTATTTGTTTGGCAAAGTATTGTGGTTGTGTTGAATTCAGCAAGTGGTGGAAGATGTAGAGATAATTTAAGGAGAGAGAAACTTCCAATATTACAAGCTAAGAATCATAGCTCTAGAAACACTTGCTCTGTGTTTTGTTCTATAATATATATTCTAAAGTAAAGTTTGTATAATCTAGAGGGTAGCGAAGAAGTAGTCAAAATATGGTTGCAGAGTTCCAACAACAACAAAGAAGCCTCAGAGGAAATAAGGTACAGAGAAGGCAAGCTGGTAGTGACAGAAGTTAGAGACAGATTCTATCCTGAGTTGCAAAACTGCTAAACACTCACCAGCACATTTAAAACAGTAATTTGGAAAGTGGGAGTTGTTTATATGGCTCATTAAAAAAACCTTGTGAGAAAGCCCCACTGCAGCTGCCACCTAGCCTTGAAGAATTAACTGGTTGGATAATAGCCACCTTTTGAAAAGTCCTTAGTAAGTCCTTAGTGTTTGTATTTGCCCCACCATACCTGAAAGTGGCAGAGTAGCTTCCCTCGTGTGGAGGGACCCCCTCCAGAAGGCAACACACGTGACCACAGAAAGTGCATTTCCCTGCCCAGCACACCTGGCCTGGCCTGTGTGGGATTCAGAGGAGCAGATGTTCCTCCACTGAAGTCTGTGTATTTGCCTTTTACATTACCCTTTACCATACTTCAGCAGCTGGAATAGAAGAGTTGGGGGTTTGTTTGTTTTGGGTGAGAAATTTTGTGTGGTGGAGGTGAGTTGCTGTTGTTTTAAATGATGTGGCTTTGCTTGAAGCTGATTACTAAAAAAAAAAACAAAAAAAACCCAAACCCCATATAAAATTTACTTACCAGATGCCAGCAAAATGCATTGGTTTGAACAAATACTGTAACTACTAATTTAGTTAAATCTATCCAACTGTGAAAATATATTGGCATGAATAAAAATATATAGACATGAAACGCATTGCACTTTTTTTTGTTTGAAAAAAAAATTGGCTTCTGTAAAGAGCAATTGAAGTTTGAAAATATGCTCCTGAGAAGAAATGTGTTCATTTCCATAAAACATATTGGTGTGTAAATTTACAGTATGTATCTGTATCAGTTCCAGAGCAATATTATGAATTCAGTGAAATTTTGTTCTGTGTTAGTTAGTAAGATGAACCAAGTAAAAGGAATTGCATGCTGCAAATGCTACATATAAAATATGTGTGGGATGAAGTCCCATTTATAAAGCAATTATAAATGTGAGATTTCACAGACTTTTGGAGGAGATAAAAGTTTATAAACCAAAACAAAAAAACCCCCTGTCAATGCAATGCCAGTGCAAAGTAAACCAAGGTCAAACCTCACTGGTATCATTATCATTGAAAAATACATAATCTACATTTTGAGTTGGTGAATATAATTGCAGAAGAGAATTACCAATGGTGAGTGGAAGCAGAATTATCTTATTCATTACCTGACTTCTCATCCATATAATTCATGGAATGAAGCCACAATAAAAATGGTGCTGGTAACGTAATTCTCCATATATTCTAGTTAGGTCTCCCTCCTCCTGCAGTGTTTGATAATTAGCAAAAGTGTTTGCTTTCCTACACCTTCTAACCATCAAGTAAGAAGAAAATACTTGAAGAAACATTAAAGTTACCTACCTCAAATGATGAAATTGTAGAGTTGTATCCTTCCAGATTTTAAGAAGCATTTGGACAATGTTCTTAGGCACATGGTGTGAATCTTGGAGGTGTCATGGGCAGGGCCAGGAATTGGTCTCGATGACCCTCATGGGGCCCTTCCAACTCAGCATATTCTGTGATTTTATAAATATATGTTACAGTTGGCCATAAAAACATACTAATGCATGGAATTAAATAGACACTAATTGTGTTTTAAATATGCTTGAACATGTTTACATGTACTTTAGAATACATCCTAGGTAATATCTTTGAAATATATATTTACCCAATTATCTATTAACATCTTTGAAATATATATTTATCCAATTTTCCATTGTTTTGTTTTTTCTGATGGTTGGTATTTTTTAATTGATTTGCATTTTATTACTTACGCATGGATTATTTGATGTGTTGAAAAAAAATCCTTGCACTCAGCTGAGGTAACAAAGAAATATTCAAAAACTCGTTAAGAAGGAAGTTGTTAATTCTGAAGAACATTATATAATCCATTTTACTTTCTTAAAAGCGGCTTCTACTACTGACACTAGTATATTTACAATGGTTATCTCACATGTTTTTGTAATTTTCAAGGAGGCTCTAAACATTTGGATCCAATATTTGGGTTTCTTCAGAACAATTTTTTTTCACATCTTTTATGGAAAATGTTTTCAAATCCAAGTCAAAGTATTTTAGCTGATCCAGAGTAAGACTCAAAGAATTGAACAAATACAATGGTTTGCCAATACTAAAGATTCCTGAAATATTTTTTTCTAGCACCTCCCTGCTTTAAAACAAGGTTCTAAAAATTGATAGGACCTTTCTTACAAGAGTATTCCTTTCCTCTATGAAAATCAGTTCAAAGAATAAGCCCCAGGGAAATAAAAAATAAAAAACCAAACAAAGAAAAAAAAATGACTGATTGAAAAGATCATAGACTTTAAAATTCCTACACATTCTGTCTCTGCTCAACAGTCTTCCAAGAGTTAGAAGACCTAGCAGTGAAATACAGTCATCCAGCTAGACTGGATTAATAGTGCTGTTTCTAGCAATGAGAATAAGATTGCAATTGTCAGGTGGGGAGATACCACAATCAGGAACAGACTCTGCTTAGCTTGTGTCTAACCAGTGCTGATGCCACGATTGTCTTTAATGAAGACCTACTTGAATATGTCACTGCATGCACACCAAAATTCTCTTTAACAAGAATCCAGAGAATATGAGAAATTGTGCACTCCAGTTTTCACCCTGACTTCAATCATGGTGCTTGAGGGCATTATTAAGGCTTAATGGTCCTGTCCACCCTTACATGGGGTCTCCACCCACACCCATGGGCTCAGAAGCTGTGTTTAAGCTGAACAGCATTAGAAGACTGCATAGCTTAGTCCTACTCCTTGTTCCTGGAATACTTTGATCCAGCTATCAACCAGTTGTTTGATCTTAGCCTGCCTTATCTTCTGGGCCTGCCTAGTGATCACTGATCCTAACCCTGAGTTGCAGATTGATTTCATATTGTGATCTCTGACATGCTTCATTTCCATGATATTGCCTGGATTCCTGGTTGGACTTTATTATAGCCTCTGGGTCTGTCCTTACTTCTTCATTACGGGACTTGGCTGGTTCTGGTGAGACCTCTGTCCCACTGAGTTGGGCACCACTGTGTTCCTGGCTCACCTTTCCTCAGAAAGCAGCCTCACTCTTGTTAATTCCTAGCAGATGTGATCTGAGAAACCAGAATTCTCATGAAGTAGAAAATAGATCCAGGTCTTCGGTTTTCTTTTAGTCTGCTGACACTAGGCAGAATCAAAGAGATGAAAGAGATGTCACATGGCACCAAAAAAAAAAACAAGGAACAGTGGAAAAATCTATACGGGAGGAAGGTACAGCATATTCACTGAAATTATTTTGGGAGACTAACTCTAGAAAAAGCACAAGTGTGATGGAAGGTCAGGGTAAAAATAGGACTATATGTTGAATGGATGAAAATGCTGGAATAACGCTGAGGTGGAAATGCGGGGGAAGGTGAACTGATAGTAAGGAAAAGCAAAGCAATGAAAACATGTTGAGACCCCTGGAGGAAAAGAGTGTGTGATCATGCAGGAAATGCATTTAGGACCAGCAGTAGATTATTTGGGAAATATGAAGCATAACATACATCTGAAAACAGAGTTTAGCTTCAAACAGGAGCTGAGAAACCTTGAGTACAGAAACTGAACTGAGACGGCACAGGATGGGGAACATAAGTCAATACTAGAAAACAGGAAACAAAAGGAAAATGTGTGGTGATGAAGAACTAGAAAAAGGAAGTCCAACAGTAGAAAAAGATGAGACCAGAAAAAAAACAAGACACAAAGCATGGAAAAGAAAATCAAGATTTAAGTGGTACAACCTGCACAGTATGAGCTGAGAAGTCAGAGGAATGGAAAGAGGAGTTATAAAAGTAGCAGAGTTATAAAAGGAGCTACTGGTGGATGAGACAGAACTAGGAAAACAACAAAACTTCAGGCTTTAAACAAAAAGAAGAAAAGTTGTTACCCAAGTTGCTTTTTAAGATTTTAAACTCATTTTATGCCATTTTCATAATGCATCTCCTTTTAGTAAATATCTGAGATTCAAGACAAATTATATACGAGGTTACTCTCTCCTCTAGGAAATATTAATTTACTGTACTACTCCCTAACAGATGATCTCAAAAGAAAAGGTTTCAGGTGGATTTGAAGACACTAAACCTTCTGGTGATGTGTATGGATAGCAATGCAATAACAATTTTCCCCCCTCATTCACTTTCATAAATTTTAGGGAAACACATACATACACTGTAAGTAAGGCCCTTACAGTTAGGAGCTGTTGATAATGAAAGAAATGAACTTGTTAGTTATACAATCTTTGTGCTGCTTTTGCATTTTTATGTGGTGATCTATAACTGCATGATAGGTCTTCCTTCTGTGCCTTGTCCGTCTATCGCACTGTTCCACCCCTCACAGAACAAAGCCTTGGTCTCATACAGCCCAAGGAGAAGCTCTGGGGATGATTCATGGGTTTGGGGAGAAGGAAGACATTGATAGATAGAATCTGTAATTCATTAACTGAAAAAAAAAAAAAAAAGGAAAAAGGAAACAATGTGGCAGAGGTCTAAAAGAAGAAAAGACAGTCTTAGAGTAACCGAACAATGCTTTTGAGAACTGGATTATGTTTCACTATGCCAGAGTTCCTCTGTGATGTTAGGCAAGTCATTGAAACCAAATGTTTTCACAGTGCTAATAAATTGATATTAATACTCATTTTCTCACTTTCCAACTTCATACCAAAGAGTCTTATCTGCAGAAATGTGAAGTACTGCAGACATCCTAAAGCCGGTGTGAACTGGACTAAGAACACGCAGAGCCGTGTAATGAAAATTGGCCACTTGGAATTAGTGGTTACCTTTGACATTAATCTTAATTAAATACTTCATTATAATGTATCTGCAGAACGAGGACAAATTAAGGTTGCATAGGCAATTCTGAATCCTGGCATTTCTCAAGTCCTTGATTTTTCAATTTTAGTGATGTTAATATGGCATGTATATCTGTTTGGCCATTTATTAGAATTTAATTTTTATTAGCTTATTAGCTTTGATTTAGTTACTCTTTTGAAATATTTGCCTAACACTTTTAAATCTATCTCAAAAATGTTATCATCACAAATGAAGTCAGTGAAAGTTTCAGGATTTTTTTTTACCCTGAAGAGTGTGAATGTCTTGAATTAAGCCAATAAATCACAAATGAACACAGACATGACTACTAAGATAAATAATGATTTACATTGCAACCTGTTACTGGCTCAAAATATGGAACTGACTTTGGAAGAAAAATAGTGCAAGTATACCAGAAAAGAAACAAAACTGAAGAAATTACACAAAATACAACAACTTGTCATTCATTCTCTGTTGGACTGCACAAGTTTCAGAGTAGGTGAGAAGTATTTGTTACAGTGATCACCACGTTATTTGGCATGTAAACCTTCTTTTTTATTTTTTTTTTTTAAGGAGAGCACTGTTATTTGTGGTCATATTGAAATGTATCTGAGTCATAAGTTTGGTGGATTTATTTTTATAAAGTGCAGTTCTAGAACTCCAATATGTTATATATGTTTCACACATATATAACATATTAAGAAGTGAAAATGACATATTTTTAATTAAATAAAAACATAACAAGGCAGTAAATCGTTTTATTATATCACTTGCCATTGTGATACAGGACAATCAAGTCAGTTTGCTGCTAGGTGAAAAATAGAATGAAGAATAAAAGAAAGTATATGTTGCACTACCTGCAGCCATAAGGAGGTGCACTGTTTGTTTTCCTGCAGAAAAAAAAATATAAAGCAGAAGATTTCATGGATTAGAATCCAGAATCCAAGTTTCTATAACAGTAAGATACAAGAGTTATGAAGGAAAATATTTCTGACAGAGGAGTACAAGAAACTACAGAAAGCTGTTCATGGTACCTATACTTGTTAAAGTAATTTTGAGTTCTCTGATAATCACAAAATTGGTTTGTGGCAAGTACACTTGGTTGTCATTAATACTTCAGTTGTTAGAAGATGGTGTTGACAGCACTTAAAATAGTGACATAAAAAGCAAGATTTTTTATTCTTAAGGGGCTAAACTATTTCCCAAGATTTTTATTAATATCAGGACTGTGTTGTAGCCTACTGTCATTTAATTTTTTTATATAGCAACTGCATATGGAAATAGTGTTAAATAGGGACACATAGTAAATGTCATTTTAAAAACTGCTTTTCTGGGGTTTAGTTGTGTGGAATTTTTCACTTGCAACAGAGATTAATTGGTTTAAGCTATGTCTTATTTCTTAAGATGAGAATGGTTTTTATAGTGCCAAACTATAGAAAATCACTAAATACAACTATATTGCAAGTGTACCTTTAGTTTTTCATGTGAAAGCATAAAGACTAAAATTAACAAATGCTATCTGAGCAGCAGGCAATCCACTGGAGGCTGGTTTCTTGCCTACAGCAGAATTCAATTTGATTTGCTCCATATTTATAGCTTTTGCATTTTATAGAGGTCAGAAAAGGTTAATTAAATAATTTCAATATTTTACTTTAACAGTATACAATAACTATTTACTGTATAAAAGGTAAGTTGAAGAGAAAAAAATAGGAAACATTATTTATGTTCAGTTCTTGCATTCTGTTCAGACATCTGTTGTAGGAGGAAAATAGAAGGTAACAATGGATACTTTCCGAATACTCATACTCCAAAGTGTGTCTTGGTATATGAAAATGCTTCATCATATCAAAACTAACTATCATAACATTTTTAAACACATGCCTATCTTTCTAAAAAAAACACCCTAAAACACACCTCCTCCTTTGAATATTAATCTATTTAATTTAATGAAGACTAAGCTTATGGAGCAGAACGTCTCTTTTTTTTCTTTTTTTTTCTCCCCTAGTTGTTTCACAACTAACATTTCCCAGAGTGATGATGGATTGTAAATGGGGACTGATCTTATTAAATGACTCATCAGAATCTGGGTAGATGTGATACATTCCTTTTGTGTCTCCTATGTACAAGCGTACTCTGAGGTTGTTAATTATGTGCACATATGAGACAATCTGAAGTTTCAAGTGGTTGAAATATGTGGTGCTATTTTCCCTTCATTTGTAGAAAAGATTATATAATTTTCTTATGTCTTGTTAGGTGTAGTTGAATGTTCTTCAGTGCTGCCAAAGAAAATTTACAGCTTCTTGAATGTTTGTTAACTTGGTTTCCATCCCCACACATTGACGTAGATTTCTAATTTTGTGGAATCAACTTCGGGAGGGACCTTCCCTTAGGAATGAGCCTTATCTGTAACTGTGATGTGATACATGCACATCTGTATTTGCAGAAGGAAGAAGATGAAGTGCTACTCCTGGACAGCAATGTTGCAGAGAATTCAGGGGGATTTCACAACCAGGAGATTCTTATGCAACTAGTTTGGAAGCCAAGGTGATCATGGACACAACTATTGTTGAACATTTTTTGACTTTTCAGAGTTACAGTAGTTGACAGTTCAAACAATGGACTTTTCCTTCCTACCCAACAAGAGTTTCATGAGTGTAGCCATTGTCTTTAATTTCCTTTATAGATGACCAACAAATTACAGTAATATGTCAAGACCAAAATCTCCTTTGTCTCAAGATGACCCTAAAGTCATTGTAAGTGAAGGCACTAGAACAACCTGGGACAACTGCTAAGCAACTATATTTTCCTGTATCTGGTAGGTCCAGTTTTCTTTCCATGCATGTTCTCAAACTTTCTGGCCTTCACTGCAGTATATTTGCTAAAGTATAACTTTGATTTAATTTTTTTGTGGTGGTTATCACATCCAGCAGTTTTAGTATAAGTACAGCATTCATTAATCTTTGACACTGAGAACAGTAACAAAATTAGAAACTCAAAGGAGTTTCTAGGGTTTTTAACTTGACCTTATAATGCTCACTAGTATGTTTTGGCCTGGTTTTCTCTAGGGATTTCAGGGAAATGTTTGCTGTGTGAGGTTTTGCAGTTCACACTGTTTAAGGAATCTCTTTAACTTCTCTAGCCTGTGACTATTGGGCTCCCCTACTCCTCTGAGAGGTTGTTCAGTGTAACTTGATAAAAATATATGAGGTCTTCACGACAAGCCTGTTGACAGTATTTGGATAAGGGTCTCAGACAAAACATTGCAAGTTCCAGTGAGCATTAGGTCTTTGATTAATGCCATGGAAAAATTGATTTACATTTAGCCAACACATTTATCTGTACTACATAAATTACCATGAAAAGACAGTTTAGTTGAAACTGCAGTTGTTATCATTAGTCATTCACTGTTGGTAACAGTCATGAGTAAGGCTGAAGATTTACAATTTTTATTATGTCATATCATATGGAAATCAAGTATCTGACACTTTGAATTGTGCCAATATAAGTGTTTTGTTTGTCTTCAAAGACTATGATTTGCACTTCCAAATATAACCATGAAGTGGCTCTTTCTCAGTCTTCATTTTCATTTTGTAGTATTTTCATAGTACAATTGTCTGGCTATATGGATCAGTAGTAGCTTAACACATTCACCACAAGAATGTTACCATTTTAAGGCTACTTTTACAAGATGAATTACCTGATAATACTCCCTGAGGTCCATGATAGTCCACATTAGTGTATAGATGATGAAAGATATGAGAAGTAAAAAGCTTATCTCATTCCCTGGCTTTCTTGAATTTCAGAAGTTTTTAAGTTTCGTGTCTTTAGCAGGTTTTGGCATGTCATACAAGAGTGAGCTAATGAGTCCTTCCACAGGGTTTGCAGAAACAGAAAATATTGCCTTGGTTGTGTGACCCTCAGAATACTATTAATATTATTTTTTCCAATCTTTTAGTCATATTAAATTTTAATTACCAAGCTGATATTATTAACTGCATATTCATACTTTTAAGAGAAGATGAGAAGGATGTTGCCATCTTTGTTTTCATTAAGACATCTGTCACTGAAAGTACTTCTGAACTGTAAGGGAAACAAATAGATAAATGAAAAATCTATGTAAATATTAAGAATGTGCAGGATAATTATCAGTTTCAGAACATATAATTTAGGTTAAAAGTTTGCACAGACTTGCAATATAAAAAGTATTTTCATGGACTGATTCTGGGCTGTATTTAAAAAAAAAAAAACACATAGATAATGATGTATGAAGTCAAGTTCCTGTAGATAAAAGCCTTTCTGCTAAGACCATTGAGACTAATCCTGTGCTTAAAACTATACAGACACTCTTCTAAATTCTGACTGTATGGAAACCTTAAGGTGTGCTTACCTTGGTGTGTTTTATTTTTGGTCCTGTGTGCTGCGAAACCCTGGATCCTCCATATTTACTGTGCTCTGCACAGCATCAGGAAATAGTCTTGGAAATGTAAAAGCTGGATTTCTTCCTTATGAAACTAAATCATAATCAACCTTGAGAATGTAGTTTATGCACTTCACCAACCCATGGGTTAATACCCAAAAATGGACTACAGTTATCCTAAGCAACCCCTCCACACCCATATGCTTATAATATTTTCAGAATGAATAGTTTTATTCTGCAGAGCCACTCTCATTGTGTCTCTTGTTACTTGGTGGCATATTGTAATGGTTTGGCCCATGGCTTCCCCAGTAACCATTGTATCCAAGGAAGTATTCCACACGTGTCTTCCACATAGCAGGGGGGGAGTGGTTTAGTCTCTTCTTCTGCCTGGCCAGAGAGATTGTGGGAGGTGGTTGGAGCCTGGTTCCTCCGGTCGTTGGTGGTTCTCCTGTCCTGGGTGAGATTGTTTCATTCTTGTTCCCCTTCCTTGAGAGTTTTATTGTGTTTGTTTGCTCCATTTGGTTCTGTTAGGTTGGGTTTCTATCTTCCCTATCTTCAGTCCCCTTCTTCCCTTTCTCCCTCTCCCCTCGGGGGTGGGATCCTACATACTGTGTGATTGTGAATATTAGGAAATAAAATTTATTTTTTTTTATTCAGTTCAGTTTCTTCTGAGTGCGTTTCTTTTCAGTTTTTTTCCCTTGCCTTTGCTGAGAAGTTTCTGAGAGGGGGAAGGGGGGCTGGTCCAGGCTTGGTAACAGCTAAGTCAAACCTGCGACACATATGAGTATCTTTACCTGCAAGAATTTCTTCAAATGAATTGAATTATATCAATTTGATAATTGAAAGCATAATGGGATTTTGATGCTCTCTAGAAACATAGGAGGGAACAAAAAGAACATTAGTTTTGTGAAGATATTTGTTCATTTAAAATGAAATTTTCTTCCTTCATTGTCAATCAAATGTTTCCTTCAGAAGGTTACTTGTACTAAATGATTTTTATTTTTCAAAAACGTGTGTTTCCTAAGTTCATTATTTTTTCGTAGACTATGGGACTTTGTAAATAAGTTAAATTCCTCCTTATTTTCAACACAGAAAAATCAGAACTAACAAATCCTGGATTTTGCCATGCAGCAGTTCAAACTCATTGCAGTCCCAATAGGGAAAGATTTTGTTACTTCTTCTAGTGCAAGTAGCCTAAGCTTTTCCCCTTTCCTTGCTGGGCTGCTTGGGTCATCACAAGCTAGAAGGACCTCTTTAGTTGCCACAACCAAGTTACAACTAAGTTCTACATTGGACCCAGTTTGGAGAAAATTGTCACTTGACCAGAAGCAGAACATCTTGGAAAGCTGATTAAAATTCTGCAAACTGGCAAGGAGTATTAAGACAGGTATGCAGGAACACCACGAAAAACATAAAGTAATTTTGATAAATATAACTTAGAGAAAACAAATGCTAGATGTATGGCCATGATAGCTTAAGAGGGAAAGAATTTAAGGCTGATGTGCAAGTATTAAATATTTATAAGAGATCAACACATTCCTTGATGATGTCTTTCTCCTTAGCATCTTCCTGAAGAGAACGGGATGACTCTGGTTGAACCTTGTGGGATGGAAGCTTTAATACTGTGGCACTGAACAGTTTAAACAAAACACTTTTTCCTTAGTTTACCTATGAATGTAGAGAAATCCTCTTCTATTCACAGTGGGAATTTTGTAATTGTTTTGGTTTGGAATTTCCTTTATTTTCTGAAAACAGCATCAGACTGGATCTGTGGCTCAGGTGGTGGTTCATTCTGCTCTCACTTTGTGCATCTCTTATCTCTCTTTCTCTCATTGCTGCAGAAATTGTGGCAGTCCTCACAGCAGAGTTTGACTGCCACTCCACAGGAACTTACAAAAAACCCTCTTAGGGTAGAAATCCTTTTCTACTTCCAAATTCAGTCCTTTCTCAGATACTCCACTCACAGACCTGTGTCCACTTTGTGGATGGGCTAATAAACCCTAAGTCTTTTCTAATCAAATCCAACTAAGCTTCATTAAATCATCAATAGAACAAAATCTTCTAAGATTTTAATTTTAAGAATAATTTTTATAAGTCAAGATGATGAATGCTGCAGAAAATACAGATTTTTTTTTTGCTGAAGAAAGTTTAGCCTTTAAATTTATGTATAACTCTGTTTCTTTACATTTCTCAAATTTCCAAAAGCATGACATTTGACATGAGATTAGTTGTGCATACATTAATATGAAGGAAGTTTATTGTCTGGAAATATATTGACCTCAGTGTATTATGTACCTTCTACTGATAAGATTTATAAGGTTTCCTTACATTATAGTAAAAACTCTCACGTTTGTGATGTTGTCATTTGTTAATTCAGTATCAAATAGTATTAATAAACATTTATTGAATAGGAAACAATAAACAGTCCACAAGTGAGCAATTGAGTTGTTCTGTATTTCCCTGGTGATACTCCCAGTCTAAACAAGTTTATGCCCCAAAAGGATTGGCCTAATTACATGGTATTTTTTCTTATGAAGGAAATAATTAATATGGAAAATGCATTTCTGTTTTTAGTTGTTTGGCATTTTCATTCTTAGGTGAATAAGGTATCATTATTTGAGCACTGGACAGTGCAATTCAGTTGTTTGACTGTTGTACTGACAGACTAGATATTAGTCTACAATGTTTTAAGAAGAGCTTCCCTTTCTAAGTGCTGTCTCTGTGACCTTTAGTTATGGAAGATTGTTGTTAAAGCATGTCCTGAATATGGCTGTTGTATAATAAACTGACATTTACTATCTGTCCCACTTGAAAAAGGCTTAGCCCTACATAGTCAGCGATGTGCAGATGCATCATCCACCTTCCACATGACTTCACTGAAGTTCATGCTTAAACAATCAGAAATTTCTCTGAAATTGCTACGCTCTCTTCTTTAGCTATGAATTTGTCTATGATCAAGCTGTCATTTGGATGTACCAACTTCTGTCCCATCTGGAGATAGTTTTGAGTATTTAATTACTTTTTTCCTATGAAGTCGCTCTCTGATATTTCCTGAGAATTTCTCTGCTTTCCATTTGAGGAGTTCAGCATGTGAAGAGATTGTGTTGTGTTCAAAGTCCAGTCCTGCAAATGTTGCGTAGTAGTATGGTAGTCTAAAAATTCCATGTTGGGAAACTATAGCGTTCAATGATAAAAATTTCTATTTATTTTGGTACAGTTATTATTTTCAAAAAACCAGAATATTAAACTCTTGGAAATTATGCATTTCTGAAATAGGTATACAGTGTTTTCTACTTCAAGAATCCTACAAGTATGGAGTGGCTCCACATTAGTGGGTATTGCCTAAAAATCAGAGCCACTGCCATGCAGAGGTACATGTCAGAAAGATGAATATTAAAAGAAAAATCATCTGGTTTGCTCCTACACTACCTGATACTTGAATTTAAAGGAACTTTTCAAGAATACATCTTAGCAAATTAAAATGTAAACAAGCAGAAAAGGAACAGTTTGTATTTCTTGATGATTTAGACTGACAAAAAATGGTGTGAAATGGCAATCTAGAACTTTGTAGGTTTCAACTTTCGGGGTGAAAAATGTTTTTGCTGGTCTGAAATTAATGGGACTAGTTCTAGTCTGGTAGTAGTGACTGGCACAGAGGGAAAAACAGCAATTAATAGTCACAGAACTAATCTATATTAGGAATGACTCATAAAACTTCAAATTATACTTGCTTAAACTGAAAAAAAGATTAAAAAAAAAAAAAAGAGAGAGAGAGAGATGTTAGAATGGCACTTTAAAACCTGAATTAATGTACCAGACTTCTGTATGAAGGTTATCTAGTCAAGAATATTGTGTAGGAGTGTGAATGGCTTGGTATCTGTAGGGAAATCTTATGGAAGATCAAAAAATTAATAGAAATCTAAAATTCCCATTCTATTAAAGTCCCTTGAGAAAGTTTGTTCAGATAATTTCAGTGTTTATTTTCTCACTTTTTTAGGTTTTATTTTTTGTAAGTAAGAGCTAAATTCTCTTACCAATTTGAATGGAAAATACTTTTGATTCTCTGCATTCCAGTGGTTTCCTTCACAAGTTCTTAGTTCTACTGAAAGGCACAAGGGCTTTAAAAATATCCTAGTAAAGTTTTGAGATAACAATGATAATAATACTGCAGAGAAATTTCTTCTGTTTTGTCTGTGATGAATCCATTGTAGTAGTCCACAATTCAGTATGTTTTTTCACTGACAGACTTGAAGCTTCATGAAATACTTCCTGAGAAAATCTGCTTATTCAGTGTTGTGGGGCATATTGCTGCAGAGAGTGTATAATAGCCTGTCTCTTTTTTCCTTTCCCTTTTTGGCTCTAGGTTTGTCATCTTACACTTCCCTACACCAAATTGCCCAAGTCATTACTGATAGCTTTTCCAGCACTTTCTGCATTTTATTGTATTTTTTTTTGTGTGTTGATGGATCCTTCTTCATTCTGTGTTTTGTTATCTACATGTTTTAGCGACTTATCTCTCATTTTAATATAAATTGAACAAAACAGACTGTGATGGTCTTGTGGCATTCCTTCAGTAACATCATTCCAACTCCAACATTTTCCCTGATATGTATTAACTTAGCTGTTGTATGTCATTAACTATATGATCATCTCTTGAAGCAAACAAAATCAGAAAGCAGCTTTTTTTTTTTTTGCATTCCCTGCATATGAATCTTAAAATTAAACTCAATATAATAAGAATACAAGTAGCATCGTAATAGTTCTTTTCCTACTGAATCAAACCCTTGGATAAATGCTGAGGATACTTTACTGATGTGTCTGTGAAATTTTATTGTCCTGGTGTCCCTTTCATTTCTCCTCAGCATGATGCAAAAACTCCTACATGGAGCAGCTTTCAAAAGTACTAAATTAGCAAAAAATGTAGTATGTGTTCAAATGTAAATGTTTTAATGGTCCCATTAACTCCTGTGACCTTTACATGAATTGTTCCACAGAGGTGAGTTATGCCTCCTCACTTCTCCATGTCAGTAAAGTTGCTCTGAGAAGCTGTGGATTCCCCATCCCTGGAAGTGTTCAAGGCCGGGCTGGATGGAGGTCCAAGAAATCTGGTCTAGTGAAGGTGATCCTGCCCATGACAGGGAGATTGGAATGAGATGAACTTTAAGATCCCTTCTAACCCAAACCATTCTGTGATTCTGTGTTCTGTTTTGTGTGGATGGATTAGAAATGGTGAAGCTTATTCTTCAGCTGGAACTTGTCAAAATAACTGCTTTATTGTTTAGCCCCTGAACAACAGGATAAAAAATACAAGAGAATAATATTTTCTGTTAGGTTTACAGGAACAATAGGTTTGTAATTTACATCTATTTGTTCTGAATCTTGCTATCTATTCATAGGAAAGAAAAATGCTAGAGGTGTGGGCTGACAGTAGACTGTTTTAAATATTGATGTCTTAAAATTATTACAGCTAGAAATGCAGTCTGTAGCTTGTCTTAGTCTGAATGGAGGCTGTAACTAACTGCTGTTTGCCATCAGTGTTTAGACGGGATGTACAGAGAATCTGATATAAATATTTACAGCATCTCTCAGTCAACCAAACTTCCTAATGCAGAAAAATAAATTATTGTAACAGTAAGCCCATAGTCTTTATACCTTCAAACAAAGTTCTGTCAAAGGGTAGTAGAGAGAAAAAATGCATAAAATTACAAGTTCTCATTTATTCTTTTCCTACTTCCTCAGCTAGTAACATGGAATAATCAAAGGGAATGGGGGAAAAAGGTACATTTTAAACCATAGCAAATCACAAAAGATTACCTCATCATTCAATCACCTTGCTTACATTTTGGGATATAAATTGAAATGGAAAGATCAGATGTTTCAACATTTTGCAGATTAAATTTTGCATGAGTGTTACAGCTGCTGTTTAATTTCATACTACTTAGTACTTTCATAGGGATTGTCTCAAACAGAATTTTAATTCTGTAGGGAAAAAAAAAGGCCCCAAAAGCTGATGAAAAGTGGCTATGTGGGTTTACCCAAAATAAGCAGTTTGAATTTATTTTGTTTTCCGTGGAAGATGATTTGTAGTGCCGAGTTCCTAATGAGAGCAATTTATGACCAACCATTCTCATTTTCTTTGCATAACAGATCACTTGAAATGGAAAACCAAGTAATTCCAGTGTCCAGATGTCCAGTCTAGTATTTGTGTTTTTCAAGGTTCCATAGCCTATACAATCTTACATCTGAAGACAATCCAGAAACTTGCCATATTACAGAAAATGGTTATGACTTGTTCCATTTTAGAACAGATCAGTGCAGTCTATATATTGTACAACTTTCTACCTGATTGTGTTATACAAAGCCCTTATGAAAGCTCTAAGCTGCTTTCCTTTTTCCTTTTCCTCCCTGGCTTTGCTAACACAAATAGTTTGAGCCTGGCCTTATGGGAGTTGGAAACTTCATTGGAGGGTTCTAGAATGGCACTCAATTTCCTTAGTAGCATTTAATAGAATTATCCCTTGTAGCTTTAAGAATCACCCTCTGGGCAGTGATATTGAAAAGGTCTTCAGGTAGCTTGAGAATTAGGCAGGCAGCAGGTTTGCAAATGGTAATAATTTAGATTAGATGTTCTTTAATATAGAGAAATATTATTAGTTGTAGCATAATATGCTATTCATATTTAACAAATAATGGTGCAATCTGCTCAGAAAGGTCTCAAGTATTTACAGATAAGAACTGTCAATGGGATTTGTTAGAACTTAATTGGTGAGTATTATACATGCTCTTGGTTTATGACTGTAGATACAGACAACTCATGGTTTCAGCAGCTGTTTAACTGTACAGTGATGAAAGACATAAGCTGTTATCCAGTCATGAATAAAAGCATCCAATAGAAGAACACTGGCTTTGCTAGTAGAAATCTCAAAACTGGGCAACTGCCCAATTACATTATTTTCATTTATCTCCATTTCTTGGTTTCAACAATGGCTGGTGGTGACTGTTCAGTGAAAGAAGGCAAGGTTGAGGAAATAACCTGCAGAGGTTCAGGTTGGATATCAAAAGGAATTTCTTTACTGAAAGGGTTGTTAAGCATTGGAAAGGGCTGCTCAGAGAGGTGGTAGAGACCACATCCCTGAAGCTGTTTGGGAAATCCCTGCATGCAGCACTTGGTGCCATGGTCGAGTTGACAAGGTGATGATCAGTCAAAGGCTGGACTTGATGATCTTGGAGGTCTTTCCAGCCCTAAGGATTCTATTCTATTCTATTCTATTCTATTCTATTCTATTCTATTCTATTCTATTCTATTCTATTCTATTCTATTC
>JAJPCS010000027.1:7300610-7326157 GCA_021164005.1 Willisornis vidua nigrigula | reverse complement strand
TCTATTCTATTCTATTCTATTCTATTCTATTCTATTCTATTCTATTCCTGACAATATGATATTTCTCATTATACATTCCTTAATTTCCTAGAAATTAACTATTTAGAAATTTTATAAAGAGGAAATTATACCAAAACCATCTTGTTAACATCCTCTAAATGGAGGGAGTTTTCAGCAAACATTTTGATTTTGTGTCAAAATAACTACAATTTAGAATGTTTGTATCAAGCCTATTTCTTGTTCTTGTTTTAAGTCTTCTGCCTGATGATTTCTTTGGGTGAGTAACAATTACTTGGTTCACCACCCCCTCATGATTTCCTCACATTTTGGGCAAACGCTCCTCCCCCTTTTCTCTTCTAAGCTAAATGGTCCCATTCTGTTCAATTTATCTTTGGCAATGGAGTATACTGTGTCTACAATCTCCCTATGACTTGTCCCTTATCTATTCCAGTTCTTCTCTATGCTTTTTGAGAAGCAGCAGCCAGACAGACAGTATTCAAAATGTGGGAAACCACAGATTCATACAGTGAGGTGCTGCGGTTTAGTTTTGTCCTAAGATTTCTTTGTTGCTTCTTAACCCTGACTATCAGTTCTTCAGTAAAAAACTATTTGGGGTAACAGCTCTGACTTAAGGGAAATTACTTATTTCTTTGTGTATTAGAAAGGGGAAGAATGGGCTCTATGACGATATGACATGTAGGGGCTGCATTTGTTTCTGCTAGACATACATTATTCTACATTTACTGATAATGAATTTCATTTCCTATTTTACGACATTAATATGTATAAGTCTCTTCTGTGGCTGTTAGGAATCTGTTCTAACTTTGACTCTTCTGATTATTTTTGAAACAGCAAGGGATTTGTCATGTCATTCACCCATCCAGTCCTCCATAAGGAAATCATAATCATGTTTTGCTTCCAGTTTATCATGAAGTATCCCACTTTCCAAGTCTTCCTTGTTTCTACTGCAATATTACTTTTCCTGGGAATGTTTTCTGCTGTCTACTGTTGTTTATCTGATTTATAATGGTATATTTGTGTGCATTTCTTATTTTAAGCAATATTTTATTCATTCATTCAAAAAAAAACAAAAACAAAAACAAACCAACAACCAAACAAAACAACCAAAAAAAAACCAAACCAGCACTTTTCCCTGGCCATATGTTTGATTTTCTGCTTAATATTGTGATAGCTCTTCTGAGATACTGCAGTTTATATCAGTTAAATGACAAATTCTTTTATCTCATGACACTTAACTCACACTTACTTTTTTTAACTCCACAGGGAAGCCATCACAGTACCAAGCTGTCAAAGTTCAAGGACCATCTGGACGATGCTCTTAGTTATATAATTTGATTTTAGGTATTCCTGTAAAGAACAGAGTTGGACTTAAGGATTCGTTTGGGTCCCTTCCAACTTGAGATTGTCTATGATTCTGTTTTATTTTACTAAAATTTCATATGTAAGGCAGTGAGGAGGTTTAGTTTGGACTTTGGCAATGCTATTAAGAAAGAACTTTTAAATTACCAGTATTTTGAAGGGGAATCTGTCTGATCAAAATTCAATGTTTTTAAAATAAGGAAGTCCTCCATATCATGCTTTAATAAAATATTGTGGTTCTGTATCCTTCTTTATTTAGAAATGCTCTCTCCTGTTCCAGTAATATAGGAAAGAGGTTGTGACTTTTTTCCTTTGTTTCTCTAATAGTAGTTTTAAGTACATAATATGCATTACATGATTTTCTATAATTACTGCTGGAGAAACAAAGAAAATAAAATCTGTGTTTTGCAAGTATAAGAAGATATAACCTTAAAGAATGCTTTTATTTATATTAAGATATTGGAAATCACCTTATTGTGTTGAGAATAAATTGTTGCTAGAACTTCTTTCCACTTTTACTTATTTTTCTCTTCAGCTGTTTTACATATTTATTAGCTCCTTATCAGAGATACTTTGAATATAATTTTAAAATAGAAAAATAAATATTTTCTTACTTTTTGTATCAGCATAGTTGTAAAGGAGTACATATTCTGCATGGTGTACAGGGAGTTAGGCATGCAATTTCCATTAATAATGAA
This sequence comes from Willisornis vidua nigrigula, assembly GCA_021164005.1. Lineage (NCBI taxonomy): Eukaryota > Metazoa > Chordata > Aves > Passeriformes > Thamnophilidae > Willisornis > Willisornis vidua. Next base: position 7,324,079 of record JAJPCS010000027.1, on the reverse strand, counting down.
CTATGCAGAAAATTTGCCCTTGAGAGGTACATGTATAAGCATCACAAACATTAATTATTAAAGTTGTCCAGCATTCCTGAACTACTTTCTTATCCAGAAATTATAGGATATATAAGAATTTAATTTCACATTGAAACAGTTGGAATTCATCTGATTCAACCTGTGTGAAGAAATGTCCTTATACAAAGACAGGGAAGTCATGTCTTCTGCTGTATTTTTTGTGGAGTTCAGTGGGCAGACAGACCCCACCAATCCCCTGACATACCCAATGTGTTCAGTTCTAGAGCTCACTCTAAGATTCCATACATGTCCTTTTCAAGCAAGTATTAAGCCTATTATTTTTGTTGTCAGAAAACAGGTATGGTGGTTTGTTAGGGAGTCCATAAAACTTTGATCTGTCACTCGTATATAAACTGTTTCTTTCAGGAAATTGCTACATTATATCACCGCTTTCTGTGCCTATGTTTGAGTACAAGGGTGCTTGTTTCCTTCTCTCGTTATCTAACAAACTATCCCTCTTCAGAGTTAGGCAACAATCCTGTAAATATTCATGTATCTGTTTCTCCTTGTAAGAGGTGTTAATAAATTCCATAGGATGCACAGCAATAAAATTAAGACTATATGTTAAAATTTGAGGGATTAGGCCTTTTGATTTTTAATGGACTGGCAAAACCTGTTGGAAAATCTTATGACCTTTATGGGAAATGCTGGGGTTTTTTTGTTGAGTCACAGTTGTAGGTGTAGCTTTTGCTGGGCTCAAATAGAAAGAAAATATAAACAGAAATATAAGCAGCAGATGTTCGCTTTGTTTTGTGTGGGGTTTTTTGTTTTGTTGTTTTTGGGGTTTTTTTGTTTTGTTTTGTTTTTCAGTGAGAGTGCTTCAAAACAGTTTGAAGACCTAATTCCAAAAAAGTATATATTATTTTTCAAAATATCTTCAGACTGCATTTGAGGCAAAGCTAGTGTCTGCAGTGTCTGAAGAGGTAGCTAAAGAAATCTGAAACTAGTTTATGAAGCCAGGTTCTTATTTCATATTAGTCTTGTTCTTTTTATATAGTTGATGCAAGAATGCAAACAGCCTTTTCTTTTAACCTATATTAAAAACCGAGTTTTATTGCATTTAGTACAGACTTGCATTAAACTTTAGTTCTGAAAGTCATGAATACTGAGTGTTTGGAAAAAAAAACAACCCTTACCATTAGTCTTAATAATGCTTATGTCAATTATGAAACACAAAATGGAGGGGGGGTTATGCTTTAAAACTTGTCCTGGTTATCGCACACTTGTTACCTTTCATACAAACTGTGGTTCTGTTTTAGACCTCATAGTTTGATCAGCTGATATCTTTGCAGACAATGAGATTTCAGGGGGTTTTTTTGAATGTTTTACACAACTGGTAGAGGAATTCAAGGAGAAAAAACAGGTATGTAAGAGTGGTGATTTCTTGCAAGTGAGCAAACAAAAAACTTTAAAGTTTCTTAGGTGAGAAGGGTGCAAAATTTCCATAAGTGTCCTTGGTTTTGGGGGATGTCAATCAGTGTAGTCTTAAAGCTAACATTTCTCCACATTATGTTCTAGTTTTTAGACTTTTCCTTCAGAACTAAAAGAAGTGAATCTGATAAAAAATATGTTGGTTTCAAAGTGCACTTCCTCTTAGAGTATTGCTGCTTTCCTTCCAACTTGTGTTGGTTTCGTTGAGCTACTTTGACTGAATCAGCAGGAGGGACAAGCAGTTGCTTGAAGAAGATCACATCAGTCTTTCTAGAGAACTTCATTATGAATAACATCTTGATGAGATGAGTGGAATTTATATCAAACAAATCAGACTTGACCTTAAGCAGTACTTCTTTCCTGACTAAACACTTTCTTCATACCACAAGAGCAAGCATACATTTGGAATGAGTAATGCCATGTAAGTTCTTAAATTCTGAGCTATCCATCACTGGAGAGTCAAGCAATAACAGCGACCTCCAGGTAGCATCATTCTCAGTTGTTCCAAGGCTTAAGGCAAAGACTTATAAAAAATGGCACAGTGATACTGTTTCTCTGGTACAAGACTAGTCTGAATGCAGCACCTCGTATTTCAGTGAGTTACAGAATACTGCACATGCTCCAGTGAGTCTCAGTGAACAGAAGGGAGAACTAAAAAAGACGGGGAAATAACATTTAGCAGTTTAACTGCCTATAATCTTACCACAGTTCTAACAGATGGCTTTCATAGTGTTACTCTGCATCACTAAAAAGCTGGCAGATAGCCTCAGTGCAGTTAAATTCCGGTATTACCTTAAATCCATGGTGTGTTCACTATGTGGGAGTGTGTATGTAAACATATTACCTGGCCAGAAGATACATCATATGAAAAGTCAGGATTGACAATTCTTGTGATAGCATCATAACTCTCTTGGTATTCAATACTAGTGTATCTTGTTAAGATGCTGTAGAAGCCAAGAAGATGTGGGATTAATGTGTATGTCACAAAACATCGATAGTCAGATGGCTGTGGGGCCAGCCAAGGACTGTAGGTAGTGGCAGCCAGGATTATCAATGAATAACACACTGTGAGAAAGAGCAAGATGTGGCTGGAGAAGAGATCCTGTGGAGAAAGGCAGCATTTTATGGGACAAACATCCTCATTTTAGTTCCTAGAGACAAGCACAACACAGTATTGTGCAAGTACAGGAATGAGGTCAAGAAACAGGCATGAACTGCAGGGAGGGATTGAGACAATCAAAGAGCCCCAAAGCCCTTTGAATCCTTTGCGGAAAGGTCTGGAAGAACAAACTGTGCATGATAACTAATTTGCATGGAGAATGAGAAACTTGACTCCAGGCTGGGGAAAAGTTATCTATTAAGAGGGTATCCCCACCAAGCCTGGGTGTCCCTCAAGGACTCTGTATATCCTATCAGTTGGGTTGACACTGGAGCCAGGATTACTGATGATCTCTTTCTCTCTTTCTTCCTTTCATACATGTATTTTGGGGTTGCTCAGTGGAGGAGAGATGATAGTCCCAGACAACAGTTCTGGAATAGCAGGGACGGTCACGTATGTCTTAGTGCAATCAGAGCAGCTGTTTAAAGCTTCCCAAAGGTGAAATCTTTGACTTCTGTTATGGTTTCGAAAAGGGAATAGAGACAGTGGGTAAAAGTAGATCAAAAGGCAATAGCCAACTACCTGTCCTACAAGCAGAAAGGAAGAGCATCTCACGTTGTAATACTATATCTAGGACTGAGCAAATGAGTCTAAGAAAGATTATGGGGGGCATGGATAATTGAAAAACAACTGTGAAGGATATGGAATTTAGAAAGACACAATGCATTCTTGTTATAAATTTTTTTAGTTAGCAATAAATATGCATTTTTCTACTTTTTAATTATATGTATATATTTGACTCAGACAATGTAATTAGTTACATGGAGTCATCAGTGTATTTGCATATGGGGCAGCGCAGGAAATGTATAGGGAACTTCCAGTTCTGCTGTGATGGTTTTAAGAAAAGGGTTCAAAATTTCTAAAACTGTAGCAGAATAATCAAGGAAAAGCCTAAAAGATTGCCTTTCAAGAAATTGTAGTGGAAATGTCCCCTAGACTTTTGACATCTAGATGCTTCTTTCCTCTAGCTTTATTGCAAACCAGTCCTGGTAACCTCTTCTACAAAGCTGGCAGCCACGTTGAGAGGCAGTCACAGAATGTTACTTCTGTAAGCAGCTTTCAGTGGAACCAAAGCCACCCTGACATTACACAGACAAATCCCAGCTCTGCTTTTTTTAAAGGGGTAACAGAGGTTGTCTTGAGAAGACAGAAATAATTTTCCATTGTTTCCTTTAAAACTAAAACTCCGTCTCCAGTATTATATTCTGTTTCAAAAATTGGAGACTGCACTGAAGACATAAAAATGTCATGGTCAGGGAAAGTTGGCAGAAAAGTTAAAGTCAAAGAGGCATAATGTAGGAGTTCAGACACACTGTAGAAACACCAAGAGAAAAACTGAAGGAGATCATGAGTACTGCTGCTGCTTACATTGCCTTCCATTCGTTTTCCTTCCACATTTTCTTCTCAGAATTTCCCACTTAATTTCTGAAGCACAGAAAACCATAACTACTTCTCTAAATGTCACCTTAATTTCAATCCAGTGAATTTAATTGGAAGTAGTACACAATGATTTCAAGAAGAAGTACAGAAGTACAGATCAGAGCCAATGCTAATACCACTGGGGCTTGGTATATGCAGAGGATTCATTGCATGAAGCTCAGCAAAAGATCAAGACTAAAATCATTAGTTAGGCTGACTTGAAGAATTTGGAAACTGATTCTGCAGTGACCTAATTTGCATAAAGCCTGCCCTGTGATATTACTTATAGGCATGGACTAAAATGATTTGTAAGACTAGACAATTTCCAGAGTACTGGGTCACTTGAATCAAAAATATTATCTTTGTCAAAGAATTCGTAATCCAGTGAAATCACTACAAAAGTTAGACCAGAAGGTGCAATATCATTTTTTTCTTACAAGTGAAAAATCTTAAAACATAAACCTCACAATAGATGAAGACATATATCTGTAACTCAAAAATAATAAAAAAAGACTGTAAATGATTCTATTGTATTTTGCTCATGCAGAGAAGATGCTGTCACTGTGGGAGAAGGGCTGGCGAGGTTTCATGGGAGGAAAGAAGGTAGGAATAAAAAAGAATAATGCATTCATCTATAGTTAAAGATCATGTTTTATTTCTTTTTGATAATTCAATTGTCCCAAAGGTGAATTATCAGCTTTTGTCAACTCAACATGAGAGAGAAAATTAGAAGCATAGCTTCAAATAGAAAATAATGAAAAGAAAGCATTCATCATTCCAAACTGACTAGAAAACAGCAAGAATAAATCAGACAAATCAGACATTGTGGTAACTGTTTTACAGTCATATGCTTCTTTACACCTATTTTTAATTGAATGACAATTCCTATTTAGGGTGGGATATCCAGGTCATTTGGATTCAAAATGAAAGACTCTTGAAGTAAAGGACTTTGGTATGTACTGCTGAAAAGAGTCTACTAATTTAAGGAATAACTTATTGCTGGATGCAGAAAGGGAGTTGCTCTTTCTTTCTTTCTTTCTTTCGTTCTTAGTTATTAAAAACTGGTAAATGAATCTTAACTTCCAGCCAGGATTTTGGCTGCCATGGTAGCTGAAATCCCAAAGCACGCTGACATCCTGATGGCAGTAGAAGTGTCACAACAGGGGACCTTTGCTCAAAGGTTTGAAATTGCTAACACACATTCTGGTGAACAAATACACCTGTGGCGACATTTATGAGTAGGATCTATTCAACATGAAAAATATCCAACTAAGTTAATAGTACGGCTGACAGAACTTGAACAGTAGTGTTAAGCCTATGTATCTTTGATTTCATTAGGCTTAAATCTTGAAGGATTTGCCATTCTGTAACACATTGTTTGAAGTTACTATAATTTTAGGTATTATATGAAATGTTTCTTTTTATGTTCCCCTTCTTCTCCAGGCTAATTACAATAGTGTTTGAGAATTTTGAAAATTTTGAATAGCCTTGGGCTGTTCAAACCAGCATGACCCTATTTCTAGGAATCAGCAGGTTTCTGAATGTGGTTCAGGTGTTGTTTAGGGTTAAGTTTGTGGTTATTGCAACCCTCTTGGCAATCTCTGAAGCTATTCAAACCCTGGTACTAGTTGTGCTTGCCCTGAGCACGCTGTATAATCTATTGGTAAGAATCCTACACATTCATAGAACATTAAATTCAACTTGCAGCATAATATACAGATAAGATGATCCTCCACTCTACTGCGTGGTCATCATTTTCCAGACAAACTTCTATATAGACAAGAATAAAACATTAAGTATGACTTGCAGTAAACCTACTATGAATCCATTGCTTTTCTTTCACAGTCTTGAAAAATAGCTTTGTCTTTGCAAACACTTTTGCTTCTTTTAACATTTTGTTTCACTTGGATTTAGACTGTGTGTTGACTCTGCTGTTCACTCTGGATAACAGCTGTTCTTGCTGAATTGGTTGTTTTGGTGTCATCCTTTTCTGCACAAGGATTTGTTTGCTCTCTCTTTTCCCTTGGGGGCAGGGTCTTACTTATGGTACTCCAAAAAGTTTTTATTTTGTGGATATATCCTCCTATCCAGAATTTTAATACAACTAAAATTGCTTTGTCTCTACTAGTTTTATATGTGAAAAGAAAATAAAGGAGAAGACAAAATTGCTTCAGTAAGTTCCCCTTCCATGCCAGTTCACTGCAAAGCACTATAGAATGCCAACAACACAGATCAACAGCAGCAAGACTTTATGACCAGGGATAAATTTGTATCATTAAGATAAATTCGCACTTGGAATGAATGACTGGAGTGCTGAAATTGAGAAGCACTCAGAGATGAGTAGATATAATCTGTACACAGACTACTACACAGTTTAACAAAAGTGAAGCAGTAAATTAAGCTTTGACTGACAATGAAATCAGTTTTACTCTTTCCCAGCAAACAAGTGGTAACTTAAACTGTCAAAAACCAAAATAGGAAATGGAGGTGTGAGTTACTGATTTATGGAAAATATATATGTAAATTCATAAATAATGTTTTTGGAGGCAAAAAGTCATAAAAAGTGGATCAATTTACAAACTTTGTTGAGAAATACAAGGCCTATTCATAAAGAAATATCACCTATCTAAAAGGAGCTTTACTCATCAGTGACTTGATAGTAGAAAAACTTGAAAAGACAAAAAATATGTATTTTTAACTCTACTATAGTCTCCATTTCAATATACAGCTAAAAGGTGGGTGGGTGGGGGGGGAGAATTAATCAGTAGCAGAGAAAAATAAAGAAAATATAGCAAACTCTGAATTTCTTCTAGAGGTTATAGTTGCATGGGATTCAAAAATACTTCAAGAAATTATTTTAATCTATTCAATGACAAATAATGAAGTGTATCAAATATGAACTTTCTTTGGTGTTTTAACATTTCTTTATTTGAAAGAAAATTCTCCTCAAAATCTTTATTTTTTTTCTGGATTAAACCACCACTATTTTTTCAGTTTTTATTCAAACCATATATTTTTAAGCTTACCCTCAGTGATGGATTTGCTCAGTAGTGAAAGATTATGCTAATCTCTATAGCCTCTGAAATTATTTTAAATCTATTGTGTAGCAGCTAATATTTCTTTTTGTAGTTACTAATACTGCGTAATACATTGGAAGAGATTGTTTAATTTAATGGGATTTTGCAAGCTAGAAAATCTTCTTTAAGGCTGACATATTAATCTATTTTCTTAAACCTAGGTAGCATAGGGGTTAAATTTAAAATGCAGTAGTGATGAAAACTCTGAGATGTAATTATAAAACACCAGAATTCCACTTCTGTACATTTCCTGACTTTTGCAATGTTTTAAGCTCCTATAAGTTTGGAAAACAGGATTGTAATAGTCTTTTCTGCAGGAGGAACCCCACAAAATGAACTTGTTCTGGGATTTCCTTTTTCCTCCAAAGTACACTGGGTATTTTGCAGTCAATGACATAGCACTGCACAGGTGAAAGTATTATTTCTGCCTTCAGTGCTTACTTTTCATACAATGTGTAGAATAACAGTAACAAAACATAAAGAGCATATGCATGGACAAAGAATGAGGTTTACCAAACCACAGAATACAAAACCTGCTTAAGTTCTAGACATTTTCATTAATTGAATATTGATACCATAGCAAATGGCAAGTTTTACAGCACAAATTCATGTCATCAGGCATTTTTGCTGTTTTCCAAAATATTTTTAAAATTGTAGCTGTACTGGGAATTCTGCTGATTATTTTTTATTTCATTTTGCTTCACGTCTGCTATCTTTCCTAAAACATTTTTTGAAGCGTGTGATTCCCTCTTGCTTTTTTATGAATTCAGATTCAGTATGTATATAGCAAATACAATATTTTTTAGGCAGTGCTATGAATTTTTTGTTATATCGCTGACTTGTGAATTCATACTTTGGAAGTTTGTCAGTTATGGCTTTCACTCTGTTCAGTCCTTTCTGCACCTCATGTGCTTTCTTCTGGAAAAGGAATTAAAAAATCCCCTTATTCTGCAGATGGGATGCAAAGGGCACTTACAAGAATTAGCAGCTGCCAAATGCCATGCTGCAGGTTTGCAGGCTGCTCTCTAATCCAGCTTCATTTGCCACTGCATCGTTTGTTCATCTTATGCAGTGAATGTAATAACTTGAACATCATATTGCCCAGCTGTACTATTCCTACTGTAAGTACATTATTAAGACATTTGGACATACAAAAAGTCAGTTTCTTTTCTGTATTTGCCTGGCTGTCACTGATTTTGACCCACTCAGGTTTCTTCTCCTGATTTGTATTTTGCATAGGAAACATTTCTTTTTTGGTCCTTTTGGACAGGTGCAATGCAAGCTGTCTACAGTTCACTTGACAGTGATCCCTGAGGTGCTCCAGGCCTTCATCACTTCTGCAAGTTTCTTTGGTGTGCCCCTTAACGACTGTGTGATTTCCCCAGAGTAATTGCAATTTTGATCAACTCCTGTAATTTTTGAATGTTCGTTTTTTTATTCTGCCTTGATGGTGTTTACATTATACATGCCTCCTCTGCATCCTGTGGCTGCTGTGCCTCGCCCAACCCCTGCCCTCCTGGGGGTCAGAGTTCTTGCCAAGCCCCATCTGTGTCACCTTGCAGGAAAGCTGCTGAATTGTGCACCTGCACCTGTTTTGAATATCTGAAGCCATTTTGCTCTTCCAGCAAATTTGTGGCATATTCTGAATATCTGAATACCCTTTTTTAATATAGAATTTATTCAGGAAACTGATCACTTTGGGCCTTTTTTGAGAAATGAGTCACAGTAATGCTGTACTGTACCACTGAGTACACTCTTGACAGCTATTTGGGAGATGTAGTTTGAGTTTCAGATTTAACAGCACTAAGCTTTGGTTGATGTAAGCGTTGCCACTCTCCTGCTCTTACTTGCTTGTTGATATAATTCTGGGCAATCTCAGCCATGCCTGGCATTGTAGCAGCATCTCTGTCATGTTCTCTCCACTCTGCAGGTCTCTGGAAGGATGTCAGTCTTCACAGGTGCCTGTGGATTGGGACTGAATTATATTTCTTGGCAAAAAGCATCCCTGGATATGCAGTTGTTTCTGGAATATTTGCTTATCTACCTTCTTGTTTTCAGGTAGGAACATGCTTTCTTTAAATTCCATAGAGATCTATTGATTAATCACTTGTTAATTATCATTGATTAATCAATGATAATTAAAGAGGTCAATAATATGCTTTAAATATTAATCATTCACATAAATGAATATTTATGTTTTTATTAATATCCAGAGTAGATTAATTAACTGTGGTCTTTCCTGTTAACTCATTTAACTTGTACAGTATCTTTTTCTAAAATACATTTATAATTTCAAATAATCTCTAATTCTCTTTTTAATCCATTCTGTGCTAATTTCCTGTTGAGAATTGATACTTTTGAAGTGAAAATGCTTTCTTTTTTCTTTCCCCCTGTGCTGTTTAACTGCTTTGGTCTGGGTTGCCTACCCACAGCTCAACTCTAGCTGTCCAGCATTTCAGGAACTCTGTTCTGCTTTTCCACTTCTGAGGAAGACGTTCTGAGAAGTGTATGTTTGACTGCTGGATTTGATACGATACAGCGTTAACCTATAGAGTGTAAACTTTCACAAAAAATGCACCTTCCTTCTATTTGCTGCCTTGGAGAGTACTTTTGCCCCAGAGAATTTCTCAGGATAAGTTTGCTGTTTCTTTACTGGTATTTTCATACTTAAAATTAATAACAATCAATAAATTATTATTCCTTTCTCTCTGCATTCCTAGACCATTTACCTGAAACAGTGTGGGTTCTTTTCTTTTGAATCTTCTGACCATCATATTATAACATTGGAACTCAGTTATGGAAAATCACATTTAATATTTAAAATGATAGAATCTATACTGTTGTGCACCTTCCTGGAACTGTTGAAGTTTTTGGCACACAGTTACGTCTAGTGAGGATACACTGACATTTCTGCTTTAGGGAAAAACATTTATTCTTTCCAACACCTTGTCAAACTCTCTAGCTATCACACTATACATAGAACAATTTAATTTATTCCTATGGCTTTTTTGTTTCTTGCTACTCCTTGAGGCTTGTTCCCCCATTGATGGAACTTCTGCAGCACCTTGTTACTCATTTTGTAACTTTCTCTTTTGCCCTTTCTTCTTATATCAGAACCAGTTCCAAGATCCTGGCTTTGATCCTTTCTTAGCTGAGACTCTAGGAGAAGTCACTGCACTGGATTTGCAACAAATCCCTCTATAATTTGTTTTGTCTGGTAGGCTTGTGTGATTTATGTACAATGCTGTTCTTTTCCTACTCCTGCTGTCATCATCTGCCTTAATAGCATGGCTATGACGATGGATGGTATTATTAATCTCATGGGCTTGCATAGTATGGAACCATTATCTTCTCTGTGGAAAAAAAGGAACTGAATGAATCAAACATATGGGTTTTGGAGGAAGAGGTCTATGAGTCATGGTACTTTATTCTTCTGCCTTTAACTTAGCCCCTTTCCTCTCACCAGTGTAAACCATTAAAAAAAAATTCTGTGCTGCTTTTCCTATACAGTTGTGGGATATGAAAAAAAATATTTAAATAGTCTAAACAGTCATTTCCAGGATACTTTTTATTAAAATATCAAGCTCTAAATCTTAATCCATGTAAGTTTTTGTTATCTAAAGATAACAGTTCTAAATAGTGTATCAATTCTGCTGCGTGTGGCTTCTTGTGTGGCTTTTCATTTTGACTGATAAATTCTTTTAGAGTGAATTTCCTTATATGGATGAGACTTTTGAATTCTGAAACTATATAAATATAAATATATCTTTTATCTAAACATGCTATAACAAAATAGTATAGTATATATTATAGTATATTGTAGTATATGGCATTGTATATATAATATATACTATATTATATATTGAATATATAACATATACTACTAATGCATGCTATATAATATGCAGTATATAGTATATAATATACAGTCTAATATATAATGCATTATATAATATATAATATAGAATATATGGAGGGAAGTGGTCTTCCCAAGATGTAAAAGTAGGAATATAGCATTTTATTAGCAATACTGTAATTCCCATCATATATGTAGTTTTTATCTTGTGTTTCCTTACTTAGGCATTAGGAAGATCCTATAGCAAAATAATATAAGTGTCAATGTCCATTGAAGAATATATTATTGGCAATTCTTTTACAACTTCTGGAGTTGTCAATTTTAAGCTAGATACCTAAAAGGTTAATGAATTAAACCCCCCAAACCCCAAACATTTTTGAAGGCATTTGAAACAAGACAGAAAACATGTCTAGGAGACTATATAGAGAATCAGAGATTTACTTTGAGATGTTTCAGCACATTTAGATTGGAAAGAGCACACAATTAATTTTAACTAGTTTGAAGGTGCCAAGAACTTGTTTGGTGCAAGTTCTTTGAAAGACAGTGGTAGGTGTAAGACTGGTTCTTGAGAGAGGAAACACACCTCATCTGCCAAACATGTTAATGTAACTGTGGGATAATGGCCAATGGACTGGCATACTGGGGCAGGACAAGCAGCTGGGAGGACAGATGTGGTCACAGCAGTGACCCAGAGAGAATGGAATAGCTCAGGTGTGGAGTATGGGAGTGGTGGAGAACACAGCAATGAGTGCAAACGTAGTGGGGAAAAGTGTGGAGAGTTACTGTTAAAAGACACTAGCTCTGCTTCCTTGGGGAATATGGCAGGGGAAAAAAAATAGTGAAACAGGCTCCAAATCCCATATTTATTCCATTCTAGTAATGGAAGTTGTTCTGATATACTTTTTTTTTGTTTGTTTGTTTTCCATACTTTTATGATTCTCTTGATTAGATTGGTTATTTACATAATAGAAACATAACCATGATCCATTCTGCTATAACTGATTTACATATCACCTAAACTGACTACTCATAATGCCTACTAATTTTTTTATTAGTTTGAATGAACTATTCCTGCATTTGAAGGATGTTCTTAAAGACCTGCCAAATTTTGAGCTCCTCTGCCCTTCAGAGCTGTCTTCCATAGGATTCCAGATAGTACTTTTCTGAACAAGGTGTTAGAAGCTATGACTAACAGCATGGTTTCCTTGTTCTGCACTTTTTTTCATATGTGTTTTCTCATTTATTTGTTGTTTATCAATTATGTGTGTGTGTACCTTTTAATTCTGAGTAAAAATGCATGACTTTTTTTACCACAAAACAACAAACTGGACTTGCTGGGTGGGAATCACCATTAGTGAAGTCAAGTACTTTCATCACAAAACTCAGCTGTCCAGAGGCTACAGCCCTACATTTTTCTAGCTTATTTTTAAGCCTACTGAATTGCTCCAATAAAGTTCCATGGTGTAATATATTTGTCCTATTTTCCTCTCAATACTTTCATTCTGCAGTGGAAGCAATACCCTACTTTTCCTAAGGAACAACAATCATTCCTCCATCCCACTTGTCTAGGAATACTTTCTAGTACCAGAAATCTGAAGCTTAGAACTTACTTTTGTAATAATAAAACAGTGCAACAGAACTAGAGAATAAACATAGTTTTCAGTCCAATGTCTTTGCCTTTCCCCGAAATCAATTTTTGCCAACGTAACTAATGACTTGGCAAAACAAGGGGATTCCATGAGCCTGCACTTCATTATTACGTATTGAACAGATGTAAAAAGATCATGGTGACTTAGTTTGCTATGGTTTATTTCTAAATAGGTAGGCTTTTTTTAAAGAAAATGTGTAGCTGAATCTGAGAAACAACAGATTGTTCCTGGCCCTGATGAATACCCACAGGAATGAAGGCGGCAAAAAGGGATCTGTTGCCACCTGTGTGCATGACACCACTTCAGGCTGTTCTTTGTTCTTGTTCCCCTTTGATGTTATGGTTCATTTGACATATAGGAAAGAGCTTCCTGAAATACCAGGGTGTGAGAGTATAAGCACACCACTCAAAGAGCACTGGGAGCTTCTGTGGAAATCAGGAAGGCTCAGTGTGTTTTCCCACAAGTAAATACCATTCTATACCCCCTCCATGCAGGCCGATGCCACAATCTGCCCTTCCACTTTTAATTCTGGGAAAGTTCTGTTCTGCCTCTCCTGAGTTTTCTGCCTTGCACACGTGTGTTCTGTGCACTGCTGGGCTCAGAGTCAGGCTCTGTGGGGGATCATATGGCACCACAGGCCATTGTACATTCTGTAAACCACAGTGAAGCTGATAAAAGGGAAAAAGGGCATCCAGGTGAATTGCCAGAAGCAGCCTTCAGGTTTCATGAGCCTCCTGAAAATAAGATATGGCTAAGAATATACTTTCATCCCTTACTGCTGGTGTATCACAATGTTCCTATACTTGAAATTACTAAGGTTGCCTTTTTTTTAATATAAGTTTTTGGGGTTTTTTGTCCAAAGCTAGCTGTTAATTATGTGAGTACTGTGGGAATTCCATTAAATAAGAAACACCATTCTTGCCAAATTCCAAAATTACATTCCTCCTTAGCTAAACGTTGAACTCTTTGAACTTAAATGGTTTTCATGTAGTATAAGAGACTCTCCAGTGGGTGAACACCCAAATGCTTAGATAAACCTGAAAATGCATACAAATTTTTATTCCTATTCCAGCTATGTTCCTAAACAGATTTTTCAAGGCAAGCAAACTAGATAGAATTCTATCCTAGACAGACTTCACAATGAAGTAAAGTTTATTTCAAACTTGCTGAGTAATTAAATCATCCAAAGAAACAAACTGTAACTCAAACCCCAGGCTTTACAACAAATACAGCAATGAGAAAGTGTTCTGTCACATGGAGAAAACCTCAAATGTTGTTTTCTCAGGAGAATTTCTCTGCGATACTTTTAATATACTGTCAAATACAAAATTTGGTTAAAATTTTGCTTATCTCATTGAAAGATTATTCATCTGTTTTCCCTTTACTCTAAAGTAATGCTTTACTGGGATGACTTCAATTTCATTTTTGCAAGTTGTTATGTAGGTGGGAAATACTTGCTTAGGTAAGCAATGCTTTTTTATTTAAATGGAAATAGCTTGCTTGGGCAAATGACTGCATGGTTAGACCAATTGTTCCTCCATTTCCTCAGTCTTTTATTCTGCCTGCAAATCAACAAACATGCATCTGTTCACTCTGAAATGAATATAAAAAGAAAAAAAGTTTCATTCTTCAAACTTGCTGACACAGATTTTATCTGATGGGCCATTCCCTGGTTCAGTGGGATTTCCAAATTTATGAAAATTCTGTATGAAGTCCTAAGGGTTAAAGTCTTTACTAAAAGGAAAAACAAAACCAAACCCTCTAACTCTCTAATAAGGACATAACTGGTGTGTTAATAACTTCTTTTTACTTAATCTATGTACGATGAATTTAATATATTTTCTGTTTTCCCTCCTGTCCCCTTTCTTAGTCTTTCTGGATTGACTTGGGTGATCAGTCCTTGCCAGGGCTGCGCAAGTAGTGATACAGCAGAAAACTCTTCAAACGTAACCCTTAAGAACATGTCAATGTGAGCAGCAACAAAGTTGGCCTGATTAGAAGGGGAAAATTACTGGGAAAAAGTCTCCTGAAAGATACTGCCAGAGGAAGGCCTGTCAGCCTGGAAGCTGGATCCTAGGAAGTAGCTCTGGGAACCAGAACCTTCCTTGAGAAGTGCAGTTTTCGAAGCCAGAGGCACCCTATGAGGGTTGGTTTCTCGTAGCCTCGTTATGCTGTGTGCTGAAGGAATCTGCAACGATATGGAATCTCCTGGTCCTGGATTATCAGTCCATTAACCTAGGAGAAGTGTGTGCTCTATGCTTACCCCACCCATGTGGTCTCTGAGAGTCCCCCAGAAAGGACACACAGGGACCACCGGCGAAGGCAGGAACAAAGAGGAGGCTTAATCAGGGGTACAGGTTTATATAGACTTTGGAGGAATACAAATTCACCAATAAGGGACAAGAGGGAAGTCTGGCTTTGTGCCAATAAGAGTGAGGGGATTTACATTCAATGGGAGGGGGTCACAGGAAATATGAGGTCACTGTCCTTCTCCCAGCCCCCTGGCCTGGCAGGGGGTTATGGGAAGAAGAAGCAGTGACTGTGCAGTTTTTACATTTAGTACATTCAAACCACATTAAAAACATCAGTTGTTAAAGCATTCTCAGTGGCTGGTGGATTTTCTTCATCAGCCCATTTCTGACATGACATCCTCCAAGCCATGTATTGAGAATGCATTGCCACAGCACCCTGAGATACCACCAAGAGGTAGATAAACAAGGAGCTGATACAGCAACTTATCATCTGACAAGGGAGTAAATAATTTGGAAAAATCAATTTGCTCTGAAATAACAGAAAACATCGTCACCTGTTGGCTATTACAGCTGCATAATCAAAATTAGCAGCATCTGTTGCCTGCTTCAAGTAGTACATCCTACACCCTCTTATATTATAAAAATGACTTATTTTGCCACAGGGCACATAACTGTCTCAAAGCAGGGTGAATTCTCAGGGGTTTTCTGTAAGAGTTTGGACTCCCTCCAAGGATTCCCAGATACCTCCAGGCACTGTGATGTGGATCATCTTGGAAGGGAGGCTCTGTTATCTTACTTATCCTCTGCACTCACTTTTAGGGTCAGTTCAGTTTAGCAGCCCCCCCCTTTGAGACATTTGGATTCCCCTCTGTGATCAGTTTGTTCTCCCCTTCAGGATGATTTGTCCCTTCTGAAATCTAATTTACTAGATATCAGTTTGTTTCATATAGATAATATTTATCTTGTGGGGTTTTATACATATTTCTATATATCTCTCTATCTCCATATAAGTAATCTATTACATCCACTGTTATGTTGTTGATAAATTGCTTCACTGAGCATAAGTTTATAGCAGACTATAGTGGCATTACAGACTGGGCTGTTGCTGTGACTGATTCTTGCTATACAATTGATTGCTGCTTTTACTGATTGTTCCTATACCTTTGATTGATGTTCTGTTATTCCTGGCAGTAATTTGCAATAGCTTGAGGTGTATTTGCTTTGCTAGTTGTGGTATATTTGCTACTGGTAATTTCTGTTGTATTTGTGGTAATCTATAATAGAGTCATTTAGAGGATAAAACTTCTGTGTCCTTGTTTATTATGGAATCTTATGAACTTGGTGGTGATCTCTATACCCACAGACTGGGTAACACTTTAGGTCATAACAGTGATTGCTTGCCTGTTTATATGCACTTTTTTATTCAGACTCAAATTCACGATTTTTTAAAGCCAGACATATGTATTTATTTTATTAAATAAGAATTTTTGAGGGGAAAACATTCTTAAAAACATAATGAACTTATTTTCTCCATTCACAAGGTATTTGTTTTCTCTGGTTTTTTTTAAGAATAAAAAAAAAATCAATGAGTTTATTAATAGCATTATGTAACTATAGAGATTACAAAGGACATTTCTAGATGTACTACTGGGAATGAAAACTAGTGGTGAAACATCTAAGTAGTATTACTTTTCAGAACTTTGTTACAAGGCTCTTGGGAGATTACATTTTCTTTTCCATTACACTTGAACTCTGTCACTTTTCACCAGAACATTTTCATATCTAATGTTTTCTTTTACCTATGACAGAAAACCAGCAATAACTGTAAAGCTTCTCTTGCGACTTCTTTTCTTTCTTTGAATTGTTCTAATCCCCACTTTTATGGGAAGAAAAATGAAATCAACTTTAAATCCTCATCAATATCCATGTTCATTTTAATATTTATTTTTCAACTTTGAACTGTAGGCCTTACTGTGACACACTTACTCTACTTAATTTTAATTTCCTTCACCTTCTGGCTTTTTCAGGGCTTTTCCGACTACTGTGGACACACCTTCATCTATGACCCTCCTGTAATAATTTTCAAATTTTTATTTTAGACAAAAAACTGGAGAGCTACAAGTAATGGCAACTATGACTCTTTGATTTGATGTAGAGAGGGTATATTACTAGAAACTTATGAATTTTTTTTTTTCAAAAAAGATGAAATTTAGCACAAAGTTATGTCTTACGTCTTACCATGTATGTGATAAGAGAAAATGTCCTACAAAAGTTTTCTGGAAAAGTAATGCAAGACTTCTTCAGGGTCAGAGATAACTCAGTGTCTAATTCTCAATTCTTTTATGTGTCCTAGAGAATGCTCTTCTTTGTAAAGGCATTTGTAGGAAAAACAGTCTAGAAATTAAATCAAAAAAGTTCTCAAGATGTATGTTTTTAGAAGTTCCTTTAAAAAATATTCCTGCTGGGTTGGAGAAAAATAGTTAATATTCTAAAATCTCTTATCCAGCTGTCATTTAGTGCCTTGAGAGTGTTATTATTCTTTCACATATTCTTTATCCTTGTATATTCTCTGACTTGGATTTACAACATTGAAATGGAAAGCATTTACAAATATGATCTCATGTCAGCTGAAAAGTCTGAAGACAAGATTTGATCATATCACAATGAGATAGTCTAGAAATAAGGACAATGACTAAGAAAAAAACATTTTCCAGTGGTAATCATTCTTTTACTTTGAAATAGTTTTACCTACTAACATTAATGGGCTAAGTGAAAAATAAAACTTTAAATGCTGCCTCATATCTAAGAAATCCTATTTCGATTTAAAAGATGGAAAAATGGGAATTTTATCTAATTCCTGATACTTAAAATAATCGGGATAATAGTGGTTTATTGTCATTGAAGGGCTATGGTAATAATCATACAAAGAGATAGTTTGTTGGTTTTTTGGTTTTATTTTCTATTTATTCAAATAACTTTTTCCTGAAATTAGGTTCTGTACTTTGTGAAGGTAGATATTTCTCACTACAAGACCTGAGCTGAATGTTCTGTTGAAAGGTACTGGACTAACAGATGTGGAAAGTATAACCCTCTTTTTAATTAGTACATTTAACTCAAATACCTGACACTGTTTTTGGTTTGTTGCCTTTTGGTGTTTTTTAGTTTGTTTGTTTTCACACTGTTCAGTTTTACTCTGTTCCGAGTGAGTCTCAAGTCTGCTCTGGAGTTACCACCTATATCTCAAGAGTTATGTGTTTTCTATGTGTAAGTTTTAATCAACCTTCATTTTGCTAGTGAAGGCAAAGTACTGCATGACTCTGAAGATGAACTGCCCTACAGTGCTTGGATTTACCAAAGAAATGGCAAGTTGGTCACAGGTTTTGGCTTTTATAAATAGTTTGAGAGACAAAGATTTAACACAGGGCACAAAAGAGGTGTTAAAAGACTGTCCTGGTTAATGTCGTTGTGATTTAATTTTGAGATAGTTTATTTGAAATGCCATTAAAGTGAGAATCAACAGGATCTAATATTAAAAACAAAAAAAAACAATGAAAAACAAACAAAAAAACCCCAACTCTTCCCACAAAGAGGGATGGCTTGGCCACCAAAGACTATTCTGTATGGTTCAGATGCTTTGGATGCATCTGTTATACTGTGTAGTTATCAATGTAGATTTATTTTTTCATTTATAAGCTTTTCTTTTTTTGTCATTTGATTAAAAAAAATTCTTTCTCATAATATCCATAATAGTCTTTCCACTTCCATGGATATGGATGCCAGTTTTATTTAATCCACACAGCTTTTACAAATAGCTACTAAATTAAGAAAGGAGTAGTTTAACATTTTTTTAATATGCAGGCAGAAATACCATATCTGTGATTTAAAAAAACATTTTTATATATAATATTGTTTATAAGCCTTGGAGATACTAATGTTAGTTTCTTTGTTAATATACTCCTGGATAATCTGTTCTGTGCCTTTTTGTATTGTTGACAGCCAACGTTCAGAAGGTTTTTTTCCTCACTAAAACCTGTTGTTTAGCTTTCCTATCACTAAAGCTTTTTATCATTTATCCTGCTTATTCAGCTGCAAGGTTCAATCCCTGTCCATTTAGTTTCTTTAATGCCCCATGTCTTTACTTGCCTAAAATTGTTATACTGCAGCTTCCTATTTTTATGTAGTAGCATCATCAGGTTTTAGCTTAGAAAGACGTCAGCTGGTCATGTGTGCACAAACATTTATAGCTTATTTTGGGTTGTGGTGTAGTGTTTAGTATTTAGGAAACTGAAAAGTCATGGAAGTTCAAGAGTAAAACAACCCAGGAAAATTGTAGAAAATAATATAACAGACAAAAATATAGGTATTTCTAGCTATGGTTTCTAATAAATTTCCTTTTCTAAGAAGTTAAAAAAATGGACTTAACTCCTGATTTGTCTTGTTCATCTACACAAAGGGATATAGAAGAATAAGATAGTTCTTTGCCTGGCTTTGCAGGGACTACATTAGCACGGGGCTCCTCATACAGGAGTAAGAACATGTCATGGAATCATTCTTTCTACCATCTCTAAGACATTGGACAAGCCAACTCTCCACCCCTTGAATCATATAGCCCAGAATAGCTGAGCAGACAAGGAAGAGAGAGGTCAAGCAGCATTGGGATACACAATGGTGTGAGCTGGAAGCAATCATCTTATCCTGGGATAAAGCCTGTGGGTAGTCTTTTCAGAGTCTTTCAAGTCCTCTGACCTCTGATTCCAGAAACAACATTTTGTTCCATACTATCTCAGAACAAGACATCAGTTATTCGAGTAGGTAAAATAGACATTGCATCCATGAAATCATCTTTATTCCTAAGCAATGTAACAAAAAAAGGCAGTTAAGTCACCACTACACCTCTCTAATATACAGTGGTCTAGACAAACTACTTCTGAAATGAACTCCTGCATGGCAGAAATAGGAAAGGTTCAATCAGGTGCACAACCTAAAATGCTGATTTTTTGCAAACAGAAGACTGATCTGATCTTGCATACATGCACAAAGCTGCATCTGTGTACACAAATCTGGTATTTGTACAGTAATCATTCCATATGTGCCTATCTGCTTTAAGGAGACATAAGTCAGTCTGCAAGAATGTGTTCCTTAAAGCCATTTTCCAATATACAGCTTCTTGGAGAGAATGCCATTTTCTGATATTTTTTTCGAGATAAACATTTACTTAAGATCATTTTTTAAAATGAACTTTAAAATATTTTGTGGTGAGTTTGTTACTGTGACTAGATTCTTACTTAATTCGAAAACCAGACTAGAAAGTAGGTTGAGAAAATGAACTTTGTCATCTGACAATACAGAAAAGGAAAATAATTTATACTGACATTTTTTAAATGGAAAAATGTAATTATTTTCACTGTCTTTATCACAAATATATATTTAACAGTATGCCTTCATTCATAACTATCTTTCAGATACCTTTGCTGTCAGGATGTTTTATAACATCCAGATTATTTCCTACCATATTTCAGCATTAATTTCGGTGGCATTCACTGCTGACTGTTCTTCCTTTTCTTCACAGAGAATTATGTCTGCAAAGGACTGAGAGTCTTATATATGACCAAAGAGGCAGGAGCTTTGCTGTGCTGTCATTATGATTATTTGAATGACCAGAAATGGATAACATCAGGGATTGAAATGTTGTCCCAGCTTAGTCCTTGGAGTTCTTAGGTTTAATTTAATCTTAAATCTAAAAGAGCTTTTATGTAGCAACTCTTAATTGTTGGCATCTTTAAGGGATTAGGTTATGGCTTTTGAGCCCACTATTGACTTATGTAGAGACTTTTTGGCCCCTTTGCCTTTGTCATGCTCCCTATCTGAAAAATTCAGTGTTGAAAACCAGAGGCAGATGATGTTGCTACTTGAATATTTTACCTTACGATAAAGCTCTTCTGTCTGATACCAGATCATGCTATTTTTGTGCAATATTTTATCAATGAGAAAGAAATAAATTATAATATTTTTGGAATCTAGAAATTAAAATTATTTTAGCTCTTACCTATTCAAAATTTCTCTTCCTGTTATGTCCAAACTGATGAAGTTAAATAAAAAAATTAGCGAGATCCAATACTTTGATCTTTTTTGCTCATTATATCCTAACAGCAGAAATGCCTGCATTTTGAATCATAATGGCCCTTATAATTCCTCAGTTGGTAAAGGACATGTATGAGAATGGCCATGTAAATGTGACTTGTCATTTACCTCTTGAACTAAAATATCAACCACTGTAGAGGTTGCAGCATATAAAAAAGCAAAACAGAATACCAGGAAGGACCTGATACATGGGATGTGTCTTTTACCTGACAACAAGGATTTACAGTCAGTAGACTTTTTTGAGAAAGCACCTTGCTGGTAGAAAATAGTCTTGTACTATTGGCAGCATTCCCCTTTCCCCAGTTATAATAAATGTTTGGGTTTTTCATGCATTACTGTGCTGGTTATGCTCCTGTTAACGCTGCTTGGGGTGCTGGAGGCCTTTTTGCTGCCTAGAATACCCTCTTGCTGTCTAGAATACCCTCAAGTCCTCTTTTCTACCCTTTTCTATCTTTTTAGGTGCCATGATTTGGAGTAAACTCTGTCCAGCACAGTTAAAGGAGCATAAGGCTGCACTGTGAAAAGGAATCATTAAAAAAAGTAACATGGAGATCAGCATTCCTGGAAATCTCATGAGAGTCCTTCTTGATACTGATTTTTTTTTCCCCCCCCAAGACAGAGAGAGGTAATTTAATAGCAAGATGCCTAAAAAAATGTGTGTTGGCAGAAAGAAGGGCACTTATGCAAAAAGGAAAGTCTCATCACTCTTATGCTTATGGCTGCTTATAGCTCCAAAATTTAAAATATCTGATAAATGAACAGTGCTCTGAAAAAAAAGTTCTTAAAAAGACTTGTGGTAAGAGTGTTGAATTTCCAGCATTTTTGAAGGACAGTAATATCTTGTAATTTCCTGGGTTTTTTTCCCTTTGACTTTCATGTTGATATGTAATAAATGCCCAAGTCTTGTTTAAAAATCAGTTGCTTCCTTTGCTCAAATCTCTCAGAAGCATGACAGCACATATCTATTTCACATCACAGTACCGAAAAAAAAATGATACTCAACATCCTTCCCACAAGAGACAAATTGTAAATAGAATTGGAGCTTAGTCTGAACTGCTTGGAAGAGCAAAACTGGCAGTGAAGTGAGTATGAATTTGCACTACTTTGACCTTGAGGCATCACCCCTGAGAGGCATAGACAGTGAAATGTAGATGGCCAGAAAAAAAGTCAGTATAAGAGCTGGTGAGGTATTGATGGAAATTTAACATGTTTTCTTATTAGATATTTTAAACACTTTCTTTAATAACACTTGAAGAAACATAATATAGAAATATCAGCATAGGCTTTCAGTGGAGAAATGCCCATTTAAAAATTATTTTTTTATTTGATTTCTAGTTTATTTTTCTGTTTATTATTAGTGTTATAACAGAAATTATATGCTGGCCCATTAACCATTTAATGGTTCTCTTAAAAAAAACCAATGGATTCCACATAAAGAACCAAAATCATCCAGGTCAGTAACTCAACATGAAAGAAGCAAGGCTCCATATCCCTTCTCATGTTCCACAGTTTCAGAACAGTAAGTTTCAAAACAACACAAACTATGTTCTCATGCAAATTACTTATCTTAAGCTGACCATTACACTCAGTGAGTAAAAAAATTCATAATTCCACTCTGTGGCTGTTCATTTGTTTGTTCTCCCTTAGAATGAAAGCCAGTAGCTAATGATCCACATCCCAGCTGGATACTGAAGACTGAAATCTCGTTTGTTTTGAAAGTCTGTAGTTGACATAGAAGGATACACTTGAAGAACCAAAAGGAAAGATGTTTATCTGTTCATTCATCCATCCATTCTTTTGCTGCTCCCCTTTCTGCCCTTTTTCTGATATGCTCAAGTTGTTCAATCTTCATTTTGAAGTTCGATACTTCTGTCTGAAAAATGTAATGAGATTTTTTTAAACCATGCTGCAAATGAGATGGCAGTTCCTCAGTTGTAGTCCATGAAACTTATTATTGCAGATTGATTGTTAACTTTTTCCTAGCAAACAGTTTTATCTCTCAGTGTGATCTTTCTCCCCCCTTCACAGACTTAAGGTTAAAAATAAACTGAAGTTTGCACAGTTGTTTCTTTATTTTCTCTTAGCACATAACTGACAATTGGACAAAACCCACTTTTCACTCCCCATTTCATATTTGTCCAAAATTTCATTTTTGCTCCTGAATATTTCTGAAGAGTATACATTAATTGTTTGTTTCTTCTTCTGCAATATTCCTTCCTTTCAATACTTTATGAGTTCTTTTGGAGATATCAAGAAAACAATGTTGCATGCCTGCCCACAGATCTTGATTTTGCTGTACTCAATTATTTGAGAATTAAAGTCAGCCTACTTGTGCTGACAGGTTTTGCTGGTCATTTGTTTAACAGAGCCTTGGGCTATTCAACCATTTACAATTCTAGCTGAAGGCAGCTTGTGGCATTTTCAT
>JAJPCS010000027.1:7221817-7300600 GCA_021164005.1 Willisornis vidua nigrigula | reverse complement strand
AGACATTGGCAAGAGTGCCTTAAATACAGCAAAGATAGAAATGCATATTAAATTTCCAGTACCTATAGACAAGCTTTTATTCCTTTCTTTATGTTAGATGGATCTTTGAAGAGATGGTTTGTTTTCAAGCAAATGTCTCTGAGACATGTTAATTTGCTACAGGTTTCCAGAGGAAAAGTCTAGAGACAAAAGTGATAACTTTAGTTACAGTGACCTGTTCAACACTGCAGTCCTATGGTGCTGGAAGGACACATTTATATCTGTTTCTCTGAGTACCTTTTCACTCCACTATAATCTGTTGTGTAGAAATATGCCATCTTCAGGTTTTTGAGACCCTATGTACCATATTTTAGGAGAATGTGGGCATGTGAATGTGATACAGAAGATCACAACACTCATTGTGCAACCATGGCACATCCGACGTGTGTTGTTCCTGTTACCTCCACAAGGGCTGTGAAACAGCATGGAACATGCCATGTCTTCTGCTACTCTGGAAGTCCCAGCTCTTAGTCTGGAATAAATTAGCAACCTAGATATTCTTTTCTGGACAGTTAATATTTACTCCATTATTAGGTAAATAGTATTTTATTGCTATTTTCATGGGTTAGTCTGTTTGCAAATCAGACATTAAGGAGAGATACATTCAAGGGGATATCAATAAAAGCTTGATCCAGCAATCAGCACAGTCAACCAGACATTTTTAAGAAACAGTGAATTTTGCTCTGAAACAACACCCTTCCCCTAATACATTGCTATAATTGTGCCTGCTGTTACAGACATTTATTTTGCTGGTGTTAAGAACAGTATGTATAATTCAAATTGGACTCTTAGTACTGAAAATGAAACAAAGAAACTTAGAAACCAAACAGACGGGAAAAACATCTTGTACCCATGTTGTGATCTGGTTGGGTATGTGAGATGTATTTACGTAACCGAGTAGATAATGTTTTGCATCCCACAGTGAGAGCATGAAACAAGCAATTTTACTGCTGATTCTGCAAGGCTGCATTTGTTTTAAATCCTGTAGATACATAATATCAGCATAGTAACAAACTTTTATGCTGCCTAATCCTGAATAACAGAAGTTATTATAATGTTCCTTCTCTGTATGCTAATATCATTTGTTTAGTAACAGAGCTGTAGCAGCACATTTTGGAGTTCTTTACTTCGCCTTGGCACTGTTTTTATCCCATATTTAGTACAAGTGTGGTCAGGAAGGCACGGAACAGTGGAAGTTGTTCTGGTGAGGAGACTGACACATTACAGTTACACAAAAGTGAACTGTGACGAGAGTCAAGAAAGCCTAATTGCTGCTATCATTAATTTACCAACAGTGATTCTGGTGCTATTATGTCCCTAAATTAATCTATCTGAAAGTAGGCTTCAGTGATGGAGCTCTATGAAATTAGTTTGAAGTATTAGCTCTTCTCTAGAAATGCTCCTGTATTTGAATTAATACAGTGAAAGAAAGGGACTTCATGTTTCCTGATTCACTTATGGACTCTGGCTCTTTGGAAGGTGTCAGACCCAAGGCTTCCAAATCCTAACTTCATTTGGAGTTGCTTGTACAGCTCCTTCAAATTCCCCTGGGAATCTTTGTCTAGTGAATTCCTTCCATGTAGCTGCCTTTCTTTTGGATCCTTTAGGGTCCAAATTTAAAATATAAAAAAAATGATTATTTTTCCCCACAAGAAACAATAAGATAATTTTTAAAATCTGGTGACTTTTTAAATTTAATTTTGATGTGTAAAGATGGAAAAAATTCTGAACTGTGTTTTTGGAACACGGGAGGGGAAAAAAAGAGATCTAAAATTGTTTTCTCCCATGAAGGGTTTGAGTTTTGATAAAAATAGGCTTTTCTGTGATAACTTAATTTTGAAAAAATGACAACAGTTTCCATAATGTCTTAAGCTTTGCAATTAAATGACAGAAATTAATCATCTCATCATTGGAGCATTTCTGTTACAAGGAGAGTCTGTGGAAACTGGGCCTGTTCAGTCTAGAGAAGAGAATACTGAGCAAGAATATCATCAATGCATATAAATATCCTCAGAGCAGGTGTCAAGAGGATGGTGCCAGGCTCTTCTCAGAGGTGCCCAGTGACAGGACAAGGAGTAATGGCCATAAACATGAGGAAGAACATCTTTACATTGAAGGTGCAGAGCACTGGAACAGCTGCCCAGGGAGGGCATGGAGTCTTCCTGTCTGGAGACATTCCAAACCCAGCTGCATGCCTTCCTGTGTCACCTGCTCTGGGTGACTCTACCTTGGCAGGGGAGCTGGACCTAATGATCTCCCACAGGTCCCTTCCAACCCTAACTAGTCTGTGACTCTGTGACTCTGTGATTCTATGACTCTCTGATTCTGTGACTGTCTTCTCTTCAAAATTGCTATTTGGTTTTCTGAATTCTAAGCACATTCCTTACAAAGAAAAAAACTAAAAAAGCTTACTATGAAAATGCTCACACTTGTGCAGAAGCAAAACATAAGGCATCAAACAGGCAAAGAAAAGTTGCCTTCTTCATTCTACATGCAGAAACCGTGTTCTTATCTAGGGTGAAAATCACAGTAGTGGTCAGGATTGTTGGAGCCAAACACTGGCTTTGTATAACTTAAAGCTGCCTGTTCTGACAGTAAAATGTTCAAGGTAATTATGAAAGCAATGTCATTTGTACATAATCTGGTCTTTCATGATCATGAAAATAAACATCCAGTTATTGTTAATTCTAAAAGCCATCTATCTAGAACTTTACATATATATATGTATATATATGTACATTCATATATATACGTATGTGCGTGTGTGTGTGTGTGTGTGTGTGTGTGTGTGTGTGTGTGTGTGTACACATTCAGACTTACAGGATGACCAGAAGCAGTGCAGTAAAACATGGCTCTCTCCTATAAATACTTGCAAAGCATCTCAGTTCCTTTGTCATCAATGGCTGCAGTAACACCCCTAACAAAATGCAGTGGCTTGCTGTACATTCAGGTTTGTTTATAATCGTACGTGCTGCCTGTAGATTCTTATCTGTGTCCTTAAACTCACTTACGATGATAAAACTTTGATCTCAGATATCCTTTCTGCCAGAAACATCCTCTGTGGAGTTTTCAAAGTGTGCTTCTTCTTGAAGAATTTTGTTTTGAGATATAATTGAAGATCTGCAGGAATCACCTTCTTCCTGATGGGAAGGATGCACAGTGCTCTTTCACTGTCTCCTAGATCTTTCTTTCATTCTCTTACACCACTTCTGTCAGTTTTATTTTAAGAAGGATTTCTCTGTGACATGTACATGGGGCATAAGATGTCAGTTTTTTTAATTACTGTGGTCAGTTTGCTTTACATCACAAAGAATCTGTCTTCACATTTGATTTTCTAATTAAAATTAATATAGCAAATTCAGACCTGCTGTGAGTAAATATTGTATATTAATTTCACTGGACATATTAGGCCAGAGTTGTTTCGACTTGACAGAAGGTTAACACAAAAAAAATCAGAACTGTTTGTATTGCTGCTCTTGGTAAAACTGCTCAGTGTCAAATAAAGGAATACTCTCATCTATTTAGTAAGAAATTAAGGGTTAAAGAAGCCTAACATTATTATATATATAATTTTTACTATATAACATATTCATCTCAAGTCTAACAGCTTCTTGGTTGAATACTTTTTGTAAAAGCAGCTGAAAATAATTCCTAGTGTAACTGATACATCTGTTTCTGATCAGACAAACTTAAACACTGCATTCTTCCTCTCTAGTGGCCAAAATCCACCCCAAGTAGTAATCCTTTCTTTATAAGAGCAGATATCAAATCCTCTCCAACTGTTCTCCATTGAGAAAGAGCTGCAGGCAGCCTTCTGTACCCCATAGATGATATAGATCTCAAATGCTAATTTCTGAAGCCCTTTGATGAAACGCATTACTTGGATTACTCTGTGCCTACTTTGGAGTGTTCTCTTCATTCCTTTTCCTGCACCAATTATGATTTGTGCATATTTTATATTATCTAATTAAGAAAATTCTCCTCAAACATTTTTCCTCCTTCTTTTGTAAAATATCATTACCACCTATGGAGGTGGGTTCAGCATAGGAGCTCTAGATTGTCAAACAGCCCATATTTCTGCTGCTGAAATGGTTTCTCACATAGCATGTTCTGGAAATACTTTAGAAGCAATTTGGAACAACAAAACCTTTTACATCCTTCTGATCTCATTAATTTTTAACAAAAGTAAAAGAAAACTTAACTGCTGTTTAATGTCAGGCAGGCAAACATCCCTGACACTGTGCAGCCTGGGAAGAATCAACAGTGCTTTTCAAAAAGCCTGTATTTTGACTAGTCACTCCAGTGCTCAGAAATCAGAGCAGAGATTCTTGGCACAAGTATTTAATATTAAGGTTATGTTTATGGCCAGTTCCTTTATTCACCTGTGACAAGGAGGAGAGAGATGACACATCACAAAGTTGGATAGATGTGATGCATACAAAGGAGATGTCAGTGAAACTGTGGAGAAAATCATCCTTTGTGCTTGCTGTTGTTAAAAAAGAAAAGCCAACTAAGCATCATTCCCAAAAATTAAGGTACAATTCTTTTTTGTGTGTGTTAAAATACAGTTCTTTTTGTATCACTGCATTTGTTTCGAAGTTTATGAGGAAGTTAAGATTTTCTAGCATCAAAAGAAAGCACATGTGTTTAGATAAAAGTAAAATCAATAAACCAAAAGTCAGGATAAAGTTATCTTTTTTTTTTTTTTCCCAGTTCCTTTTCTTCTATGACTTAAAAGTTCAATAATATTAAAAAATAATAAAACTGAAGTTGTGTTATTGTTTTCTAAATAGCTGCCAAATATAAAAATCCTGTCTTGTTTTTTCCTAGCAGAGAATCATTATAGCTGCAGCAAATCAAATGTCTCAGGGAATTTAAGTTTTCCTTACTCTGCCATGCATAGAAGAAATTTGATTCTTATGCTGAGTTTCTTATAATTATTCTGATAATGTAACAGCTCACTGAGTTACCTTCATGAATTTCAAGACTTCATTTTTCAGAGACAGGTAAAGGAAGCTTATGGTGGATACCTGCTAGGTACTGAATGTTTTCTGGAAAATTAGAGAAATGAACAATGGAACTAGATAAGAGCTTAAAGCTGTGGGGGTGTCAGTCCTAATTTATGAAAAAGGAAAAAAAAGAATAAAATAATATTTTTAATGAGATTAACCATTATACTAGGGCACTTTCAGAATCAGAATGTTCCTAATAAACTGTTTTTTTCTGGCCATCAGTGATCTCTGGGAAGGGACTTCAACCTTCAGTTCTTTTTTCTACTGGTGATGGGTAAAGAACACTCTTTTGTAGCTGATTTCATCTGTCACTTCAATCTTCTTCTCCTCCTTTGAAGTCAGAATTATCTAATTCCTCAGTTAAATCAAATGTCAGTTTCTGTTTTTATTTTAAAAGAATTGTATAAGACACACTGAACATTCAGTGCTTCAGGAGAGTGTTTATCTTTTTGTCTCATTGATTTTGCAGACAGTTTTCTCTTCCCTTCAATGTCCCTTTTCTCTTTGAGATGCCTACTGTGCTGCAGTGTTGGGTTTTTCACAATGCCAAAATAGTATCTCAGCAAGCTTTAAGATGTGCACTTTATTATAAGAGAGAAATGTCTGTCATGCATGTGATTTTGGATTGTTTTGTTTTTAGAAGGAGAATGCTGCTTGCAGAATGGAGGTCGGATCAAATATATCACATGGAACCTGGGTTCCAGAGACAATGCCTTTGTCTGGCTTTCAGGTTAAAATGTCCTGTTAATTGAATGCAAAACTGAAATAACAAATGAAAAATGCTTCTTCAAGGAGCTATAGATTATGGAGCCAGATTTCTGCAGTGAAGATGCGGTGTTAACAAAAATATCACTACACAACCCCCCTAACTGTACTTTACTGTGGCTTTTATTACACAATGGATACTCCCTCATTCTTTGGTACTGTTGTTTCTTAGGTGTTTATCTGTGAAATTCTGTGATTCAGAAATCACTGGATGAATCATTAACTTCACAAAGGCCTTTTTCACGTTACTCTAAGTACAGGAATACTTAATCCATAAACAAAGCTATGATCCTTGGTTTCACAATTTCCTGAACTAACAACTGGACCTATCCCCGAGTCAGGGTGCTGATAAGAAAATTGAATAGAAGCTTCAGTGTTACTGAATCAGGTTGAAAATTTGATTTCAGTCACTCAAAAACTGTACTTCTCCCTCTTTTTGGATATAAACTGGTACTGTAATCCAAGGATAACTTTGCTCAGGCTTATAATTGATGGTAGAGTGCACTCAGGGCTGTGTTTGGGACCTATACAAGTTTGCACAGATAATTCCAAATATCCTTTCAGTTTTAAAGTAATGTAGTGGGTTGACCTTGCCTGGACACCAGTGCCCACCAAAACTGTTTTATCACTCTCTCTCCTCAGCTGGGGAGAGATACTGGAGTATTCTAGTTTTTAAATCATAGGAAAAATATAGCAGATCAACCACCTGACATTGGATAAAATAACTTTCTAACCTTTAAGCATCAGAGACTAGGATTATGTTTTAGTTAAACCCAACCACAATGTTGTTGTATGAATATCATGGAGGACCTATCAGTCTCTTGACCCTTATCTTACATCTTCATTTTAAGTTAGTGACATCACCAAAGACTTGTATTCAAATCTGAAAAGCTAGTGATAGTCAGCTAATAATCTGGGTCTATGATTGGATATTAGCATGCTATCAAGGTGGATACTGGCATGCTATCAAGGTAGGAACCTGACAGGCTGAAAGAGTTGGAGTTGTTCAGACTGGAGAAGAGATGATCCGGGAAGACCTTATAGAGTCATCCCAGCACCTAAAGGGGGCTGCAAGAGAGCTGGACATGGAGTTTTTAAAAGGGCATGTGGTAATAGGATAAGAGGAAATGGCTTTAAGGTGAAGGAGAGTAAATTTAGGTTAGATATAAGGAAGAAATTTTTACTGTGTGGGTAGGTTTTTCAGAGAAGTTGTGGATGCTTCATCCCAGAAAGTGTTCAAGCCAGTTTGGATGGAGCCCTAAGCAACCTGACATACTGGAAGGTGTCCCTGTCCATGGCAGGAGGTTTGGAACTGGATGATTTTTAAGTCCCTTCTAACTCAAACAGTTCTATAACTCTATAATAAATGCTGCCTGTATTATTCTACATTCTAGATATTATGCTAAGAGATGATTGATGCATAAATTCTCTTTCTTAATATCTAAAAATATTCTTTGTGAAAGATGCAAGTGATGAAAGTGAAGTAATATCTTCTTAAAAGATGTAACCAGCCCCCAATTTATGGCCTCAACTAAGAGTCCTTCAGAGAAGATGTCTTGATCTAAACTAATTTCAAAATTAATAATGAAATACTGTGAAGTGTCTTCTTCAGCAAGAAGTAAAATGGTACTTTGCCATAAAACTCTTACAACATGTTCACTACAGTTTTAGGACTCTGACTCCTGCTGATAAATTTTTCATATTTTCAAACCAAGGCAGTGTAAGAAAAAGGCCTTGAAAAAAGCTCAGGAAGATGCTACCACTTTGGGTGCAAGTCCTTAGGACGGTGACCTGCAGAATAAGAATTGCACTGTTACTTTAATGGGATAAGCATGTAGATGTCTTTCTGTGTGGAAAGTCTCTTTGTTTTCAGTTGGCTTGTGGAAAGTAGTTTTCCCAGAAAAGCTTGTCTAACACCAATTGAGCTAAATTGAAAAATTACTATTGATCTGAATGAGAATAAGATCAGCTCCATGCTGGGAAAAATGACATATGTGTGTATATATATATACGTATACACACACACATATATATATATAAAATAGTTAATGCAGGAAAGTAAGTAGTTTCTTGCTTGATAATTTCATTTAAATTTAGCAATTAATTGCAAAAAATTAATGATAGATTCTAGAATTCTATTCTATCCTATGTTTTGAAGTGATTGATGTATCACAAACTATCATTTTTTTTCCCTTGAAATGGAATAATTTTACAAAGTGCTATTTCTCCTTTTGGCACTTGAAGGATTTCATGAATCACAGTAAGAGTTAAAAATATATCATGAATTGTGAGCCTCATTAAAAAAAAAAAGATATTATACTGTACTTGGAGTAAAGGCATAGTGTACTATGTACATAAGGACACGGTCTTAACGCAAGAAAGGATGTTGCAAAGGTGACCAGAGCAAGTTCCTGGTATGACTTGGAATGCCTAAGTTGTCATGATTAGTCCAAAGCCATTTCTGTATCTCCATGGTAAACATTCAAATGCAATAAACTGTACTGATGAAAAATTAACTAGCTGAAGGAACATGCAATTGTTGTGGAGGTAATCACTTCCAAAGAACATAATCTTCCTGTGTCTGGCTTTCCAAAATGAAGTAAAATTAATTACTGGAAGAAAAACCAAACTGCAAAAAGTATGGTGATATATAAATCATCACTGAATAAATATGAACTTTCATTTTTGCAAGGTGCTTCCTAAGCTTGAGTGGCATTTATGCACTACATTAGGCCTGGAAAAGACAAGGTCTGTATAACAGGAGCCGGATGTCTTCAAATCAAAGGGGTTTCTCATTCTGGTAGAATTCCATGGGCATATGGGGAATAGGGCCTCCTGTCTTCTGCCTGTGCTGCACAGATAGAGAACAGACTGTGCTGATGGCAGCGATATCTGCTTCATAATCTCACATATGAGCTGTGACCAGTCAGCAGCAGCACCATGTTCGAACAACCAGCCAAGACAAAGGTGCCTTGGAAAGGCCTGTATTAACTGCTTCATTATCACCTACATGAGGGACTTTTAAATCATTGCTGATCCCATTCGACTGCTACACCAGTCACAACAGTTGCATAATGGAAAATGCATAAAGAATGGAAAAATCAAGGAACTGTGAGCTCAAAACCATTCCAAGTCTTGTCTAAAAGTCCAGCTGTAATTCATTACACTGGTAGTGAGGAAAAGGCAAGTTTTATGTGATTATGCAGATTATTGACTATTACCTAGGGGACAACAAAACTGTTTTGATGTCAATGATACACTGAAACTTCATCTGAAAGAGAAGCAGGGCACTTTGCAGAATGAAGTCTTCCTCAGCTAGACTCTATTACCAGCAAGCTGACTTACAGGAAGCTTTGGCATACAGTCTAATCAGATTAACCCAGAGGAAAGATGAGTCCTGAAATGCTAACACTGACAAATTGCAGATATGTGCTGATGAAAGCCATGCACACTTGCTCTTTGCTGATCCTCTTGCTCAATATGGTACATGACAATGAAGATCAAGAACGAGACAGAAACACATAAATCACAGACTGTGGAGTTATAAACAGGTATTGTACCTTTCAGCGTCTTCTCATTGTCAACATATCCACCTCTTGAGGTGTGTGAGAAGTCTTGAGATATCTATTTTCACCTCAGGTAAGCTGCCAAGTGTATGTGAAATGAACAGCGCAGTCATGTCCATCTGGATAGCAAGGCAAGCAGTTTGGAAGGCATCTCTTCAAAAAAACCTCACAAACAAAAAACAAAGTGCAAGAACCCCATCAAGTGATTATGCCATCTCTTTTGCAAGTTTTCTCCTGGTTGCATGCTAGAATTAAATTTTCATGATGGATTAGGTTGGTTTCTGTATACTGATGGAAGTGAAATTGCAGCAAACACACAGACAGATCTTGTTTTAATTGTTAGGTTGCATAGTCTGTGATACAAAGCAGGAGCTCTGTTGTACAAGTATTTCAGCAAACTGGAGGGTCTGTCTGTGCCAGTAAGTAACACGAGACCAGTGGCTGTACCAGAGGGCAAGTGACATGACACAGCTTGAATCCCTATCACTCTTTTCTGTCCTAAAATAGGGTTGTCTTTTTTATACTGCCTATGAAGATGCTGACTACATCCCTCAGGCATAGCTGTCCGAGTCAAGGTCAAGTCTCCTTCCCTGCTGCCTGTTCAAGGTCAGGGCTGTCAAGTGGCTCTCCTTGACCCTGAGATGATCTCAGTTGGTTAAAGCATAATGCTGAATAACACCAAGCTTTTGTGTTTGATCCCCATATGGGCTTAGGACTTGATGATCCTTGTGGGTCCCTTCCAACTCCAAATATTCTGTGATTCCAGACTTGGTTCAGAGTGTTGTGTGAAAGAGCTGTTGCCTCCCTGGGGGCTGCACTGAAGTTTAGACCCTCATTGCTGGTCTCTGCCTGAGCTGCTCTGCAGCTCTGCCTAGTCCTGGACATGTCCCCACCTCTGCCCCTGCCCCATAGGCCCCACTGCCTTGACCTGGGACCTTCCTCGCAGCTGTAGACTTGTCTGGCCCACACTGAGCTGTTGGCTGCCCCTGGGCACTTGTACCAAACCCACTCTGGGGTGCTCTCAGATGGCTCCTTGCTGGTCAGATCCCTATCCTTGCCTTGCTGTCATGCTGGTCTCCTGGCTTCCTCTCTGTGGAACAGTTGGTATGGCACACACTGTGAAATTATACCCTTATTTACACATTCAAAACCCGTGATTTTCTTACTTTTACATTGCAGTTTACACAACATATCTAGCTAGAATTTATTTTCCATAATATCTCATAAAAATAATGCCAGCAGGTAATTTTCTTAGCAGCGCACTATTAAAATAAATATCAGATTTCAGTGTAGATTTTATGTTTTTCCTGTTTGAAAGTAATCTGAAAAATGTCCTCGTTTTACTCTGCATATGGAAATCAGGTTGAATACAAGATTGAACTTTCTCCTTTACTAACTATGTAAAATATAACCCACAATTTCTTGTGAGCTTTCTAGCTGATATCAATGCTACTGCTTCAAGATATAGAAACTGAAGATAGAGAGGCTTTACATATAATTTTTATATATATAATTTTTCTGTCTTTAACAACTAGTTTCTCTCATGAGGAAATAAGCAGTTCTTTCCAAGGTCATATGGTATCCAGAAAAGTTCAGCTATGTCCCAGGTTTTATAATATTTTATTTTTAATTTTCCAGGCATATTTTTTCTGAAGACCGAGAGGGGTTTGCTCATGCTTTACACTGTTCAAAATCAGAACACCTAATTAGAAGAAAATAACATTCTTGATAACATTTCTAGATGGGACGAGGATCAAAGACCTAGCATGCAGTAAAAAGAATAAGGATTTCATTGTTAGTAAAATAGCAGTAAAGAAACTTAAGCTTTTTAGTATGTCCAAGTATAAAATTATATATTTAAGAATTTAAAAAAAATGCATGAAAGCCATCTTAACTTTCTTTGGGGTTTTTCCCTGTTTGTTTGGGGGTTTATTTTTGGTTCATGTTTTTTTGTTTGTTTGTTTTGTTTTGTCACTGAAGCAATTCTTCAGGAATAATGTTTTATTTCTCATAGATTCCAGTTAAAAAAAAAAAAGTCATTGGCCTTGGGAAATTTCAAAGAAGAGCTAAGACAATGACTAAAGAAGTAGGAAAAAACCTTACAATGAAAGAACCAAGGAACAAAATTTATATATTTTGTGAAACAGAACTTAAATGGAAATGTTATTAAACAATTCCTTCAGGTATGGCCACATAAAATGTTCCTTTTTTGTTCCCTTCTAGGCTTTAAATAAAGCTGTTGGCATAAGTTTATATTGTTATATAGGCAATTTAAAAATGCCAGAGAACTATTTGACCACTGGAATCTGAGCTGATTATGCTATTTGTAACATGCCCCTATCCTGGTTTTGATCCATTCCCTCTAGGATCCCATTTATCTCTGGATCAGAGGTGAAGAGCCAAATGTCAGAAAATAAAGATGTGGTCTTTCTTACCACGTATTTGAAAATACAACAAAAATAAGTATATTTTGCAAGTAGGTTTCTTTTTTTTTTTTTTTCAGAAATTGAATACAATATGTGAATTCTTTGTTCAACAAAATGCAACTGACTCAAGCCTGCTTTAATTTTTTTATTGTGTAAAGCAAAGACTGCCATTCCCCAAACATGAATCTGATGTCAGGATACCACTGTTAAAATAGCTAAATTTAGTTATACTGGGATTATGCCTAAATAGTTAAATAAGATGAGCACTTAATTCCTAGCTGGTCTATAAGGCACACTGCTCAAGGTTGCAAACAGTAAAATTGTATCTCATGTCTTGATTTAATTAAACACTCACCTAACCTTAGGAACACTGACACCATTTAAATGCAGTATGTTTTGCATGATACAGTGACAGAATTGCAGCTATCAGGAAAGTTTTATAAGGAAAAAATATGTCAGCTTTCAGTACTGTGTACTAAAAGTGCTACTTTTTAATAAATTTTTTTAAACAAAAATAACTTTTTATTTATAAACCCCAATGGTTTAAAGTTATTGAGAGTAACAGCGTTTGGATACAAATTCTTGTTTTCCCAAAAGATGTGCTGTGATATTTCTCCCTTGATTTGTGACTGTTTAAGACAAGAGTGGTAAGGTAACAATCATTTAATTGTATAAATTCAAGTTCTTCAGCTACAATGATTAAACAGGCCATGTTCAAGTCGCAATATTGAAATTGTTGTGTAAAATCTGTGGAATCTGGTAAAAGCACAGAAGTTCACAGATGAGAAGTGCTTCTAAGCTGCTCTCTGCATGCCAAGCTGACATCATGCTGTATTGCTAGGATAAAAAAGAGTCTACGGGCAATCATAACAGGCTATTTCAGAAGTAACAACAGTTCTCCAGAATTAGATTGACATGATATCATTACTTATTCTTTTTGAACAGAAAAAGTGATGGTATCTGTTCATTACTTTGCCAGACTTGATTTATCTGGGCTTTTATCTCACGGGATTATTATGATGGCTAATATTAAAATATAATAAATTATGTATAGTTACACCACACAAGTGGATAATCAATCAAAATACATGTTGATATTTCACCAACACTTACAAGTACCAGGCTTTTGAAATTTGTGAGGTTAAAAAAAATAATAAAAAAAAATGTTTCATTACTTTTTGAAATGTCAAAATTCACTCTTTTCCCCAGAGTTTGTGGTTGGCTTTAATACACATTTAATAGCAACTTGTTTTTCTAATAGAAAGCTTTACATTAAAAAAAAATAATTACTTATTTAAAATACTCCCATTTTCCCATTTACAGCTCGATAGTCTTTCAGGCACCTTTTAACATTGCTATAGTGCACTTTAGACCAAAGATATTGCATATCTTTGAAATGTTTAAACAAGAAGCAAAACCAAGGAGCGAATATGGGAAAATGCACATTGCAACATACATGTTCACAGTGTTACTGTTAATAGTGCAAAGAAATCAATTTTTCTCTCGTGACAGTGACAGGGTAGGTTATGAAAAAGGCAAGAGCGGCTCCCCCTCGGGGGATAAATCACAGCTGTGATGATGCAAACCCTATTAATTTGTCTACAAGGAACTCCTCTGCTCTGTTACACTGTGGGGGAAGAAGGCTGTGCTCCCTCCCAGTGCAGTGGTGTGTGCAGGAGGAGGAGCTGCCCCCTCATTAGGGAGCAGGAGGGATGGACCAGAAGGAGGACACCATTAGGAGAACTCAGGGAGAGCTGAGACCTGGGGCAGGCTGGGGATGGTGACTGGGGTCACTCCCAGGTGCCACTGGGTTAAGCCCCAACAAATACTTCATTTCCAGCTTTGCTCCTGGAGGCTCTGGAAGGGGAAGAGGTGCCTGGTCTGTAATCATGGGCACGTTTAAGCAGTGAAGCTTAAAGGGCTCAGCCCTTTACAACCACACTCCTTGCCCTCTTCATAAGCTGCCATGTGCACAAGCATAAAGGCACTGAGGGACTGCAGAGACTGTTCAAGGAGCCAGAAGAAAGTACCAGAAGGTGCCCATTAAACCAGCTCTGAGCAAAACAGATAGATTTATATTTTGCTTGCTTTGTTCCTATCATTTCATCCATCAGCATGTGAATTACATCAATTCAGGCTCCCGAGGCCTCATTCTCATTTGTAAGAAGGGCACTTCACATCACTCTGGTAATATAAAGAGGCATTAAAATGGGAGTAATTTATATTTACATTATTTTTATGGCTCTGTTACTACTAGAAGGGTGTAAAGTGGCATTAAGAGGAACCACTATCAGGCTCCTTAGGGTCTTTATTTTCAGGGATTAGAATTCAGAGCCTAAATGACTGAGGGATTGTAAGTGAGTGCATCTAAGAAAGGCATCTGTGTCATAAGGTATATATTAGAAAGGCCAGGAAGATATACTAGTTTAAATCCACTAAACTCACTCATAAACACCTGGGACATAAGACCTCCTGGAGCAATGCCATTGAATTGTCTGAAAGCTGTTAACCTTTGTCACAAGACTATACTGAATAAAATGTTGCTATCATCAGGCTGTTTGCCACTATACATGATGCAAAAAAATTTGAGATAAATATATTACCTACTGGAAGTATATTCATTTTATCCAAACACCACAGAAAACTCAGAAAAGTTGTCAAGGATTTATAATAGACACAAAAGTAATGAACTTGAGGACTGAACGCTCCTCCTGCTGATGTGGGATATACAGATGGAAAAATGTTGGAAATTGTTTCATATGTAACTTCTGAATATTTGTACAAGTCCACTATATTTCTGAAAGATTTTTGTATCTTAAAAAAATAAAACATTGATAAAAATGGCCTAACTGCACCTTGTTTATTACAATATCTCAGCATTAAGAATGAATTTACCGATCTCAATCACTACTTGAATCTACAAACTCTTATTTCCACATTGTTGGCAACTTGTCACAGAAAAAGAACAAAGTTTTTATGAGCACCAACCACTTTTACCTATAACTTATAGTGTTAGTTGACATGAAAAAGCATTACTAAAACAGAATTAAGGAAATAAAAGAAAACCCACTTTTTCCTACAGCTTGTTCGTATCCTTCTACTCAATATCTCTGCTATGTATTTTCTCTCAGTATGTTTTACACGCACGGGGCCAATTTTTTTGTTACTTGCAGATAGTCTCTCTCCAGTCTTTTTAGGTCACTTTGCAATTTATTGTCTTTTTATGTTTGTCTTCTGTTCCTCCAGCTTCAGTGTCACCCATATGATTAAGAAAGAAATAGGGTGGAAACAAAAAGGAAAGGTAAAATTAGCAAGATGCACAGAAAAGCTCAGTGTTCATAGATTGGTTGAATAAAAATCTCCAAACCAGTACACAAAAAACCCTCTTCTGAAATCATAAAAATAACTGGGCTTTGATATAGCTTCCTAAGCAGTCACTGAACACTGATAAATCTCCTTTTCCATCAAAAGGCATCCTCATGTTCAGACTATATTGGTCCATGGATCATACCTATAATTCATGAACAGTAATTAAACCATCCAAAAAACTTCCAGTAGTCTGTGCAATGATTAAAACTCTGGGACAGTCAGATTTTTTATAGAGGTAAATGGGTAAAATGTTAAAACCAAATAATATGATTATGAGTTGCTCACTCGCATCTGATAGACACCAGCAACACACCCACACACCTGTGAAACAGCAACTGAAAAAGTTTTGACATTCTAAAAAATATTTTTAATGACATATGTATAGTTTTGAGTCATATGGAGGTTAATATATTTCTGCATTCAAATCACTTTCACAAACCATTCCTATAACAAATCTAGACTGCTGGGAGAGTACAAAAGGGATAAACCAGGCTCTGCTGTTGCTAGGAGTGTAAAAACTTGGCTCCTCACAGCTACCTTCCAGAAGGGCTAGCCTGAGTGATTTCTGTGCATTTAGCTGTTTTGCAACATGGCTTATTTACTGCAGCCTGATGACTGCTGTCTGGAGGACTGTTGTTAGTGACTTACCTGCAACTAAGAGCACTATTCTTCTCTCAGAAAGGAAATAACAATGCTGTGGTCCTAAATGCAATTAGGATTTGGATTTTCTTAGATTCTCTAATGCTGCTGAAAAAGAGCAAATTCCCTTGAGACTTGGACACTGGGCTAATCCTCCAGGCCTTGAACCTCTACCTGCCAGGATTACGAGCAATAAGTAAACACACAGCGTATGCTGCTGCACTTCCAGAGGGAACAACTTCATGATGAATTCTTTAATTTTAAACTATTGCAAGGAGTGTTGTCCAGCTCCTGTAAACATCTGTCACTTTTCTCCTCATTGGAAACTCTTGATGTAAGAAAACCGTTACAGCAAAAACTATTCCACCTTGACTGAACAATTAATAAACTTGCTCTACTTTTTTCTCTTTCAATCATTATCCTCCAAGGAATTCTTGGACTATTCCACTATTCTCAGATTAAAAATTTAGGACAATAAAGAACTGCAAGTAAAGTTTATGTGCCTCCTGGGAGCAAGTAGCCAGAGATTTTTGTGTCCATCAAATCTCTGCTCACATTAGTAGACAGCTGAATGGTCTTAAAGTAGCAGAAATTGGATCAGCTTTGTTTGCACCAGTGTTTCCTGCAGCTCCATAGTCCAGGGCCAACAGCAAGTGAAAGTCTGAGCATCCACCATCCACAGTGGTTCTTACACTGTGTATTATCAGTTTTGGCACAGAGGTCTGTCATTTGAGTCTGCAGAGACAGTTAAATTCATACAACAAAGCCTGTGATTATTGGTTCAGGCTGATAAACGTGATTATTTGGATCCAGTTTCAGGCCTGATACTCATGTCAAATTCAAATTCTTCAGACTCATCACTACAAATAAAGCATCTGAAATTAAATCCTACTGAAGTTAAAAAAAAAAAATATCTGTCACATTT
Organism: Willisornis vidua nigrigula; assembly: GCA_021164005.1. Taxonomy (NCBI): domain Eukaryota; kingdom Metazoa; phylum Chordata; class Aves; order Passeriformes; family Thamnophilidae; genus Willisornis; species Willisornis vidua. The sequence goes on along the minus strand of JAJPCS010000027.1, from coordinate 7,283,859 downwards.
CAGTTTGTAAAAATTCAGTAACAGGAATGTGAGAAATATGAAAATAAAAATTTAAGAGCTATAATTTATCATGATGTGTAACTTGCATATTTTAGGTAGATATTGAAACCATTTTCTGGCAAAGTAAAGAAATATGCACTTGCTTCATGTTTTTCTAAATATTTTTAGGAAACTTTTATAGCAAAACATATCTTTTTTTTATCTGGAATTTCCTATTTTATTCTATAAATTTACCTATCTATAAGTGAGTGTACATGATTTAATTTATAATTTAATTGACTCAGGAAAAATGTACAAAACTAAGCTTTCATGCTCAATACTTTTGATGGTTTATTTTTCATACATTGTGCAGACACTTGTCATAGCAGATATCCAACCAGGATTTGGATTAGACTTATATATTTTTTCCAAAGTAGAATTTTTACTTAAGATGTTTATTATAATAACAAAATTTCACATATAGTTTTATCAGAATAATAATTCACTCTTACCCAAAGAAGAAACTGAAATTCTTCTTTTTCTCTTCCTTGTGCTGACTGCAGCTTGCTTGGCCCTTTCCATCAGCTGATTTGACTTACTAAATGAGTAGAAAACCATTTTTTAATGTTCCACTCCCTGTTTGCTTTATGACATTTTAGTGAGTTGAATGGACTAGCGGAGCAATCTGGCAAACTCCAGAGCCAGCATGAGGTAAACAATGGGAATGTGGGTGTTTAGAAACAGGGAAAGGATCTTAACTTTTCAACAGTTCTGAGACATATTTTTCTGCATCTGGTGACATTATATATGAAGGCTCTGACTCTAGGCTTTAGTATAGGCGTCAGGAGAGTAGGTTGTGAGCTTGATTGCTAATCTAAATAATTAAGGGGAAAAGCAATAGAGGTGGAATTGAAGGGTTTTTTATTTTTTCCTTTTAAAAGCTAAAAATTTGGGGAGTTTGGTTTAAACTGATTTTTAATACAACTAAGAGAATATTTCACTTTATTTTGGTTTTATTTAATATTTTTTAATATTTTTTAATATTTTATTTAATATTTTTTCACCCATTTTCAAGTCTGAAGTCAAACATAAACAGAATTTTAAGGATTTTTTAAAATAAAAATTGAAAGATATTACTCAAAAGGGAAAAGGAAATATTCAAAAATTACTGAAATTTATTTTTTTCCTCTCTCTCTTTTTTTTTTTTTTTCAGAAAACCCGAACACAAAATTGCAAATAGTTTGACTCCTTAACACTTTCCAATTTCAGTAGTTCATTAACTGATGTAAAAATGTGTGTCCACCTTGTATCATTATAGTTTATAATTGTATTATGCACATTAGCTTAAGTCTTGTAGATCCTTTTGCCAGAATCAGACTTTTAGAAAACCATTTCTTTGAAGCGTGGTCCTTTGGCTTTGCAGTAGGTACCCAAAATTTGGCAGGAGAATAGTCATTGGGTCAAAGAGACTTTTGCTATTTCTAAGAAAATTCCTCTGCATTTGGCTGGAGTATAAACTTCTGAAAATCATAATTTACATATGCTCAGTAGAGCATAGTCACTGACCTGATAAGATCTTTTTGAGCATTGTATCATCCCTGAAGCTGCTCCAGCACCAAAGGCTTTGGGACATGCCAGATTCAGAGGAATTGCTGCCAAACTCCACTAGGTTTACTATATAGTCTGTTCTCAGCTAAATATTCAGAAAGGGCATTCTGTTCAACCATTACCCAAACATCCTCTTGGTTGAGAAAATGGAATTGTGATTGTCTCATAGTTCAAATTAAGGAATTAGGTATGTACATCTTATTGCTGTCCTATTTCACTGATAATTAAAGCTAAAATGTGATCAAGTTATCCATGACAATGAAAGTTAAAATATGGTAAAGTTATCCATGACAAAGGCCAAAAAAAGAAGCAGAATTCTGATATGTCAGTACTCCTAGTAGTTCCTTTGCCTTTCAGCATAAAAATGCTGGATTTCTGTCCTTGCCTGTGGTGACTTCAACTGTGAAGGTCACTCACAGTGTTATGTCTTTACAAAGCAGGGCAAATGAAGGCTGCACCACTATACTTAATTCTAATATTTGTTAGACCATCTGTATTAGACTCTTATGCTTTGTTATTCAAATAATTTGTAAAATAGGACTCCTTTATCTGCAATTTTTGTGAAAGTGGTGAGGTAACATATATCCACTTATAACAATAATGCAAATTTTGGTCTGGCAGTGATAATCATCTACCCTATGTTCAGTTCAGGGAGGAATATCAATTTTACATACTTATCTGTTAAGAGTAATGAAGTTGTGTGACTTTATATTTAATTTGCTTTTCCTTGAAAATAGAAAATTGGTATTAAAACAAACAAATGAAAACAGACCAAAAATACGTTAGAGATTTTTTCCTTCCCAACTAAATAGCTCTGTTTAAAATGACATGTAGGTCTCTACATACATTTCTCTACATACATTTCAGCTGAAGAACTTTTGAAGAGTTCCTCAGTCAGAGACTTCAAAAGTTTATGAGTGCTGACATTTAAGACAAGTTCCTTGTTCTGGCTAATTAGGCCTCCTTTGCAGGAATTCAAACATCTGGCTCATTTCTCTCTCTGGACTATGATTTGCCCTTCTGTCCTTTGCAAATTTATTCTCCTTGTTGTAACATTTAAAGCAGCTTCAATGTTGTGTTTGTGGTGATGGATCTTCATGTGGTGAAAAGAAGCCTCGTTCGATGGATTGCTGGGATCTACTTCAGTTCCTAGCAGGAATTAATCGGACTGAAAGTGTTCTTTTTCCATTTTTTTCTTAACTTAAATTTCTAGAGAAGATGAGAGTTTTGTTTTTGCTGCTTATCTGAGGTTAAACCAATGTTTTGAAATGTTGACTAATTCATTTACAATGTGTTCCTCATTTAGAGCCTGCTAATGTATGAGAGCATTGATGGTGACAGTGGTGTTGCAGATAGATATTGTGGGTCTAAGCAAGTTATCTTGTCACTGTATGGGTCAGGATTTAAAATATCTTTTTGTGAGGAGAAAAAGTTCAATCAGAAGGTGAAAAGACAGGGGCACTTTGGAGGAGAAGAGAAGCCACTGCTGTCAGTGCTTAAAAAGAATAATATACTGTAACCTAATGAGTGTCAAAAAGCAAACTTACTTCTGATTCATGCTCAATTTAAAACATTTCTGTAAAATAATTATTTTACCCACAGACATGTCAAGAACTGTGTTACTTCTCTGACAGAGACTGCAAAAGAAAGTCTTCAGGAAGAAGGCCAAAAAAAGGTGAATGCTTGTTCTTCATTCTGTGTTATTTGGCCACTTACTCCGAGGGATTTGTGAATTGGGTACTGTATCTGGAGCACAGCAATATTCCTGCATTTCCTGTTCTAGTAACTTGATAGTACATTTGGGATTTCAGCATTGTTTCCAAGTTGTGTCTTTTCAACATTTATTTGTTTATTTTAAAATTTATTCTGCAAGGAAATACTCCCGTAATGCTCCTGAGAATTCTCCTTTTTAAAATGTTATCTATTACAGTTAGAAATTACATTTAGCTTAGGGCATAGGCTTGTTTTTATTCTTATTTCCCATATATGACACCTTAAATAACATTCAAGATATCAATAGATTTTTTCTGAAGTTTTTTTTTTAAATAATTAACTGATACATAGCTTTTATATGAATATGAACTAGTCCTTAGTTAGTATGGCAACATGTCCTTCTTGAAACTATTTAAAATTGCTCTTAAGAAAAGAGGTAAATACCTTGAAGAATTAAAAAAAAAATCCTGTTCTCTATCTGCTATATATATATATATATATATATATATATATATAGATAAAATTCTGTACTATGTTTACAAGAAATATATGGTTCTTTTTTCTCTTTATTTGAGGCTGTTATTTGTCTCAAAGTCCATTTAAGGCAGCAAATAACGATTACCACACTGTGCAACAATACACCTTAGTACTATAACTGAGATTAACTCTCAATCATTACAGTTTGTGAATCAGTAATTTTGAAAGGTTTCACCAGTTTTCCCATGTGGAAGCAATCTACCCCCTGCTCACAAAATGATGCTTTTCTTTGGGAAGGAGGAAGACAGTGTAGTGGTTCTTTAAAGCATTTTAACCATTGAGACAGAACATTTCCAGCCAAATATAATTGATGAATGAATTTGAATCTGAGATAATTGTGATTGTTATTCTTGAGGCTTCATAACTAATGTCTTTGTTTGGATTTCAGAATACAAGACAAAATGGGTATCTAAATATACTTTAAACTTATATAAAAGTATATTTTTAGTAAAGTGGGAATTGTTGATAGTATCAGATGAGGAAATCAGGTGTAAATTGCTATGGCCTAGTTCAAATTAAGTTAACAGTACAAGCTATGGACTTCAGTACCAACTTCAAAGCAAGTAAAGCCACAGCATAATGTGAAGGCACAGATTAAAAATTGAGAGGTAGGATAAACATGTATATAATCTACTTATATAAAATAGGATTTAGGCAGAGTTTAATTTCAGACCTAAAACTGATTCAGTCTCTTTGGTGATGAGCTAAATAGTAGTTAAATCTGCTCCTGAAAAGAGATATTTGCCTCTTTACATCCTGCAAGGGCTCTCACCTAATGGATATACACAGCATAAACATCATGTGTGTGTAAAGATTAGTCTCTCTAGAAGATGAAGTGTCTAAATGCACATTTTTCCCTTCCAGGAAGTGGCCTAATTACCAGTTTATATTTTGTTTTGTGTATGCATGGGAGAGAGGAAAAGGACACTTTCTCTTCTCACCTCCTAAGCTGGTTTGGTTAACAGAAAAACAAGAAAGAGTTACCAGGTCAAAAGACATGGAATAAAATGTTACAAAGTGCTTTTGTGGTGGTGAAGGGGGACAATCTGGAGTAAAGTTCATTCTGTTATTTTCCAGATCTTGAATGTATTTTAAATATTTATCAGTATACAATGGGCAGGGAATGCTACCACTACCTCCTCCTAGGAAACACTGCAAGCAGTAAATACTTAACTTTTATAGAAGTTTCTTATAAACTCATATTGCAGCAAGTGATGCCCACTGTGCAAGAGGCTCTTCTTTCAGGCCCAATCAAACACTGTCTGACACTGGAGTGCTCGGGGTCTGACCTTTGGGTGTATGTACAGAGAGCAGTGCAATGCAGCTCAGACACACTAGCAGGACTCCTGAAAACTGAATGGCCATATTGCTAGTCTGGATTTAATTTGGCAGAGGTTTAGTAACCCTAGAAACCATTCAAGTTGCTAATGGAGGCTTCACTCCCAGCATTGGAAGGAAGTTGCACCATCTCCAAAACCTTGAGGGTGTTTTTAGCTGTCCCCAGAAAGGAAGCTTTCTGGCCCTGTTTTGGTTTAGGAAAGCAAAACAAAATAATTTGAAAAGACACTTTTGTCTTTTTTTTTTATTTTAATTAATCTCTCCAGTCAATTAAAAACTTTTTCTGATGACTGTTTAGATTTAAAATAAAACCCTCAAAATTCCAAATAAATGTGCTCACATAAGTTTCACTTAAATAACGACCTGTGGAATAATCTGAATCAATAGCTTCTTAAACTAATTAAAAAAACCCAAACAAACCAAACCAAACCAAAAAAACTAGAGAACTTTTTAATTACTATAAGAGTACTAAAAGAGAATATAGATGGCCAAGAAAGTTTAGCCTGACACATAAAATAATAGAAACATCATTTATGAGATCTGTAAACAAAATAAAGGGTAGCTAGGATATAATAAATGATAAGGAGGGGATAAATTATATCTAATGCCAAGCAGAATAGTTTGGTGTTTTCCACCAAGATTAAAGGTCTTATTGATAAAAGCAAATGTGTTGATGTAGTACATTTGATTTTCCCAGATGTTCAAATTGATGCTACATGACATTAAGTTTCAGAAGTTTTCATATATATATCTATATATATATAGATATATATAGATATATATGGAATTGATTATTGAATTGATTAAAAACTTGACAGATATTATGATGTGGTCATTGAAAAGGATGTAGAGAATCATATCTAGTAGGGTTCATAGAGCTCAGAGCTATTTTGTTGGATGATATTTGTATCAGTGATCCAGATGACTCTGTACAATCCTGCTGGTGAAGCCTAGAAATAACAAAGATTTGTGGGATAAGATGTAGTATAAAGCCAGGGAAATCTGAGTCACTTGGGATCAAACAAAAGCAAACATGTTTAATTTAGCCAGATGCAAGGTAATGCTTCTGGAAAAGTCTAAGAGGGTGGGAGAGTGTGTTTTGAGAACTCCAATAGTTCACTGATTGTTATATTGGTAATCCTGAATAATTGCCTCAATATGAGCTTTCAGTAAATCTTAATAATACACAGCTAAGCACATGAATGACATTGCTGTAGAAGACAATGACTCACAATTACTTAATGTCTGGAGAGTGAAAACATGGATTTCTCTAAGAGCTATTACATGATTCTCCTTTTAGAAGAAACTGTTTTTCATATGTTTATAGTTGAGTGTTACTCCCATATATGTGTCCCGAAACCTCCTACCTCTAGGTGGGAAATGTGAGGTAGTTTTAATATGAAATTTGATTATAATTAGCTTCTCAGAATGTGTAAATAAAGGACAGTCATTGAAACTTGATCTCCTGCAGTTCTTCAAATAGTTATAGTTATACCCATGTTATTGTACTAAACAGACAACCATAATAGACACAATAGAGGCATAGATGCTACAATATTTTACCAAGAAATTTATGGCAGAAAGGAGTCTTGTGCATTAACCGGTTCAAGTCCCTGGATAATACAGGCAGCCATAATATGCAAATTACTTCAGATAACTTGCTTAAAAAAATAAAAAAAGACAATTAAATTCCTGTATATGAAAGAAACACCACACATCACAGATTAACAAATACTCTTTTGTTGTAAGATTTGTTTAGTGGTGATCCAGGTTTTATCTGCATAGCTACAAAATGTTTACACTGGGGTTTCTAGTTCATAAATCCTTTGGTTTATGCAAGCTTAATGACAGCCAGTCTTGCCAAAGCTTATATTTATTATCCATTTTGAAAAATTGGTCATGACAGTACTACTTTGTTCTGAGACACCAAGTTTCCCTTCCTTCATTGTCTATTCTCCTGATTGCAGAAATGGTAGTTTTTAATACAGAATAAAGCTCTAATAATTCAATGTTGATTAAATAAAGGTGTTTTTTTGATATACTGAAAGAGACCTTGTACCTAAGAGGTCGTACAACTTCAAGGTTTTACCTCCGGAATAAAGTGCTAATCACTTAGATAAAGGGTATCAGATCTGAATAATTAACTATGCTAAGCAGGGAAAATAGTTGCATGATGCTTTTGGTACTTCCCTGTCTTTAAACAACATTAATGCAGGAGAACATACAAAGCATTCAAATCCTGAGTGACTTTTAAAAATCCCCTTGTCTAGCTTTTCTGGTCATGATCTCCTGATGTTTAGTGTAATTAATGTATTTAAAATGCTGGTTGCTTTTCATTTGTACGTTCTTTCTACTCAGGTTTTCTGTGTAATTTCTTTCACATGTTTAAACAGGTCCTACTGTGCATGTAGGAGTTCCAGCACTAGGATGTTACACCTCTGTTTGGCAAAGCAAAAACACCTGCACTTACATAGAGTCAGTTGGTGTCAACAAGCTCCATAGTTAGCTGGAAATTAGGGATTAATTTGACTGGTATTTAAAAGTGTCAACACGTGAAAGTAATCTCTGTAGTTGTGATTCTCTAATTTTTGTGCTCATATAATTGCATTCCTTGGGTTTTCTTCTTAACATCCTTCTTTCCCTGGCTTTACTGTTTGTTCTGGCTGGCTTTTTTTCACCACAATGCTCTTTAAACATCCCTCTATAGTGAGTTGGTACTTCTAACCTCAATCAATCCTTCCTTAGATATTCACCAGACTGAGGATCCCTGATGCTATAGACTGACAAATAAATCCCCTTTTCCTCTGAACGTAGAACATTTGAAGGAAAAAAAAAAAAACCACAACAAAACAGTAATTGTAACAACACTAATTCCTACCGATTTCTGAGACCTCTAATTCCCTGTGATTTGTTTGGGACAAATAATTACTTCAACTTGTTTCTTAAAAGGACTGTTCTATCAGGTAGTATTGACGAGAGTAGTTGTGTATCTAACAAGGTTGTTTACAGACAGTGCCCTTTAACATGATTATTGTTAAGAAGTAAATTTAGATTAGGATTTGTATGTGTGTTATCAGCATCATATGTATCTGGTTTGGAAGCTGAGCATAGTCCATGAGGTTTTCCAGACAGATCAGCTTGCTAAGATATCCCTCTTAACTGGAAGAAAAGATGTCATTACTTTCAGCATTGAGCAGGTTTAGTTAATCAATCAACCCACTTTTAGCATCAATAGTTTGTAGGTTTCATATCTCAATAGCATTCTTAGTTGTAGGCTAAATTCTATTCTGTCTATCTGTTATAATATTTAGGATGGGAAGAGGAGGGAAGGAGAAATGTGACATTTCTTTAGGAAATAAATATGGTTGGAAAAGTATTCCATCCAATTAAAGAAAATAGTGAAAAAAGCAGGTGTTCCAACACTAGTGGGTGCCTACATTCTGAAAACAGAAGCCTTGACAGAAAGGGCAGAGCAAGATTTTAGCTGATGGCATTTAATATGTATCCTTTATATCATCTATGAGTTGATCCCATGACTATGATTTAGTATGTAAGTACTCTTTCAGTGAGGAGAAGATGGAAAACATGGAAAAGTGCCAATGTAGGACTTTCAAAATCAGACCTGTTCTTGTTCAAATAATACCTCAGCTTCTGTAGTGTGCAGATCACAGCAGTTAGATATCAGAGACATAATTAAGATTGATGGGGATAATATTCAAATTGTAATACATATCAAATTATTGAAGAGCTATTTTAATGAAGAATGAGCAATCTGAGAAAGACAGTGTTGGTTACATTCACATACCATACTGCAAATTGCTTACTGCAGGAATTGTTTCATGCTGTCTGTCAGCTCTGTTACAGTGCTTATTAGAACTGTTTCACTGTGTATTTCAATTTTTTGGTAATTCTTTTGCTTGTGAAAACAACATAATTTATGACTCCAAAGCAGGATCTTCCTTGCCATCTCTCCCTCTTGTCTGCTGTAATTGCATCCCCTTCTTAGCCCTAGGTGGCAGATTGCTTAGGTGGGAACTAGTCTGGCACAGGTGGCAGCTTGGAATTTTCACAGTGTTTATCAAAAAGGGAAGGAGAACTATTGTTCTTATCATATCAGATTTTTTAGATGGCTTCTTTTTTAGCAAAGTTGGTAAATTCATGGGCATTTGTGTGGATCCCAGCCAAAACAGGCTTACACTGTTATAAAGTTGGCAAATTACCCCTTCCTTAAACAAGGTTGACTTTTTTCAAACTGTTATACCACTAACTGGTGGTGAGAGAGAATGCAATTCTGCTGAGATAGCAAATACACACATATAAAAGTGTGTAAGGAATTTGAATCTAAAACAAAATTTCCATTATTGCAAGGAAATACAGTTGTCTTGTTAATTCATTTAGTATGAATTCTGTCATGACACTGTTCTGATCATTCTGATCTTATTTTCTGTCCTATAGCACCATTAATAATTATTGCACTTGCAGCTGATATCTGCAACTTTATGAAAACATTCTGCAAAACCAAGCATGCTCACATGTATTTCCTTGATTTTTCCCAACACCTTTGACCCATCCTAAATTCAGAAGGTATTGCAGAATGATTTTTGAATAGATACCATCTATTCAATATACAATTTTTATCTGATACTTTTAAACAGAATCTTTTGTTGAAAATCCTTGATTAAAAAAAAAAAAAAACCCACAAAAAACCAAACATTTCTTGCATTTCCTGGTAGAAATTTTAGTGCAGAACTCTATGGTATTCAGAAACTCTATTACTCTATTCCAAAGTATAAGGCAGACTAGGTTTCCCTCATCCACCCTTAAAATAAAGATGATATTACCCTCCATGTGGTCCTCAGCTCTGTCTTCTACTCTTTCAAAAGCAGAGCTCTGTCACATAAGCTAGATGTTACTCTAAAGGCCTGACTCATATTCTGTGTGACAAGCCACTTGTTGGTTTTTCAAAAATCAAAATATTTTGGAACTTGCGATTCCTGAGTAATCAGCAGGTTCAGAGAAAGACTGTGGAAAGAGAAACACATTTTTGTTGACACAGTTGCCTAGTGGCTGCTTTTGTAAAAATCTGCCCCCAGCTTTATGACCATCAAGGACCCTGGAAAGAACAGAGTTGAAAACAGTAGGAAATTTTAAGGGAAGAAAAAAGAAGATGGGGAATAGGACCATACTATAAAATAGTGCTAAGATCTTTGTGAACATGAAAAAAGGATATAAAATTATTTGAAAAGACAGGTTTTTCCTTCATTTATTAGCTTTCCTGAAGTTCCAGTTCATAGTTCCACTGCTACAAGAACACAGGCTAGAAAACCAAAGTGTAGTTTAGATGTGAGCTAGTGTGAAGAAATGCTGAAAAATTCAGAAAGAAAAGAAGACCCTGGCTGTGCTGAAGTAAATTCCCACTTTCTGAAAAGAGAGGGTAAAAAATAGAGTTGTCTTTAACTGCATTCCCAGCTCAGCAATGATACCAGGAGAAAAACAGCAGGATATCTCTAGAAACTGAGAGTCAAGCTTTCCATTCACCAAACTTTGAACCTGGGATTCATGAACCAGCAGAAAGCACCTCAGAAAGGGATAGCTTATTCTTTTGGTTGGTGCACTAAGCTGAGAAACCGGAAGGGAGAACTAAAACATGTGAGGTACTGACAACAGAAAGAAAAGCACCAATCAGCAAGAAAATAAAGAGGCTGATTTATTTAATTTTGGATGGTTAAAACCCCTCACAGTCTATGAAGGCAGCTGATTATGATAATAATGCGAGACCACAAGCTTGTGTTTTTAAATTGTTTCACATCTGCTCTTTGTGGCAGTTAAATGCCTCCCTGACATCCGATCCCGTCAGATCTCGGAAGCTCAGCAGGGTCAGCCCCAGATTAGTACTTGGATGGGAGACCTCCTGGGAAATGCCGGGTGCTGTAGGTTCTAGTCCTGAGGACTTCACTGTCACTGTCCAAGCTCGCTCGGCCGTGGCAGATGAACCTCAGGACTTAAACGGTGGGGCCAGTTCTGCGCACGCTGAGCCTCACCTAAAATCCACTGCGCAGGCTGGAAGGGCACACCCACGTGGGGACAGCCCTTCCCAGATCTTCGTTCACGAAGCCGAGCCACACACATCTGCTCTTTATTGGACACACAAGAAGAAGCTTCACTTTGAGGCCATCTATGAAGTGCTGTGGTTTTATTCTTTTTATGGTCCAGAACATGTATTGTTATAGGAACATCATGCTAATAATCAAATGGGTGTTTTTACTTCCTCTCCTCCCTTCTGATCAAGGACCCATAAACTCATGCCTATGTTAACTTGCTATAGCTTTTGATATTTATCATATCCTTATTTCAGTGACTCGAGCAAGTGTGTATATTTTTCATCTGTCAGTTTGCTACCATAAGTCAGTGCTATAGTGACAACGAGATGTTAAAAAATCATTTGGCTTTCACATTCTACAATTTAAAGCTGTAGATGAATAGAGTAAATCATGTATATCTCCTTTAAAATACTTACAGTAATCTGTTCTTAAAATCAAAACCAGACTCTTACTCTACCAGGGAGGTGAATGAGCACATAATATTTTGCTTGCATCAGCAGATTTAGACATACATTTTGTAACTTCTGTCCTCTAAAAGTTCATTTTCTCACTTTGCAATATACATTTATCTCTCTGTCTAAAACAAGGAAAAAAGGAGAAAAAAAATCCATTTTATAATTAAAGTTCAGTGATCAGTTGATCATGTATCCTTAACTTCTGTTCTTGCACCTTTTTCCTCTCTTTGATAACAGTGTCAAGACTACAAAAAATATTTTTTTCAATGCCCACTTTTGCCCAGTTATGGCAGAACTTTCATTTTCTTCCCATAAGTACTTTATTATTATCATTTACTCTACAAATAGCCTCTTCTGTTGTCTGGGCATACTGTGTTTTTCCCCCCATTATTTTCAGAGGCCTCTGTGGTGTATAAATTAGGAAGAACCTATTCTTGCTTTGAAAATACATCTGTTATGTATAATTTGTTTACTGAATACAGCAGGTGAGTTAGCTACCAGATTCTAGAAGATAATACACCAGAGCAGCATTTCTGTATTTGGGATTTTTGTCCATTAGTATTGATATTCTTTCCCAGATGTGGAGAAAATTATAAAAAAACTGAGGTGTGCATAGTATGTCAATTGCAAGGTAACTGTGACACTAATCTGTTCACAACAGAAATCACAAATAATCAAATTAGCTTAAAAATTCTTAAATTATCAATTAGATAGCTAATGAATGACTGTAAACAAGTCAGGTATTCAGTTTTTGTTTCTGAGCTTTCCTCATCTTTCGGTGTGTTGTGTTCGCACACTGCATGAATCTGATACTTCTGGAAAGGGAACTAGGAGTGTAGCAAGGAAGAAGTTGGAAGGAGAACAAAAGAGGGATATATTTGTCTTGAGAGTCATCTTCCCTAACAATGAAAAGCATCAGAGACAAGAGTGATACAACAACTTGTTGCTCATGTGAAATCAGTGACAGCTGCTGGACAGGGCAATTGGTAACACTGCTCCCTGTGAACTCTGTTAATAATTTACTGGCTGGATTTTCAGCAAAATTTTTTAATTGCCTACTACATTCCACTGGGAGATCATTAAAATAGGCATTTTGCAATGGTGAAGGCTAAAATAAAGTTCTAAAAAGCTTGTCCTCTGGCAGAGTAGAAATGGACGGGCTCTAACCTCATCAAATTAACAAGGACTGAAAGTCAAGGCTGCTTGTGACCAGAAGATGCCAGAACAGCAGATAAAAGTCTAAGTGCTACTGAATTATTTCTCTTTGGTGTCACAGAGATACCAGATTTTAGCTTGGATTCCAGAGGGGGAAAAAAGAAAAAAAAAGGACTCCAAGTTGTTCTTGCATCCTTTGACAACACATCATGAGGAGCGGATGAAGTTCACTGTGCATGTGCCCGTAATGTAACTCCCCTGTACCTTAGAGGGGGTTCTATATTCAAAGTTTCTTTGGCTTCACTAAAGCCAAAATTCACTTTAAAGTATACTCTAACTTGATAGGAACCTAGGGAGCTGAAATTTAAAAGTAGCCTTTAGTAACACATGGCAAGGCAGCCATGAAAGATGGGTTGTTAAATCAGAATCATCAGGGCTCCTAATTTTCTTAGAAGTTTAACTTCCCCTGCACCCCTCCTACAATTTTATGAGGTCTTCTTTTAGGCACCTCCAGTTCCTCAGAGACATCAGAGGTCACTGTAATGTGTTTTTTGTGTGATTATGTGAAACTGCTCTTACCAGAGTCCTACACCGGGACTCCAGAATGTAAACAGTTCCCTTTCTGACAGGCCAGCCAATGCTCTCCATTTCTTGAAACTGTAGTCTTCCCTTCCTGCCTTCCTTATTTATCCTCACACTCCTTCTGTTCCATAGTGCTTTTTCTGTCTCTCCATGTTTCATCTTTTTTTTTTTCTTTCCCAAATGTCTTGTTATAAAGCATATGCAGTCAGTGGTTCATGGTCTAATGTGAAGAACTAACTTATTGAACTCTGCATCCTCACCTTACACGCCAACTCCTTGATGTGTCCTCACCCAGTATTCTCTTCCTTGCAAGAAATGACAGTTTTGTTGAATCTCAGAGAACAAACAAATAGTTCCTCTTCATGTGGCATGCATTTCAATCAATAACATTGTTACACAGCTACTTGAGGTTATGACCAACAAATTGCAAATAAAATAAACCCCAAGTAGCCTGCATAATATAAAATCAAGAATCAGCCAGATTTTCCAAGGGTGAAAATGCACTTCTACAAGATTGTGGTGTTGATGTATTTGAAGCTTTGTCAATGAAATACATGTAGACAAACATTGTGCATTTTATGTTGTTCATGAAGCTTATCAGTACTCCATGTGCAGGAAAATACACCCTCAAGTAAGGATATTCAGTCTATATCTAATTTCTATTTTATTATAGTACCCATGTGTATTATTATTAATTTTTTTTACATGGGAATTTTATGTGGAAAGACAATGAAGATAACGGGATAAACAATGGTTCTATTATACTGTCCTAGAAATCTAAAAAAACCCCAACCAAACAAAAAAATTGAAGAGGACTTTTGTTTGGCTGGTTTGGGTCTGTTTTTAACGAGGCTGCCATTGAACTCTTGAAATACGTGGTATTTGAAGATCAAATATCTACTTATCTACTTTAAGATGCAAGATTAATAAGAATATCTTCAAAGAACATTCTGGTCATCGTTAGGTATTTCCTTGACTTTTGCACTGTAAAGATTTTAAAGAAAGAAATTAATTCCTATATTGTAGTATTCTAAGACATGTTTTTCAATAAATATCCATACAAATATCTGTATATTGTCTGTTAAGTGCATTCAGATTAATTCTTTTCTTCCACTGAAAGCCTAGTCACTGTGAAAGTAGATACTGAATTTCAGGAAATAAGGAGCAGGCTTCAAAGTCTGCATCACTCCTTTGCCAGGTGGTAGAGCAGCTTGCTGCAGCAGTTAAAAGTCAGAGCCATATGGCTCTGATCCATTGCAACTGCTACAATGGAATGAAAAGTTTGGAAAACAGAAAAAAAAAAAAAGATGAATGAATGAGTGAAGAAATAGTCAGTTACTTTGACGAATGTGACAAGGGCTGCTCTGAAAAACAAAATAGTCTCAATCTGTAGAGTTTGATAAGTATCTGCTTTGAAGGGAATAAACATACAGTCTCTTCCAGCTCCAATAAGACATTTAGGCAGATGGACCCTTATGCCTGTGTGACTTCTCATCAAAACTGATGGATATATAAGCTTAGAGGTTTACATGGCCTGATACTCCAGTTCTGGAGAATAGGGAATAACCCAGCATGGACTGTGTGGACGACATGGTCAGATTCTGTCCTTGGCAGATGTAAGGGTGGATAAGAGAACTGAACAAGCTAATTGACTTGTATATCCTGGCTGGATTTGACATCAGAGAGTTATCCAGCTTACACCAATAAAGGTTTAGCCTGAATTTGGCATTTGTATTAGAATTTCATAGATGGGCACAATTTAATATTGCTATGCTCCTTCTTCCCACCTCCCCAAAGCTTCTACAGTTAATAATTAAGAGTAGAATATCTCTGTATCATCTTGCATCACTGCAACAGTTTTCTGAAAGTCTAGAAAATGTCTTAAGAGTATTTTGCTTCTTGAATTTATGTTATGAAGGATATAGTCTTCTTGACAAAATGGAAAGTAAGGCTAAAACATTATATAAAGAAAACACCAATAAATTGTCAAAAATAGACTGAAAAATGGTAAATTGCTTCTGTTTTGAGATAAATGTAACTAGGCCCTCTGGATCCCCAGGGAAGACCAAAGAGCTTTTAGAACTGGTAAATGGCCAGATCAGAGTAAAATGGGATCATAAATACCACTCCTACCCACTGTGTCTGCTTGTGGATCCTGGCTCTTGTTTTAGTCCTTCAGTGCTATTTTCTGCACTGTGCCAACTTCCCAGTCTTTCTGAGTCCTCTTGAAGGCCAGTCCTTTCTGGGTACCAGTTTCTGCTCCTCACCATGGTCTCCACATCAGGTGCTGTCTTTCTCCTCTGACTCTTGAATCCAACACACTGTAACCCTCTAAAGTTCCTGTCAAAGCCAAATCAAGTGCTTTCTAAGGATCCTCTAAAAGGTTTCACTGCATCTGTTACTTCTTTCGAAAGATGTAAAAGACATAAAAGATGTGAGAACACACTGGGAAGATGAGTATAGTGCATATGCACAGTAGCTGCCCTTGTACAAGGAAGAATTTATGACTTCATTATTTTTCCAGGGTTAAAATCTGATAAATCTCTCATGTATTTCCTTTCAGATGAGCTTATTTCTGATTTTACATAAGAATTTCACTGTAAAAAGAGAGTTTTAGACAGGGAATGCTTAGTGTTTGACTCCAAACCCTAGTTCCAAAAAAACCCTGTTTTTCCTAAACTTGCATGCTCAAATAAAGTTGAGTGTAGATTTTCAGGTTTCATGATGGATCTGTAACTGCAACTAAGGAGCTAGACAATTCCTGCACAATAATTTATGCTTGTGAGGGCTTTTACCACCAGCAGAGCAGTAATAGGCAGCATTTGTTAGTATTCTGGCTTTTTCTGGAAATGATGAGGCACGGGGGTATGGAATATGACTTACTAACTTTGAAAATAAGGAATTTTTACTTCTAAACTGACAGATATGGAAATGTATTAGAGAACTGTGTAGCACTGACTGTGGAAGTTTGTGGTGTTGCAGAGGTATTGAAAAAAACCCCCAACCTAATGGCTATGTTTGAAGCAGCTGACAAATTTCGTAAGTGACAATATTCAGCACTGTTGTCTTAAAAGTTTACTGGAAGAGGGATTTTGTATTTCATAGAAATATATTTTGCAAAGAGCTGGCAACGTCATCAGAGTTCTTAGCTAACACAAGTATTGCTCTCCATTGGATTTTACCATACTTGCACAGTTATACAAAATTTGTAATTTTATGTCAAAGAATTTCCCCAACTCTTGAAGATTTCTCCCTTTTCTTAGGAAAACCCTCCAAAAAACAAGATGATGAAGTGTATAAAATGAAAGGCTTAACATGTGGAAAAGACCAGCATTCCCACATCTACTATTCCTCCTCTGCAATGATCCACAGGTGGCAGATTTTTAAAGTTTTAATGAAGGATTTTGAATATGGGTAACAAAACCTCCAAATAATCCAGTCACACCAATTGTGATTTTTCCAAGATTGTCATCTTGCTAACATTACCTCATGAATGTTTTGTTCATTTGACAACTTTATTTTCAAATTTGTGGTTTATACTTTAGTTCAAACCTTGTACTACATTAAGTAAGCTAAGATTTCAGCCATTTTAATTAGAGAAAATTCGAACCATACCTCTTCTATCCAAGTTTACAAATGCTGATTCAATAGGTTTCTCAGTTTTGGTTTTATTTTTGCATAATGTGTTTTTTCTCTATTGCAAAAATACTATTTTTCTTTTTTTTCATGCATTGTGTTG
The DNA here is from genome assembly GCA_021164005.1 of Willisornis vidua nigrigula. Classification (NCBI taxonomy): domain Eukaryota; kingdom Metazoa; phylum Chordata; class Aves; order Passeriformes; family Thamnophilidae; genus Willisornis; species Willisornis vidua. The sequence continues at coordinate 7,266,652 of JAJPCS010000027.1, read as the reverse complement.
CTATTGAGCCAACATAAGGAAATTTGGACTTTCAGGTATGGAAATTTGATAATATGCCAGTGATATAATCACTATATTGACCCTGTTGGAAATCTCAGGCACAGGAGTAGTTCTGCTCAAATAAGAACTTAATTAAAATATGAAGGTCTACTTTTTTGAGAAAGGATAGCCACTGGAAAGGATTTGGTGAAACAGGTATTTAGGATCTAAAAGTTGGGGAATATCTAAGCCTTTCATTTTGCCAATACTTATTTGGGACTAATCATGGATCAAAAAGTTTGCACTGAATACTCCAGGTACTCTCAGATGTTAAAATTATATATGGTGACAAAAGAGATAAAAATAATTGCTTTTGTTAATACTTCTTTTTTTCAAAGGCCACATGCATTCAATTTTAGGCTGCCTGCATGTCCAGCATTAACATGTAACAATGCAAACAGTACATTTAAATTTTCTGTTAAGTGTAACAAAAACTTTCCCAGGTTTCTCTATGTTCTTATAGGAGCTGAGTTCTATTTCTCCACACAAAGACTAAGGGAGAAAGTATACCTTGAAACAGCTTTAATGGGCTTTGCCTTAGTAATATCTATCTTGATATTGTGATTATTATGCAATGCTTAATCCCCTTAGTGCAGTACGACAATTCACTAGTGAAAAGAAAGGGGGGTTGGGTGTGTTATCCTGTTGCTATTGTTAAAAAAGTAACATTCATCTTCAACAGAAGATTGCTGGAAGAAATGACCTATGCCTAATGTTTTAATATTCAACACAGCATAAACGGATAGAATGTGAAGGGCACTACAATGACATTAGTGTGTTATTCAAAATATGAGAATAAGTTCATCCACTTAATATTTCATTAAAATTATTTTATGGAATATAAGAGAAGGCATATTTGCTTCATTCTTAGATCTATACAAGCCTTTCCTCTTTCTCCTGAGGTCAGCTGCCTGACTAAATAAATGTACTTTTATAAAGCAAGGTGGCAGCAAGAAACTTCTGACAGAAAAAAATTGTCTAGTATGCTCATGTTTCATAAGTGCAGCAAAAAAAAATGAGGGGAAAGCCATGGCCACTCTGTGCCTTGGTTCCTTCTTTCTACATATTGTTTGTACCCACCCTCACCCAATAGTGCTTATTGTCTCAGTTTGTGTTAAAATTAGTGATTTTGTGAAAAATCATCAGTGCTTTGTACTGAAGTGTTTTAGCTCAGGTGCTGAAGCAAACCTTATGGTTAATGTGGTTTCAATAATACATGTCCAGGGATGTGTTTGTAGAGGGTAGATTGAATCATCTTCTATGTCCGTCTAATGCATGTAGTGCCTTTTTAAATAAAGTAATTTTTATCTCTGCTGTTCTTGATGGAAACAGAAGTCTCTGGTGGTGTAATTTACTTTAGCAAGAATGTAGATTTACTTTTAACTGTGGATTCCAGCCTATAGGAATTATTTTTCTTGATATATTTGCCTTTTTAAAAAATAATATCAAAGTAAAAATCATCTAGGAAATATCCTGAGAATAAGATCTCTCCACCTGTGACTGCTAGATGGGAACTAAGCAGTTTCTAAAATAAAAATCAATAGAAAAGCTGTCAGGCAATGGTAACTGGTTTAGAGGAAAAAAAATGTCTTTCAAAATTTCTTTGGTCTTACCTTGCTTCATACAGGTGGATTTTGCTTTAATCTATTTAAGAAGACTAAATCTCCTTTAAGAATTTTTGTTGATCATGTCTTCAATGAAGGTACCAGTTTTTATACATATCAAGAATTTTCTTAAAATCCTATTTTTTGATGGCATTTTAAATCTGTCAGGGTTGTTTGTCTTTTTTCTGAGTTTTTGATTTTTTTCACATGAAGCTCATAGTGTATTATCTACTTTGTCTGTTCTGTAACTGACCTCTTTAAACTGTTTCATTATGTTTCACTCTTACCTGAAACTAATGCATCTGGGATCCCATCTTGAGACCCTGAGGACTAACAGCTCTTAGATGATTCTGAAAATCTTCTTTTAAATTATAAGACCTTGTCTAGACTAGGATTACTGTTATAAATGTGTTTGTTGGCTAATTCTGATGAGTCCTTTCATATCAGTTTAGATAAGGGGTTTGTGTGCTTGGTAACATTTTCATGCAATTTTAAAAAGGGTTATGGGCTTGATCCTCCTTTTTTATTTTTAGTGTGTGCAGTTATCTGTATGAAATATTGACATTTATGTCATTTATACTTTTTCATATGTATCACCCATTTTGCACAAATATCTACACTAGCTGCAAGGGGTTGGATAAATAAGCCCCTTGTGTGTCTGTGTGTATGTGTAGAACATAACTAATTGATCTCTGAATAAAAGACCAATAGAATAGGTATTATGAGGGGGGAAATGGTGCTTCCATCCTGTTTTAACAGAAAAAATCCAAACCAAACAAACCAAACTAAACCACACCAAACCAAACCAAACAAACAAACAAACAAACAAAAAAAAACAACATGGGAAAAAAAAGTAGGAAAAGTTTTCAGAATGTTTGGGAATTGTGCATAAGTAGAAATCATAAAATTATAGAAATATAAATAAAAATATTGCAAAAGTGGGAATAGTAATATCACCAAAATGATTTGGATGGAGCACAATATGGAATTAAAAGCCCTACCGTTAGTAATACAGAAAATGTATATTTCAAGAATACAAAATAATTTTGATGTTATGATGGGAATAAACCACATTTTCAAAATTCTGACCAGAGACTTGAAATCCTAAAGAATTATCAACTTCAAGTTCAACTTGACAAAGAAAGAAAGGAAGATGAGAAGAAGAGAAAATTGATGAATGTCTGGACTGAAGCCTCTGTGCCTTAAGACATGCACACAAGACTGGATACTGCCATAACAGCATTTTGTGCCTCACTTTTACAAATAAACATAAAAATGTTTGAGCTATCTTTTTGTTTGCATTACATATATTTATCCTTGGACTAGAAGATCTAAACCATAAAGTCAGTAGCACTAGCAAGCAAGGCATGTCCAAGGGGAGGAAAAGTGGATGGGAGGGTAAGAAGTGAGGGGGGTTTAGTGAGAAGTAAAATTACTCCTCTTTATATCTCCTATATAGAGCACAAAAGGCTGGGAATCGTGTCCTGAGAAAATTTCTTGTCTGGGAAGAGCAGGTGGGTATGCAAGGAGCTGGGTGTAACACTTTCAGATCCACTGCATTTTCATATAGAGAATACCTGTTATTGCCATTCCTAGGCCACTACTATCCTTAGAGGACAGTGTTGATAATCTGACAGCACTGGCTTGACAGAGCAGAGCTGTCCTGGTTCGTCTGCCCCCAAGTGCACAGTCCAGGGCACTTAGCCACCCAGTGTATGCCAGCCCTGCCAGCTCTGTGCCACCAGAGGAAATGCCAAACTGTTAGAACAAAAGGTCTGACATAAGGCAGGGAAATTCTCTTTAGGGGACTTCAGAGTCCATTCATTATTACCTGTCGTTTAACAAAACAACTTCTGCACAAATATTTTAAAAATGATTGCATACACTATGTTTTTTATCCTGCCTAGGGAATATACCTTTGATGACATGCACAGGGGAGAAGCAGACTAAAACTACAAAAGAAATTTAATGTAAAAGTTAATTTGAAATTTGAAAGTATAAAGGCTTTCACTGCACTTTCTTTTCTTTATTTGTTTTGTAGTCAAAGAGAAGTTGCCAGGGAACACTCTGCCAGGATCGAACATGAATCCACTCTGTCTCCTTTTGGAAGCAAAACACAAAACCTTGCTCCTGCAAGCACTGTCACTCACTTCAACCTGCAAATTTCAAGTAATCTTCCTCCCCTTTTTCCACCAAATAAGTTAAGTATATTAAAAAAAAAAATCTCAACAGAAGCCTATTTGAAGTAAAGCTCTTACATTTAAACTGGGAAAAGCCAGACTGAAATTCAGTATGTATTTCAGTTGTTCCTTTTACATGGATGGTGTCTGTCTACTGCTGGAATAGGGGCACTGGGATTTTTTTTTTTTATATTTGTGTTCCTTTTGAGCCATTCTATTCTACCAACTAAATATGTATATGCAGAAACTACTAGGATATGAATTCTGAAATTGTCTCATTTGTGCAATTACGTGCAAAACCCCCTCAAATTTCCAAAAGTCTGATACAGAGGTTGGATATTTGTGCTTTAGTCTGATATAATCATAATTAATTTGTGTAAGTGCTGGACTATAAAATAATGAAGACATTAACACTGGGGATGATACTCCAGTGGCCAAATTACTTTCTGAATTTTGTCTTGTATAAACTGCTTGAATTCCAGTCCTTGGAGGAAGGATGCTCTTACAAAGAAAAGCCTGTATTTTTGCATGTGTCTAACAATATTAACTCTGCTGCAGTGTCAGGACAATTTTTCAATGCTCTACAAAGAGGCAGAGTTGACAAAGGAAAAAGTAAAGTTAGGTCATCCAGGAATGGACTAATTCAGTATTGCTTTTATCAGTTTATTTTTGACAGAGATCCTTTCAAAAGTATCTGAATTCCTCTCTGTTGGATATCTGTCAGAAGAGAAAGGAAGTTATTATAAAACAAATCCCCCAAGCTGAGATGAATCTTTCCTGCTTTTTGATACAGCTGTAATCCTGTAATTCTGCACAAACTGGTATTAGGATAGTAATAATGCAAAATACAATATATCACATCCGATTTCTTGGAATTTGATAAAGAATGATGACTTCAGATGAATGATTCTATCCTAAGGAACATCTAAATGTGTTGCAAGATTAACCCAGGGAACAGTGACAAGTATTACCCAGCTGGCATTGGCTGCCATGTCGCAGAATGTACCCATCATTCTCTGCATGTACACAAGGCCAAAGACAATGAGCAGAGCCCCTTGAAGTGGCACTGATGGTTTTCAGGGGCTATTGAGTCAAGCGTGTTCAGTAGGTACAGGGTCATTGCTGTTGTGTGGGTCATAGTGCTTAAAACTTTTGTGCCTCAACATTCAACTTGACAACTGGTTCACAGAGATTTATAAAGTAATAATTTTCTCATCTTTGAATGGGTGTACTGTCTCTTCCAGAAGAGCTTGGAGCAACAACCTAGCCCAAATTACTTTAATCAAGAAATCTCTCTACCCTACTTATGACTGAACTCTTTAATAAGGAAGAGAATGCTGAGAGTGGAGATAAGACTGCATACTGGATGAGATGAATCTGATGGGACCCAGAAGGATTTCGTTACCAAACTCCAGTATGTCTGCTCCGTGATAGCTACTTATAGATTAAAAATCAATGAATCATAGAATCATAGATTCATAGAATCGATTGGGTTGGAAAAGACCTCCAAGATCATCGAGTCCAACCCTTGAAGTTTTAACTGTTGTCAAAGAGGAACTTTGTGCCACCGCATCTAATTCTCCAAGGACCCAGGGTTGCCTAAGAGGTTTTGGAGCAGACAGGGAGCAACTGCTGCTCTGAATGTATAGGCTAAAATTGGAAGATGTGATTCACCACGTGTGTGAAAACAGTTCAGTGCATACCATCTCCTCTACCTTCCTTCCCCTCTCTGCTCTTATCCCTTCACAGGCAGGTATCTGCTGGAAAGAATTCCTGGGCTGCAAGGATAGATCATCCAGACCAAGGTGCCAAGATGGTAATGTTCAGTCCACGTCTTACCAAATCTATAAATTAGGAGCAGTTGATATACTGTGTGGAAAATACTATGACTTCAACCAAGCCTGTGTTAAGATGGAGCACTAATAAAGGGTAACTGTTGGTCAGGTTTGGCTTTTCCTACTTGAATACTACATGTACCTAGAAAAGGTATAAAGAAGCAAACATCTTGACAAAAAAAAAAAGGTAAGTGTTGTAGCAATGAACATAGATGTTTGCTTTTTTTGCTTTGTTTAAATATATCTTTTCATTGATGCCATAATCAATTTCAATTATTTTCTTTAAATACTCCTTACTTTTTCATATAGATTAATTTTTTCCTTAAATATTAAAACTTTCTTAGAACCTGCATAGTCTGAAATGCCTGCCTTTGTGAAAGAACATAACTGAAAACCAGAGAATTGCTGCATTTTTATTCTAATTGAAAATAAATACATAAAGCTGCCAGTTGTGCTATGTCTTTTGCCTGATGAAAGGTCATTCCTAATCTTTTTTATAGTTAATGGAATGCACCACTGTGATTATACTGAAATCTGAATGCCTTCGGAAAGTTGGAAAACTAAACAATTGTATGCAAGATAACAGAGAAAAATAATTTCCTTTGAAGAATGACCTTTCAAAAGTGACTAGTCCACATCTTTTCAGTGATGCCAACATGTCAGCTTCACATTGTGTACAAACCTCCCTGCCTCTGCTATATGCAAATATCCTCACTAAAATGGTAAAATACCGCTACATATCATAATATTTTTTTTCACAAGTGTTCATCAGATAATAGCTTTTAAGCATCTTTGAATACAGAACACTGTAGGGGCTGTCAGCTTAGCCAGTTGATTTTGTTTACAAAATGTCAGCATTTCCTTTTTTTCTGAAAAGGACAGTTGATAGTGTCTTCAGAAGAAGGAACCTCAGACCAACTCTCAATTTACACCATCAGCAGTGACCTCTACTGTCTTATTCACACTAACAGCAGTAACAAGAGGTAATTGTCGTACACATGAGAATAGAAGAAAGGTACAAGACTGTCAAGATAAATGAGATAAGATTGTACTATATCCATTATAATTTTCTAATAAAAGATCGTGCTATATTTATCTGTGCAATTTCTTCAGAAATCCTCAAATTCAATTTTGAACAAATTAGAGTAAAACGAGGGATGTGCAACCTTAAGGCCTTTCTTTTAGATGAATGATTTATGGTCACTAAAGCTTACAGTCAGCAATGAGAAAATAAGAAAGAAAAATACTTAAGAAAATATTCATAAATCCACTTAAAGACTAATGAGACTTTCCATTCAGTAGCCAATTTTTTCAAGGTACTAAATAAATTTTATTTTCAGAACACAGCCTGTTTCTCAGAATTATTTGCATATGACAGAAAAGATAATAGGAAAAAAATGCATAGCTTCTTTATCAGAAAAGCATTTCTGTGGCTATGGGGCAAAATACGTGTTTTTACTGGAGTGTTTATGCCCTTGGAATGCATGTCCAAATTGATGACAGGAATTACATGGCTAGATCCAATTACCTTATGCCACATTCTGACTATGCTTACATCCTTCTAGCTTTCATTTTCTGTTTCACCCTAGAGTTACTACTTTTTTGTCCACCATCATCTTGTGGATAGAAGTCTATTATTTGGACTTGTGTGCCCATAAAATGTCATCTAAATAGAGGTAATGCTGGCCCAAAGGGAAAAAAAAAAGCCAATTGAGTCATTGAAACACAAACATTGACAAGTTCTGTGTACTAAAGTTATTTCATGTATTAAAAACATCATCAACAACAAAAAGCATAATTGCACACACTGCAACAAAATAGCACTGTTCTGTGAATAATGCTTGTTATAGTGATGTCATACACCAGGCATTGGGAGATCAAGGATGTTACAGACTAAACTTGCCTTCTAGAACCATATTGTTTTGTGATTCAATGCACTTATGATGTGTATGCAGAGTAATCAGTTTGTATCAGTCTGTTTGTGGCAGGTGATCTGTAGGACTGTTTTTGACTTTAATTATGTCATATAATGACCTGCAACTTTTTTCCATGTGATACATTATGATAATCTAGAACAAAGGCTTCTTCCTTCTCATCAACATCTCTTCAGTGTATGAAGTCCTTTCTAAGACTTTGAAATAGAAGCCAAAGAATTCTGCATCACATTTCACATCCCTATTATGCTTCATAGAGTGATAGGAGAATCCAGCTGCATGCTTTCTTGTTTGAGAAGAATATCTATTTATTTGGGTTCCTTTTGTATACCAGATCCTTTTGTCAACTGCTCCTTCTAGCAGCAGCAGCTCTTTTCCTTTGTTGATAACATGGAAACATGAGTCACATTTTAGGAACTTCTGCATTATTTTAATACATTTAATTATATTATATGCATGTCAACCCATTCATATTTTATTTCAATAACTTCAAGCTCCTATCCAAGCCCAAAGGAATAGTTGTCATAATATTTGACTTCCTGTGATTCTAGTCTCAATATCTACAGGGACAAAGGTACATTCTAATAATCTACTATAATTGGTCCCTTTGCACAATTAATAAGTCAAGTCTTATCAATCAGTGACTTTCTGTTTGTGTAACAAGTCCTGGAGATACTATGCAGAGAAAAATCTTAACTGTCAGAGAAACTCTAAAGCCAAGTAGGAAGACTGTGCTGGTTTTGGCTGAGGTGATTTTTGTCACAGTGGCTGGTTTTGGATTTGTCACACTGCTGGGGCAGAAGAGTGAGTGAGGGCTGTGTGGGGCTTAGTTGTCAGCTGGGGTCAAACCACAACAATGGCTTATGATTTGAGATTTTCCCTCATGACTTTGGAGGGAAGATCCCATTCTCAAAACTGTGTTTGGCAGGGAATTGATTAGGTGAGCCATAAGCTGCTGTAAATAAACAAAACAACTGTTAGGGCTTATCAGAAGCAAAAGAATAGTTTTGGAAGCCCATGTTACCCTGCTGCTTTGCATGGTAAGCAGTCAGTGAAAGTAGCAGCCATGATACATTGGAAAACCTCTCACTCCCATAGATCCAGGATGACTGCTTCCAAGGTGAGAGTGCATCAGTAGCTCCAGTGTTTCTTGATAAAATACGTTCTGAGGGAGGCCACTGTGATGGGATGTAATACAAAACCATCCGGAGGTACTTGAGATGTTCTAGGTTGAAGTTCAATATCAGGCTGTGAAGGAGAGTTGGGCACCTTTATTAGACTCCCTGCCACCTGCAGTGTAGCACTAGTCATGCTGAGGTGCCCCTCATCTGGCAAAGAAATGGGGAGAACTGTTGGCGTGTCTTCCATGGGGGACAGAGGGATCCTTCAAATTTCCTTCCCTCCTTTTCCACCACTCAGGATGGATGGGTAGAAGCTGTTTATTCACACCAATCACAGACATCATCCTTCCTTTTTAGTCTCCTTTCAGGTTCATACATTTCAGAGCCAGTGAAGACCATCTCATTTGCTCTCTATTGCTGGTTGTCAGATGCAGAAATTGACCTTTCTTAGGCACCCTCTGAGAAAAAAGCCATAAAGGTAATAACTAAATAAGTCAAGTGAAGTTTGGAATGACTCTATAAATTAGGTGAAGAGAATTTTCCACAACGATTGAAGGAATGGTAGAAGTGGAACTGCCTCTTTCACTTCTGCCCTTGAGGTTTCATCTGAAGATGACATATTTCTGAAAATTGTCACTGCTGGACGTTTTCCAGTTCTGAAAAGATATTTTTTATGGCATTGAAAAAATTGTGACCAGCAGGTCAAAGAAGGTGACTCTGTCCTTGTGCTCTGCTCTCATGAGTAGTTTACCTGGAGTACTTTGTCCAGCTCTGGTGTCCCCAGCACAGGAAGGACATGGGCCTTTTTGAGGAAGTCCAGAGGAGGCCACAAAAGTGATCAGAGGACTGGAACATCTCTCCCATGAGGAAATGCTGAGAGAAATGTGGTTGTTCATCCTGGAGATGTGAGTGCTCTGGGAGACCTTATAGCAGCATTCCAGTACCTAAAGCGACTACCAGGGAGCTGCAGAGGAACTTTTTATAAGGACATATATAGTGACAGGACAAGGAGGGAATAGCTTTAAACTGAAAGAGGACACATTTAGAAATTCTTTACTGTGAGGGTGATGAGGCAGTGGAACAGGTTGCCCAGGGAAGCTGTGAGAGTCCCATTCCCTGGAATGGACTGTAGCATTTCTAAGGGTTAAATAGTTGAGGATAGCTTTTGGGAAGGAGGGGGAAGATGAGTGAAACCAAAAGCATTACGCTGAAAATCAAAATGTCCCATGTCCAAATTTTCTGGTTTTTTTTTTCCTTTGTTTTGCCAAAGACATTAAGCAGGACAGACACATATGAGTTCATATCTGCTTATTTGTTGTGGAATTTATAATCTTTCCTTGGAACATCTCAATAATTATCACAGTATCTATTTGTTCATTTGTCAGATCAGTAAATGAATGAAACATCACTTTCAGTAGACTGAACTTCGTGTAAGAAAGAAGGAGGTCTTCCAAATGATTGCAAATAAAAAAAAAATGAATGCTTCACTTAGAAAAACATATTGATTTATGTATCTTTTAAATTACTGACTATCTGCTGGGTTACAGAAGAAAGGCAAGTATGATAATGTCAAATAAAATGTGATTTCTGAACTGATATCACACTTTGATTTAGATTTGCAGTATTGTTTTTAGAATGTTGAGTTTGGGTGAAGGTTTTTTTTTCATATCTGAGATGTTTGTGTAATACCTGAATATGGAACCCATTTTGGAATCAGCAATAACAAATGACATAAGTTTTTGTTCCTGATGAGCTAACATCACTCCTATCACATACATAAAGAGGACAAGTTAGGCAAGCAAGATGAAAAAACCCCACAAAAAACACAAAACCAAACAAAACAAACCCACAAACATGAATGCATTTAAAGTCACATAGAAAGAGGCAGACATTGAATCTCCTGACTTCCATTCTAGTACCTTAGAAAATTAACTTCTGAATATTTAATACTCCATGCTCGAGATTTAGAGCAACTTGTGGGCTAAACATCTGGAACAATTTATGTTTCAAACTGAGGCTACTGACATAGCAAAGCAATTGCATATCAGCAATGAATCCTTACCTTGTTTATAAGGTAAAAAATAAGATGATTTCAACTCTGTAATATACAATACATCATTAGGCAGGACTGATCATTCAATCAAAAGGATACAGATTTTTCCAGGGCATTCAAACTAATTTGATCACACAAATAGATAAACTACATACAGGAGCTAATAATGTGTTTGCTAAAATATTTATGGAGTTAAATTTTTCCATAAATTGAACTGTAGTTCCCTGAGATTGTTTCATTTTAATATTAATATAGACAAACTATGTCACAGATGCTAAAAATGCTGAACTTCAAACACATTTCTTGATCATTCTGATTTATATAAGTGCTTTTTGGTTTAGGGCATATTCAGTGAAAGATGAAAGGAAAAACATCTTGATGTATCTTAAGGTGATAGGTGAACAAAGTGAAGACCTATATAGAAATAGGTCACAAACCCTCAGTTGCATATAATAAATATTTTAATTCAGGTTACTGTAAAATGCTGTTTGCAGTAACTGCAGAGAAGTAGTTCAGAGTAAAATGGCTTTAGAACAGGAAATCTAAATGATATTTGCTGGCAGAGTTTTATTTGAAAGAAGTGCTTATCATTTTAAATCAAAATGAATTCATTTCTTACAAATCATATAGTGGATGTAAAACCATTCCTCTAACATGTGATCAACCCACACATACTTTAGTTTGTCATTCTTCTCTTTCTTTTTGCAGGTGTTGTTAAAAAAATGCAAAAGCCTCCACTTGCCAAGATGCATGTGTACTTTGCTATTTACAGCTTTAAATGAGAAAATAAGCCTTCTTAGAATTCTGAAAATGTTGAATTTGTTTTTCCCAGTTGGAGAGTGGGGTTTGCTTCATTTTTACAAATATGTCTGTGTCAGAATGTTCTTGATTTTTATGCCAGGAAACTGTGCTGCATGTTGTGGAGTTCAGTGGAGGGAAAGAGGGCTGACTCCGCCTTTGGCAACTGCTACATCCACCTGATTAGAATAGCCTTGGTGATTTTCAAATATGACTATTCCTGTGAAGCAAAATGATGGATTAAACTGGATTCTGAGATTCCTTCATGCCTTTTCTTTAATGGGTGTCTCCAACAGTTGCATATAAAAGGTGACCTTCCCTCTGAAATATTCCTGCACTATACCCCAGCTGTTGTTATATGGATTCTTATGAGTTCAAGACCATCATGCAGAGAGAAAATGAGAATGTTTTTTTTTTTATAAATCAAATATTTGGGCTGTTGTTCTTCTTAGAATATTATGTGTGTGTTCCAATAAATACAAGATTCAGAAAAGGAGGATATGTTAAAGAATCTGACTATCAATGTCCACCTTTATTCCCATTACTTTCCTTTCAGCATGCAAATATCTTAATAGGAAAGACCAGTCCTCTGGTCTACGAGACAGGCTTTGCTCTTGAGATGTGCATGATCTGACATAATCTAAAGAGGTGCACCCTTACCTGTGCTGATGGGAGGTAAATAAATTAATACAGAAAGCTATGATTTAATCTCTTCAGAGACAACCATACTGATACAATCTTCTTTCTTTGCTTGTTGCAGCTTTTCAATACCATAAGAATATTTTAAAATTCTGAAGGTTTAAGATTCATGAATCTTTTAGAAGCTTTTAAATAATGACACATGAATTTAGTGAGCTCACCATTCCTGTACCAATAACATTTTATGAATTATTCTCCTTTTCCCTTACAAAAAATCTAATATTCTTAAAAAATAATCTTGGTAGTTTAGCAATTAAGGCATATCTATACATATATATGTATAGATAGATAGATATAGATATAGATTAGATATAGATATAGATATAGATATAGATATATAGATAGATATAGATATAGATATAGATATAGATATAGATATAGATATAGATATAGATATAGATATAGATATAGGTATAGGTATAGATATAGATATAGATATAGATATAGATATCATTCATTAATTTTTTTTTCTTCTACTAACACATTTTTTTCATTTAAACTTTCCTGTGATTTCCCCAGTCCTGGGTCTCTGTATATAACTGTGAGAACAAAGATAACAGTAGTTGTACCTTGGTGTATTGCTAGAATGAAGTTCAACCTACTGTTTGTGCACCTCTGACAAAGTCTGATGTCTAAAACATAGTGGAGGCTCTTGCCATTGGAGAGCTACAAATGGAAGAGGTAACAGACTTTCATCCAGTCATAAAAATTTACTTTTCATACTTCTGAGATCAGCAGTGACATACTGCTTCTAACCAACAGCAGTCTTCAGGTGTCCTTGAAATTTTGACAGTAAAACCTGGAATTTTATGGTCTTTCTCTACAGTATGACCAATTAATAAGATTATATGCATATTTAGGGATCAGCATGAGTCTTATATCTATGATATCATTATATTACTGCTTATATCCCTCATTATAACTATTTAGGTCTTTTTCAAGCTTCTAAATGCTAAGCACTATGGTTGTTGGTTATCACCTGATCTCTCTCCAGGTGGAATTATATGATACCCTGAGTCAGTCCAGAAGTGATCCCTGCCAGATGAGGGGATTTCCTCTTATGCTGCTGCAGGAGAGCTCCTCCTCCCTCTTTCACATGGTGTGATGCTACCCCTTTTTTTAGGCTCTAGGCAAGATCACTGCAAAAAGACTGATTGCTAACCCAGCAGAAAAGCATCTGAAATAGTCGTGTGGAGAGGCCTGATGTATGTTACAGCTAAAGCAAGGTAAACAGAGACAGCATGCAGTAGGGAGCAGTGACAAGGTGTTAGATTGGCTCAAGCTGTCTTGTGTAATTTTGTTTTTGAAAGTGAAGTGCCACAGCTTTCGTAGCTTGGGTATGAAAAGTAGTCTTAGTTCTGGTTGGTGTTTTGTGGTTGAGTTTTGGTGTTTTGTTTTTTGTTGTTGTTTGTTTTGGTTTTGTTGTGTTTTTTTTTTTTTCCTAAACTACATGTTAGTGCTAGTACCTGTCATCTGTGCTGGTTTTGCTGGGATAGAGTTCATTTTCTTCACAGTAGCTAGTATGGAGATGTGCTTAGGATTTGTGCTGCAAACAGCATGGATAATTCAGGGATCTTGTCATTACTACTGGGCAGCATCTACTCAAAGCCAAGGCCTTTTCTGGCTCCCACACCAGCCCACCAGTAAGTGGCCGGGGGGGGGGCACAAGGAGTTGGGAGGGAACATGTCAAGGAAAGGATACCCCAACTGATCCAAGGGATATCCCACACCATATGGCATTGTGTCAGTGTATAGAGCTGAGAGGAGAGGAAGGAAGCATAGGGGAGGCTCAGAGTGATGACATTTGTCTTCCCAAGTCAGTGTTACACAGGATGGATCCCAGCTCTCTTGGGAATTGCTGAACACCTGCCTGCCCGTGGAAAGTGGTGAATAAATTCCTTGTTTTGCTTTGCTCACATGCACGGCTTTTCCTTTCCCTGTTGAGCTGTCTTTATCTCAACACAAAGGTTTGCTCATTTTAGCTGTTCTGATTCTGTCCTCATCCCACCAGGGAGGAGTGAGGGAGCAGCTGGGTGGGGCTTAGTTAATCCAGGACATCATCCACTCCTGAAAAGAAAGTTTACTTTAGGTTTGGAACCATTCAGTGACCCTGGAATTTGTTTGAAAAGAGCTACTACAACGTTAATGAGTTGTGGGGTTTTTTATTGTCTTTTATTTAGGGGGTGTGGGTGTGTGTGGGGGTGTGTGTGTGTTTGTTTTTCGGTTTCGTTTGGGGGTATTTGTGGTTTTGTTTTGAGGATTTCTTCTTTTGCTTTTGTTTGGTTGTTTGGGTTTTTGTGGGTTTTGGTTTTTTGTTTTTTTTTTTCTTTTGTGGAGGTTTTATTTTGCTTTTTTGTTAGTTTGGGGTTTGTGTTTATGGTTTGTTTAGGGGTGTTTTTATTTGATTTTATAACTCCTGTTAATACTTAACCTAAGTTGGTCAAAACTTTGAGAAAGATTTATCCTGTTTCTATTCTGTAGTTACAGTAAAATCAAAAGTGAGCAATTCAGATCTATAGAAGACCCTGTGAGACTGAAGGCAGCTAAGAATAAACAAGTCACAGCTGCTTGGAGGAGTTCGCTACGCATGGGAGCTCCTCAGGTTTCTCACAGCACACCGGAGAGGTTCTTGAAAACATCTAGGATAAGTTCTCCAAAACATTGGACTTGTGAGATAATGGGTTCTAACCAATTGAAGTTTCTAGTGTGGTGTTGTGTAACTCTTTTTAGCCAATAAGCTGTAATTCTAACCCTGTATAAACCGTGTGCTATGTGTAATAAAGGGTCTTCACTATGAATCTCATATGTTTGCTGTGTGAAGTTCTTTCTCTCTGCATTATATTGTTTACTTTACTGTTCCACTGTAAAATGAATTACCGCTGCTTAAAAGTTGCTGAATATTTTTAAAAATTTTTACTAGAAAATTGACTATTTAACCTTTTTGAACAGTGAGCATTGACCTATTAGGGAAGGCAAATCATGAGTAATAATGGATTATGTACAATTTTCCCCAGCCCATTATATCCTCGCTTTCAGGAAATTGATGATTTTCAAGCTCCAGCAAAGTGTTCCCCATTCCTTTTCATTCCTGGGAAGCTCTTCTTGTTCCATTCAAGGCCCTTATTGGTACAAACATCCTGCTTGACCATATAGTCCCTGAAATATTCTCCTCCTGAGCATCTCTCTCCAGGTTGTCTTGCTGTCTATTTAGAAATGTATAAGAATACCTGAGGAGTAGCTGTGAACAAAATTAAACTCCCAAATATGACATCCATCACTAAAATAGTCTGAGCTCTATAAGAAATCCCATTTGTTACTGACAGTCATCACTATGTGCACTTGAAAGTTGTAGGTATAAAAATTAATTTCTATGTATGGAAACTAATTTCTATGTAAAATTTTATGTTTCTGCTGAAATGAAAACATGAGAAATTTATTTGGGAAAAAAGTATTTCAAACCAAATCTTTTATATGCAGAAATTTCCTTCTTTTCCTTCTTCTTTCTTCCTTCTTTCCTTCTTTTGCCCTAAAATAACTAGTGTAATATAAATAGCTTTGAAACTTACTGTGGATGATTTTTATTATATTCTTGTTTAAATGAAATAAATAAAACTTTCATTGGAAAAATCATGTCATGTTTTAGTAATTAATACAACAAACAATTTTATTAAAAAGAATATGCAGATCTAGATTTAGGTTAAATATTGACCTATTTAACTTACAATATAAACCCACATACATTTATAAAGCATTTGAGTCCAGACACTCACAGGAGTACTACAGCAAGCACCTGTTTACTTCAGAATCAAACATTGCTGTACAACATGTCTAATTCAAAATTATATCAAAAAAATATTTAAAAAAAACCTATAGCAAAATAAAAAATTCAATATAAAGTATTGACAGAAAAAGTGAGTACATACTTTTTAAAAACACTGAGCAAAGATGGTTTATTTTTGTGATCCTACAAGTATTTATTTCACCATGAGAAAAACAAATAAACAAACAAACCAAAAAACCAAAACCCACAATAAAACCAACATAAAGAAACAGTTTGCATTCCATCTCATTTTATCTGAGATGACAGCAATAACTTGGTCTTTCAGAAGTAAAGACCTCTACAAAAAATATTGCTAAGAAGTTAGGGCTTAGCTATCCTAAATTATTGGAGATTATTGATTTTAATCAAGTTATTTTCAGGAAAGGGCGTAATTTTTCTGTTCCTGCAGGTCTGCTGAACCTTTACAACTTTTTTTTTCAGTGTTAAAAATCAGCTGGAATCCTTTTTTGTAGCCATACTACTTGATGGTAGGAATGATTTTGAGAAAATAGGATAATCTTATTCACATAGAATCTTTGAATTATTTTTTTTTAGCTAACATACTATTGATTGTGTCAGCATCTGTCACACCTCGTGCAAAGACTCAGCATAGAACACTAACTTATTCTACAATGAAACATAGGACACGATTGCCTTGAATCGATCTTATTAGCCCCAAAAGCACTACAACGTTTTCCTCAACTGAACTGACATTGAATTTGCCCTAATTGATTTCTAAAAATATAAATATATGCTGCTGCCATTTTAGTTTTTCCTGTTCTAGACACAAAACTCTTCTGACATATTGAGCTTTGCAACTAAATACCTTCATGAAAGGTTAATTGGAAGAAAAACAAAATGTCTGTGTTCGATTTCAAAACCCAACCTCACTGAAGCTGATAGAGTATATTTTTCAGATGGCGTATTAGCACTGAAAGAACTTCTGTATGGAATTACCTTAAACTACCAAACCAAATCTGCCCACAATTTCTTCCTATGTACAAAACTGGAAGCTTATTTAAAGGTAAGTGCTTAAGCATTAAAATATGAGCTTTTGGATACTATTTTATTTGATGTGCTATAACGAATTGTTGCATCAAATTGATGGGAACAAATGTTGCAGTATAATAACTACTGGTGATGCTTGTCATACAGGGCTTATTATCTATGAAAGTTACAGATTGAATTCTTCTTTCAGTTAAATTGTTATGAGACCAGCATTGCTCATTTTCTCAGGAGTTACAAGCAACATCTTTCAGCAATTGCACATCTTCCTCCTTGAAGTAATTTTCTAAATCTGATAGACAAATTCAACCCAATGCAAGCTTAATGTCTTCTAGATTACACCACAATGAATTGAACCATTTCAGCCCATTTTTGAAGACTGTTCTTGGGAGCTCTTTCATCATATACTGGCTACAATAACTACATTTGTTGACTTTTCCATTCAGTCCTACAGTCCAGATATGCCTTACTCCACTGTGATTCTGGAGGAAATCTACTGAGGTCAATGGAGACACATGAGTTTAAATAGTTGTACAAGGAGAAATGCATCATGTGAGGTAGAGTAGACAAGGATAAATCCACTGTCTTCATTTAAATTGCAGCTTAAGCTTGTGCCATTCCCTGAAGTTTCTGGAGGTAGAAGAATGGTGCACTAATTCACTATCATCCTGTCAAGTACATTCATGTGGCTTTTATTATGTCTGCAGTTTAGGTTCAGCTAAAAAAAAAAAAAAAAAAAAAAAAAGAGTCCTGATTTATTAGTTTTATGGCACTGGCATTCCTCCTGTGCTTAGAAAGTGGGTAAAAGGTTTCCTGGCAGTCCAGCTGCTGAACAAGGCAGATATGTATCTATGGGGATTTAAGGGGCAATACTTCTGGGATATCAGACCTTTCCTCATCCTAAGGAATAAATCTGAAATCTTTGCAAGACTCTTATTTTCAATTTGCATGATGTCATTTAGGTGCTGTTTCAGACAGATGAAATGACAGAAGATGATCATAGAGTGCCCCATCCAATGATTTCATTAGACTGTAAATATCACAGAGAGACAGGAAGATTTTATTTGGGACATACAATATCTAATAAAAATACATTACAACATTTGTACATAATCAGGAGGCCAGTTTGGCCTGGAAGAGCATCAGGTTAGGAAACAATCAGACAGATTTCCAGTGCATGGTTGGCAAGATTACAGTGATAAAACAGATCCAAGGGCAAGCCAGTCTGTTGGTCAAAGGCAGAGTCTGAGTGGATGGGGAAATGATGGGGCATGGTGGGTCTGCAGCACAGATGCAGTGTATTATACACAGCTGAAATCCATCTTGAGAGCCACAGCTTAAAAGCATGCCCCGGGAAGGCATGTGGAGTTAATGTTTGGCACCTTCCCTTTTTATCATTGTGTTCTTTTTCCCTAGTCTTGACCTGAAGTAGCTGAAATCTTAAGAAAGGAGAGAATGCAGTAACAGCCTTTGGACTGTGTATTTAGATGTTATATTTGTGTGTACAGAAAGATGGAAAAGGTCATGGCTAGAGTGAGTTGGCTGCTGTTTTGAGCTACTGTAGCTAGACTTCTAGAGCCTCTTGTGGTTAAATGTTTACAAGGATAACTTGGACTGCTGCTGCAGCTTCTTTCTGGATGAAAACTGCTGTGGACTTTCCATTTGGGAGCAAGTAAGGTTGCTGCTAAAACTAAAAACTCTTGTAAAGCATGTATTCCTATTCACTAAGGAATTTTAAATGCTTGCTTGTGGCTTTTTTATTTTAGTTGTTTTGTTTTCATTCTTAAAATCTTTGAATTCTGAGGTGTATAAATTTAAGATTATTGTTTCAATATCTGTTCCCTGCTAGACACAATCCATCACTTAGGAGTTAATTTCTGCATTTCATTCACTATAATTTTCATGGGGCGATGACTTTTTCTTTCTTTTTTTTTATTTTTTAATTCCTACTTATGCATTGCATAATATTTGAAATGAGTTTGGTACTTCTACTACTGGATCTTTTAGAACTGGTTGCAAGTTTCATATTTCAGCTTTTCAAAATGATCATAGTAGATTTTACAGTAGATTTCATCCTTTCAAATTAGACTGATTTCACAGCATTTGTTTATGGATATCTGTTTGGGGAGGCCTTACTTTCTTTGGTACTTGATGATGAGCTTCAAGTGACCCCATCACTTCAGAATAAGAATTTCTTCTAAACGTGACATTGATTTGTTAGTCTACAGTACTACAGTTCTACCTAACAATGGTGACTTTTTACTCTCCCATATTACTTTAATACTGCTTTATAAAAAACAGAGTTTTGTGCCATATTATTTAGGTGAATTTAATATCTTTAGCCTTATTTTTCTCTCTCACATTTAATACAAACAAAGAAAAACCAAACAAGTGGCCTCCAGTTGTTGACTGGACGCTGCAGAAATGCTTTGGGATTGAATCACAATGGAGGGTTCAGGATATGTGTTATGAAATGTACCTCAATTGTGCGGCTTATTTTCTTTTTTTTTTTTTCTGTTAGTCACCATGTTCAGCCCCCTCTATCTATATGGCGAAAACCTCGGCTTGTTATTGAAAACCTCCTTTTAAATGCTCAGTATACAGACTTCAGCAGTAAGACAGGTGGCCCTCAAGACAACTGGCCTCTGGAGATGGTGGACGGGGAGAGGGAGCTGAATACCCCTCCTGTATTCCAGGAGGATATAGTGACCGACTTACTGAGCCAGCTGGATCCTAACAAGTCTATGGGACCAGATGGGATTCATCCCAGGGTGATGAAGGAGCTGGCAGAAGAGCTTGCCAAACCGCTCTCCATCATCTTCCAACAGTCCTGGCTCTCTGGGGAGGTCCCAGATGATTGGAGGTTGGCGAATGTCACCCCAATCCACAAAAAGGGCTGCAAGTAGGACCCTGGCAACTACAGGCCTGTCAGCCTGACCTCTGTGCCTGGCAGGGTTATGGAGCAGTTCATCCTGAGTGCAATCACACAGCACCTTCAGGATGGACAAGGGATTAGACCCAGCCAGCATGGGTTTAGGAGGGGCAGGTCCTGTCTGACCAACCTGATCTCTTTCTACGATCAGGTGACCCACCTGGTGGATGAGGGGAAGGCTGTGGATGTGGTCTATCTGGACTTCAGCAAGGCCTTTGATACTGTCTCCCATAATATACTCCTGGAAAAGCTGGTAGCCCATGGCCTGGACAAGTGTACCCTCTCCTGGATTAAGAGCTGGCTGGAGGGTCGGGCCCAGAGAGTGCTGGTGAAGGGAGCTGCATCCAGCTGGCGGCCGGTGACTAGTGGTGTTCCCCAGGGGTCTGTATTGGGTCCAGTCCTGTTTAACATCTTTATTGATGATTTAGATGAGGGGATTGAGTCCATCATCAGCAAATTTGCTGATGACACCAAGTTGGGAGGGAGTGTCGACCTGCTGGAAGGCAGGAGGGCTCTGCAGAGGGATCTGGATAGACTTGAGAGATGGGCTGATTCCAATGGGATGAAGTTCAATAAGGCCAAGTGCCGGGTCCTGCACTTTGGCCACAACAACCCCCTGCAGCGCTACAGGCTGGGCACAGAGTGGCTGGAGAGCAGCCAGGCAGAAAGGGACCTTGGAGTACTAATTGACAGGAAGCTCAACATGAGTCAACAGTGTGCCCAGGTGGCCAAGAAGGCCAATGGGATCCTGGCCTGTATCAAAAATAGCGTGGCCAGCAGGACCAGGGAAGTGATCCTTCCCCTGTACTCTGCATTGGTGAGGCCACACCTTGAGTACTGTGTTCAGTTCTGGGCCCCTCAGTTCAGAAAGGATATTGAGGTGCTGGAGCGAGTCCAGAGAAGAGCAACAAGGCTGGTGAAGGGACTGGAGCACAAGTCCTATGGGGAGAGGCTGAGGGAGCTGGGGTTGTTTAGCCTGGAGAAGAGGAGGCTCAGAGGTGACCTCATCACTGTCTATAACTACCTGAAGGCAAGTTCTAGCCAGGTGGGGGTTGGTCTCTTCTCCCAGGCACTCAGCAATAGGACAAGAGGGCACGGGCTCAAGCTCTGCCAGGGGAAATTTAAGTTGGATATCAGAAAAAAATTCTTTCCAGAGAGAGTAATCAGGCATTGGAATGGGCTGCCCAGAGAGGTGGTGGATTCACCATCCCTAGAGATTTTTAAACACAGATTGGACGTGGCGCTGGGTGCCATGATCTAGTAAATGGACTGGAGTTGGACCAAGGGTTGGACTTGATGATCTTGGAGGTCTTTTCCAACCCAATCGATTCTATGATTCTATGTGCTAGCAGCCAAATTATACCAGTAGAAGTGGAACTGTGCTGTTCTTTCTACTCAAGGCACTAACAAAGCAGGTTCTGGGAACTCATACTAAACCTAAGTGCTGTAGTTTGGAAAGCACCAGTTTTGCATGTCAGCATCTACTCTTTCTTGTAGCAGCCTGGGAAAGTACCTGTGATCCACAGCCCCTCTATTTTTGGTCTTGTGAAATACCATAATAGGTGTGTAAAGTCTATATATCCACTTGCACAGATATTCATAACATAACACAGAATATTCTTATCTGTGAACACAGCTTGCTTGCTTTTACTGCCAAATGAAGACATCAGATTCTTTAAAAAAAAAATTTCTGGGACTGTTGCTTTTTGACAAATTATACAGACAGTCAGGTAATTTCTTAAAGCTTCTTTATTAGCTATCAAATGCTGAAGCCCAGATTTTAATCTTCAGTAAAGTATAAGGATTGTAGGTGCTTGAATATCTCAACATGGATATCAAGGTAAAAATAAAAGGTGGCAGGTAAACATGTCTCCCTATTGTGCAGGGCAAGAATTACTGTCCTTTGTCCCATGAGTCAAAAGAAAATGTAGCAAGAAAAATCCATGTTACCTGTTAGTGTAGTCAGGCTCTCTGTGGTATTTCCAGCTTTGTCTTCTTGCCTTTCATGGTGATCAAGTGAAACGTCATAGCGAGGGCAAGTTTGAGTGAGAATTTTCAGACTAGAAGGAATGTTCTTGGTTATCAATGGCTACGTTCTTTTCAGTAGTGTTCAATATTTATGCTTTAATCCAGAAGCAAAGCTCACAGCCTATCCTCACAGTTTATTTTCAGCTTGATCCTTTGGTTAAGATGTAATCCTACATGTGGCACTGCAGTCATGAAAATTATGTCCCAAATCCAGCACAATGTTTTTGCTGTAGGATGAAGCAGTAAAAGGAAAGGAGCTGAGAGGGTGAAATGTGGTTGATTATAGAAAACTTTGAGAAATAAAGTGATATTTCTTGATTCCTTTGAATTCATGAAACCTGCAGTGTACAGACCTTAGAACTGCTATAGCAAAAGGGGTTTTAGTCTGTTTTCCACTTTCCTGTCTTTTTTCTCAGTATCAAACACATTTCCTTTTCCTTGGAAAGAGAATGTAGTTGTGAGTAACAACTTCATAATTACAACAGTCACTCTTGAGAGGAAAAAGAAATCTAGTATTTTTACTGGGGAACTGAACTGGGACTTGAGAACTCTGGATCAGTGTATAATAACTTTTCAACCTTGACTTATAATATATGGTGTTATTTTGGAGCAGGTACTGTCTCTCAACATGTATTTACAACACAATACAATGGGTCTCCTTTGTTGGAAGCAGACAGTAAGTGCTACTACAATATAATACAATACCACTGCATAGTATTTATGATGCTGCTGCTAAGAAACAGAGCTGAATGTGTCTGTGATCAGCTCTGCAGAGTTCAAGAGAACAGTAATACTGGTCCATGTTTAAAATATTCCTTTTTATTTGATGTTTTTTATAGACACTTGTAAGATGTTTTTTACCAAGTTGTCTTTTAATATTTAAGTATTACATACATTATAAATGTCAACACAACCGCAGAGAAGGACAGAGATTAATATATAAAAGGCCTTATTCTGCAATTTTTGTTAGCACAAATACTGTACATGTTAAATTAATTACATGGAAATACTTTAAGTTATATTAACTTTAAATCCAAGCAGAGTCGACATTGGTTCTGCACTAAGTTGCCTGTTAACAATATAAGAAATTGCCACATGATAGCAGTAGAATGACCACTAGCAGATTTTGTAGTATGTTGGTTTTCAATTGAAAAAAACCCCAAACTTAATTCATTATTGAAGCTTCCCAAGAAGGATTCTTTTTATCTGATATTTTAGATGCAGTCTGGAACTCAGAGGATGAAATTTTTCAATAGAAAGCATATCTTCTCCTTTGGCAATTGGGATTATCACTAGCTGTAATAAATAAAGTGATTTCCAAATGGAGTGTGTCTATGTAATGTGTTTTGATGTAGTGTGAGCATTATCTTTTATGATATTCAGTTTTTACTTCAACTGCATATTATCATAATTTGAGACAAGCACGTGTAGCTCTGTTGTAACTAAATGAAAATCCAGTCTCCTATTAAGCAAATTTTGCTTCTAACATTTAAGTATTTCTCCTTCAAAATGCTGCCCTCAGACCTTGTGCATTTAGGGATTTATACAGTAGCAGAAGCAATTTATTTTTTATTTTTAATAAATGGCCCTTAAGGCACTTTGGACAGTTAAAGTAAAATTAGCAGTTTGGTCACATTTGAAGTGTTCCCTCTGAGCAGCAATAACACAACCTTGTTATTTCATTATGAAATAGGATCTAAGCTTCATGTATGTCTTGTTAGGCTGCAGTGCAAAAAAAAAAAAACAAAAAAACCAACAAAATCTCATGGGGCTAATCTTGGTTCACTTACTGTGACCCCTGCTATTTTCAAATTGGCTCTCAAGTACTGCCTTAGTGCTGCCATGGTAAAATAGTTGAAAGAACTCTTTGTAATGAAAACAAAATTCTGTGATGACTGCAGATATTTGTGCAATACATTCTATAGCACAAGTGGGGGGGTGTGTATTATGTTGAGTGATCTCAGAGATCCATCAGACTTGAGTATAATTTGTATAATTATTCTTGTTGAAATCTGAGTTTAACGTGGCCTACATGACTCTCCATGGAATATGTGGAGTTGGAAGTGACCTAGAAGGATCACTGAGTCCTACACCTGGACCCTGCACAGGACCATGTGTAGGGTCACACCCAAGAGTCACACCGTGTGCCTGAGAGTATCATCCAAATGCTGCTTCAACTCTGTCAGCCTTGGTGCTGTGACCACTGCCCTGGGGAGCCTGTTCATGCCTGAACAACCTGTGAGTGAAGAATCTTTTCCTAATATCCAACCTAAGCCTCCCCTGGCTCTGCTTCAGGCCATTCCCTTGGGCCCTGTCACTGATCACCACAGAGAAGAGGTCAGTGCCTGCTTCTCCTCCCCCTCTTGAGGAAGTTATAACTGTCTAACTTAGTCTCCTCTTCTCCAGCTGAACGCACCAAGTGCCCTCAGCTGCTCCTCATACAGCTTCCTCTCAAGGCCCTTCACCATCCTCAATGCCTTCCTCTGGACACTCTCTAATGGCTTGTTGTCTAAAATGAAAGAACTTCCCAGACAATATTAGAACACACAAAATAGAAAGCATGTCCTTTAATGAAAGCCCTGTCAGGTGCAGTAAAATACATTGGTGCACACACCAATGTAGAAGGTTTTTAGGAATAAATAGCATTACTTAATTATCATACCTAATGGATACATCAGCTCGAAAATTGTCTGCCCCTTTGGAGCTTCTCCAAGGGTTTTGGGCCTTCTATTTTGCTTTGACTTCAATATATCTTCCAGGTGCTTGTGTCCCAAACAAGATGTCTGTGCTAAAGTCTATTTCCTTAAAAAGAATGTTAAACAGATTTACAAGGATATGGCAAAAACTGTAAGAAATAGGTTTAGTAACTGTTAACTACTATTCTGAAGTATTAGAAACTATACAGCTATATTAAAATCTACAAATATATAAAAAATCTTCAGGATCTTAAGGCATCATAATGTCATTCTTATATTGTTGTGACAAAACTGTCACAATATTCAAGGTGAGGTCTCAGCAGTGTAGAGCAGAGTGATGCAATCACCTCCCTCCACCAGCTTGACCATATGATGAAATTGATAAAAATATCTGGTTTTTTTTTTCCTTTTTCTGGGCCTAAGGTGAGGGGAGGCTTTCATCACTTTAGCCAATGCACCAGCGGTATAAACAAATATAGTGAGCAGCTTTGAAGGAAGAGAAGAAGGTACCTTGTTTGAAAGCATGACAAATGTGGCTTAAATTTCTGTTTAGATTTACTTTAAAACTCCTGATATAATCGTGTGTTTGTGTTAAATAAAATATCTGATTTTTGGAGCAATTTCAGAGGTAATTCTTTACATGAGATTATTTGGGAATGATTGTCAAATAGTAAGAAGTAAGTTAATGATAATGATTAAAAATTAGGACTGGAAAGCAGAAGGCACACAATGTGAGCAGTGTAAATGAAATCTTTAGTTTGCCCAAAGGCTAACAGTTATGATATTTTCCATGTCAGATTTCCTAAAGATAATTATAGGACATGTAAAAAAGGAAAAAGGTACTTCAGAGAAGTGAAATTTGGAGTTGACAATTATTGAGGCTAGTCAAGTATAATAAAGACTGAAAACGTTCTGAAATAAATAAAAAGTTTAGATGAAGAGGTGGTGGGACAGGTCATGTAATTAATTCCTAAGATGTGTAAGGAAATCCTAACTGCAAGGAATGATTGGAGTTATTCATTCCCCTGGCATCAAAATGTAATCATAACCACTGAGCAAATAAATCCTACTGGTGGTTAAATTTAAACAACTGAATGAAAACAAAAGTGCACAAAAGAATTCTTTTCTTATTGGGTGTCTGCAGTCTGAGGGGCCTGGTGTCAGCCAGTCAGAGAAATAAGCAGAAGGATGTGTGAGGCACAGCAGGGCCAGGGCAGGGGCAGTGACCAGGGTGGGTCACAGTCTGGCCATCCCTGGGTGCCAAGCCCAGCTGGGGCACAATCCCTGGGACAGGCTGGGTTTGGGTCTGGCTCACCAAGGCTCTGCAGGGGGCAAAGGCTGGGCCTGGAAGGAAGTACCCAGGACTCAGGGATCAGTTCTGGCTTCTCACAGCCCTTTCCACAAGATTGTCTCTCCTACTTTTGCCATGCGGTTTGCCCACTTGTCCTGCAGAGCAAAGGTTGAGCCAGCCTTGCCCTAGTTGCAATACTCTCTCCAGGGGCAGCAGGGAGGGTCTGGCTTGGTACAGGGATTTCTAGATGTCTGTACAGGCAATAGGGATATTTGGTTGAGGAAGAGAGGGGAAAATCTCTCTTTTTGATTTTTATTACTCATCTTGGTTGATTAGTAGTTCTCTCTGCTATAGAAACCACATCCTTCATGCTACATTGGAAATAAAATGAAGTTATTGAGTAGGACTGAAATATTTTCAAATGTTATGTAGATCCTCTTCTGAAATGCCAAGAGGAGTTTTTATCCAGAGAAGCTCAGAAGCATGTATCACCTTCATAATCAAATCCCAATTTAAGTAAAACTTTTGCCAGTGGTTTTTATGGTGCAAAATTTTATTTTTAACAGGAGGTGAAAAGCTGAGAATCTCTGCCTCAGAGATATTTTTCTACAACCCAGTTGTGTAAATTTCTAGTATATGCCTATTGCAATGGTAACTTCCAGTAACTCAAAGTCCTGGGACAGAGCTTCAGCTATTTCGCGTAAGCACACGACAATCAGAACCTTCCGTTGGTGCTGATTTACTGGCAATCTAGGTGGAATCTGGCTCTGCAGTCAATGAGTTCATAGCTGGTTGTCAGGATAAATTGACTGAGTTAAACTCCAGTTTCAGGTTTTAAGAGTTAGTTGAAGTTGCCTGCAATGGATTTAGCTTTGACAAAAAATGTTCATTCTTGCATATTGACATGGGAAACATACAAATTCATGACATCAAAACAATAAAGAAATTCAATAAGAAAATACAACTATTAGTGGTTTTGGTGTTTCACTTCAGGTTGGAATTCATGGCCCAAAATAGGCAAAGATGATAGAAAATCAGGTAACAGTATGATGGTGATGTGCATTTACCTTGGGTTTCATGAAATGGATTTTGATTTCTGGACAGATAATTCATGGCAGGGACTTGAAACCATGTCCTCCATTTTCATGGATATGTGCAGGTGACTCTTTTTCTCAGACCTTGCTGAAAGAGCTATTTTTCTTTTGTATAAGAACAACCATATTGATCTGCTCATGGACTAGAATATGCTCCATTTTTAAATGGCCAGGATTTCAGTTGTGTTGCTGAATGTTCAATATTCAACCTAGAAACACAGAAAGCTGAAAATCATTTTACAGGCTTTAAAGATGGCAAAAAATAAAGTATGTCAAATAGTATTGGTTAATAAATGCTTATTATCTTGGACTAGACAACTAATTCTATATTCAACAGACTTAATACTTACTTAATATGAACTATGTTTTTCTAATAGGAATAAGATTTGGGGATGTTAATCTTTTAGGGTAAAACTCTGTAGCGTTAAAGGTGTTTTATATTAAAAATGATAGACTGTTTAGAGTAATTTTTTAACTCCTTAAGCTCATGTCAGAAAGTAGTTTAATTCAGTGATTTTTTTAAAGACCTATTATTCTCTCCCAATACTTTTTTCCAGAGGAGTAGATTCTTGTTTTGTTGATCTCAACTTTATTACAAGTATTTTGATTATAGAGGGGCGGTCCCGTGGTGTAATGGTGAGCACTGCGGACTCTGATCACAAGGTCGTGAGTTCGAGTCTCAGTGGAGACCGTACCGGGCAGTTAAATGCCTCCCTGCCATCCGATCCCGTCAGATCTCGGATGCTCAGCAGGGTCAGCCCCGGTTAGTACCGGGTGCTGTGACAGTCCCGAGGATTTCATTGTCACTGTCCGAGCTCGCTCGGCCGTGGCAAATGGACCTCAGGACTTAAACGGTGGGGCCAGTTCTGCGCACGCTGTGCCTCACCTAAAAAGTCCACTGCGCAGGCTCGAAGGGCACACCCACGTGGGGAAAGCCCTTCCCAAATCTTCGTTCGCGAAGTTTGGCCATACATACATACATACATACAAGATTATAGACTTTTGAGAAATTCAAGGTACAAATTGTACAAACAAAAAAGTGACCAAGAACTTAAAAATTCAACAGTGTGTTGTACATTTTTTAGTTTCTTGTCCTGTTCTACTTTCTTTTCTATTTCATCATAGCATGCATAGGAACAGACCAGAGTGACTATTTTTTCCAGACAGATTTGAGTAGTTCATCTTACACCTAGTGACAGAAATAAAATACAGTATCTGCATTACAGATCACACTACTTTTCAAAATAAGTGTTATATAATTTCAGAAAATAATTTAAAACTGCATAAAATAATTTTATAACCTCCCCTTTTTCCTTGTAAAGCTGTAAAAATTTTGGTATTCTGGAAGTATTTTTATAACATGCAACAAGTTTTGTCTTATTTTAAAGAGATAAGTAGTACACAATATATTTATATATTGACATAATATACATATAACAATATTACATGGTAAAATTATAGATATTTTCATTCTGTGCATTGCATATGCCACTCTTCACCTGGAAATCTGCAGTTATCAGTGAATCATTGGGTTTTATTGGCCCAGTTGTATTTTAGTGCTTTTTCTCTTCAGAGTGGAAAACAGGACTAGACAACGATTACTTGTCATTGAAGAAGAACATCATCTATTATAACTCCAAAATCTACAGAAGCTGCAACTCTAAATGGTACATGTGTTTTAAATCTCACTTGATAAACAAAGAATTGTATGTGAACTGGTTACATCATGAGTGTAATGCTAGTGAGAGTCCCTGAGATTAAAATACCTATGTATTGACACATAAATTTAGATGAAATCCACCTCAGGTTTCATTACTTCTGTTAATTGTGAAATAATTTATTGCATTTGAAGCCACTCAGTTATTGTAATCAAACTGCAAGTCTGATTTATAGCACTTTCTTGCAGTGAGGTTTAAGACTTCAGAACTCGTTGCACAATTGAAAAAGGTGACAGAAAGGGTACAAAAATAAATCCAGCTCTTGCAATTCATGTTGAGGGTAATCTGGAGATAACTGGATGTTAATTTACATTGCTACTTTCCTGGTAGTCCACTTCATTGAAGAAACTGTCTGCTTAGTAACAAAGGATTTAATAAAACATTTAAGCTGAAATGCGCTGATATTCATTTGGTTCCCATTAGATTAAAATTATTGCTTTTAATTAATGTGTTTAAAATTAAGTTCTTAGGTAAGGTGCTGCTGTTGTACCACTCTGCAAAGAGCTAAATAATCATGCACATCCATGAAGGAAAATGTTAAAAATGAAGCAATATGTTTTGTGCACTCTTTACAGAAAGTAAGGATCTAATTATCCCAAACTTTGCTGGTGTTTTTCCAAGCTTTGTTAGACCAAAGTTCAAATTCAGAGAGGATATGGGTAGTCATCCCAATACATACTCTCTAGTCAAGCATATGGAACAAATGTCAAGGTGAATCTCTGCTAAGACCAGACTCTGAGACTCCTCCTGTTCATACCACTGAGCACTTAGTAGTGGCACCATTTGTATGTTTTTAATCAATGTCCAAGAGTTTGCAATTTTTTCTTAAATATTGAGCAATAGATCTGCCCATATGAAATACTTTAGGATGTGTCTCACCTATCATAACTTGTGTTTTACCTAATATATCAGTTTTTCCTTAATTGGAATTTTTCCCCTAATAATTTCTTCTTGTCCACAGAAAACAATAGTGAATGTAAATGCAGGTCAAATATATGTAAGGGTATATCTATTTTCCTTGTGTTTTATTTTGTAATCAATACAATTAGTGTGGCCTATTTACCATTTTAACAGTTTGTCATCCAGCCTGAAGATGATTATTAAGCCAAAGATAAACATTTCAAGTTGTTTTCTTTGTGCTAAATTTTGCTTGCTGTATTTCTAGCAGACAAGTGAAGCCTGATAAATGAGAGTAAATTCCAACATAATGACTTTGAGAAATTTGTAATGATTAATTTATTCATATTTTTGTCAAAGTTTTCCAGTCACAAGTGCGAATATATTTTAAGTAGTGTTAAAATGTGTTGCTATAATAGTGTTATAGGGGCTGAGGAAAGCAATTTGCAAAGAACAATAAATGCCAAAGATACAAATTAAGTGCTCTGGCTATCAACAAAACAAAACACTAACCTAGCAATGAGTTCATTTAGCACCCTTCCAGATGGCTAGAATTTTCCATAAGAGCACATCTTTTGCAATGATTGTTGGAAACATATGTATTTTTTTCCTCTAATAAACTTATTGCTATAGCAACATGCAGATCTAAATCTTGATCCTACATATTTCTAGCAAGAATGCTTCTTATATGTAGCTAGTCTGAAATCAAAATGTGATATAAAGGGAATTATATATCATGATTTGTCACCAAATTGAAAATGAATTGTTGAATGGAACTTGATCCTCTAGTGTTTTGTGCAATCATTCTGCAAAGTAGCTAATTTGTTAATATGCTAATTTTCTAATTTTCTATCTTTGTATTGGATCCTCTTTATGAAATGGAAACTCAAATTTTTGTTCAACAGGGATTCTGTTTCAATGCTTCTTAAATAAAGTGGAAAAGTTACTGGAGCTATCACAGCATTTTATGAAGCATGATGTAACTCAATTATGGTAGCAAGAGAATTTGAACATCTTTCTGTGTGCAAAAGCACAGGTATATTAAAGTTTTTACGTACTGGATTTCAGAGATATTTGAAGGTTTTCTAATATTAATTCACTGGGTAATTAAAAATAAAATCTACAATTTAGGGAAATTCACCCAAGGAAAGTCAGTATTCAGTGAAAACTATGTACTTTCTATTTCTACTCAATGTTCTCCATTTTAATGCATCTTGAAAATAAATAAATAAATTACTTGAAGTTTGATGTTTAGCTTAAACTGTATTGAAATGTTCAGTAAATTCTTTGTTTTGACAGTTTTCCCAGAGCAGTTGTGATCATTATTCCATGACATGTGGCACTCTGTTGTGTGTTGTATGTTGTCTGTAATTTAATAATTTGCATTTTTTTGTCCTCATAGCAGTAACCTTTTCAGTATTCAATGGCAAAAATGGCCCCCGGGAACTTTGTGATTAAAATGCAAGAACAAAGTGTCAAGGCAAGCATGAGCTAAGAGCATTGCATTCTGTGATTTGCAGTTTAAAAATCTGTACAAACTTCAACGCATCTGTACGTCACATGGGGAGCAGCCATAACTCTGTAAGGAAGAATTGGAGGCTTAATGTCAAGTGCAAAAGTGTGTCAAAGCTTTTAGTATGAAAGTTAATAACAAAGATGAAGAAAGGAATATGTTCAGAATAAATTAGTAAATTTTTAATAGTAGCACTTGCTTTATATCAGCTGGGGATATGAGATGGAACAGAGTGACAGAAAGGAAAAGTGCCTTTATACCCTCCAATGGATGAGTTTAATGGAAAGAATTCTGGCCTTAGATCTGTTCTACTTTTAGAAGTTTTGCTCTTTGTGCCAATTTCCTTCATTCTGATCAGCCAAGTTCAGACATCTGTCCCTCAGCACTTCTAGCCAGGGAATTGATCTGAACTGCATTGTCTGTTTATATTGAGTTCAGCATGTTTTGATTTTTTCTCCTGTTTTCATAGTATCATTCTCCCTGTTTCTGTTTTGATACTAAAGCCTGTTTAAGGCAGTCTCTGTCAGTGATATCCACTTGCAAAAACTGTGAAAATTCAGTTATTTTTCTAGTCTAGACAATGAAGATACAGTTTTGCTCTCTTTGTTTCCTTATTACATTAACCTTTGCCATACTGATTCTTACTAATCAATAACAATAGAACTATGGGCAGTGCAAGGGAGTCAGAAAACTGAGTTTCAGTGATAGATAGGAGTCAAATTTTGATCCCTCCCTGAAGGAACTTGGCCATCCTAAAGATCTCCCAGATTTTAAGATAGAAGAAAATTAATACCCTTTTGAGTGAATGGGATAATGATGGGACTGACACTGAAAATATTATGTGGAAAAAAAGCCATGATTATCATGAGAAGAAAAACAGCTGTGAGTTTTTAGGCCCCCACAGACTATGAAGATGTAGAAGACACTTTAGCAGTGAAGAAGCTTCTAGCAGTGCAGAAGTTAGAGCAGTTCAACAAAACATCCTCCCTGCCAGGGAAATAAGTACTTCTGTAATACAGGAGTCTTCCTCCAGGGCTGACATCAAACACCTCAGGGCATTAACCAACAGCTTTGGTGACACTTTTGATGCAAATGAGCCAGTTGTGTGTTTTGTGGCAAAACAGCCAGCAGAGATTACACCTTATTGGAGAGATTTCAAGAGTAACTAAGTGCCAAGTCTCATTCACCCTTTCTGTCAAAAGCACTTTTAACATTCTAAACCAAAACCTTAGTAACAATATGTATTTTCTTTTAAGATATTATTAAAGAATGAGAAAATAAAATTTTGTTAAGAGTATTTAACATTTTTCAGCAAATATTTTCTGTGTAAACATGCACATTTATTTCAAGGGCACATTTTAATGCAATTTATTGCTTATAAATCACATATCAGTAACATATAGAAGTTGTAGTAGATATGTATCAAGATGAGTGGAGATGAGTTAGTGGCGAATTGTTCTGGATGACATAGTCATATCTTTCAGTGAAACAGAAACCAGAGGATGCCTTTTATTTCTCCATCTACTCTTTTCTGCTTTCAATTCTAACTTATACTAGGCAGGTGCCTGCAATCCAGCAGCTGCACTGCTGAGGTTCATATGAGAATGAAATTGTCCTGGGAACCCCTTGTTGTAAACTGTGAGTCAGTGGGATAATGAAGTTCAGCTTTTCAGTCTGTACTTTCCTAATTTTGTATAAATGAAATTTCTGAAAGGATGTGTTTATGGAAAAGACAGTAGAAGTCCATAGTAAAATGTAATATTCCTTTTTTAGTACTTGTTCCTGTTTTTGTATTTATTTCTAATAGTTAAACAAGACAGAGATAATCTGGAACAAATTATTTTGAATATGAAACTTAACTTGTGTATGATTTTTACATGATGGTGAAAGTGAAATGAGAGGTCCTATGTTTTGGGCAAATGATTCTAGATAAGAAAATAAATGCATGAAAGGAGAGCCTGTTTTATATAATTTATATATGTCCGTGTATCATTTTCATATATATGAATTAAAGCATGAGATGCTTTGTTTATTCAATTAATAACGTTATCTAGAAGTACATTTACTGCATCAAGTCTCTAAGACATGACAGTTTAAGAGAATTATGCATCTTTTTGCAACTGCATTTTTCTCTGAATTTGGAAGTTTATTGCTTTCTTTGACTTATGACAATATTTGGTGAATATTTGGCAAAGGCCAATTCGTTAAACTAAAGTTAAATTTTATTGACACTAAAAAAATTAGTCTCTCTCCAACCCAAGAAGGAAGTGTGTCATGTACTTAACACTGCAGTTATGTTCTAAAATTTGGCTCATAAACATGCTTTGAATTCAAAAGAAGTACTTAGAGTGTGCAAACAGTACATCTGCAGGCGAGATATTTCTTTGTGGGTTAAAATAAGAGTATGATACTGGCTTGTAATCCATAAACATTGGAGTAGTACAGTAATCGTGATATTATTTTGCTGAAAATATTTTAATATATTCTACATGGAAAATTACATTGGCGTTGGATACTTGAGTTCAAAAGGACAATTAAAGGAACAGTTGGATTTTTGAACTCTTAGGCAGTTCAGAAGAAACTTTCAGCTGTATGTATATGTTAATGAAAACATATCTCAACATGATCAAAGCTTCTGGGAAAGTCTCCTAATGCCAGCTGTAATTCTGTCTGAATGATGCAGCTTAGCATCACTGAGGCATTTCAACTTGCCCCTTTTCTTTCCATCCCCTAAAACGGGAAGATTTCCAGTGCATGTCTCAGCTAGACAGGTTGACAACAGAAATACTGAGCTCTGTTTTATCATGGTTCAAATTTATATCATCATTGCACAGAAATATTTCCTTCCTTTTTGATTAACATTGTCACTCCAAACCAGAATTATTGTGCATTTAGTGTATTTGCCTTTGACTGCTGTTCCAGTGTAAATGACTATCTCCTCTGTTGTCAGTGTCCTTGCATGAGAGGGCTTTAGGAAAAATACTTTGATTTCATTAGGTGCCATATGATGATTGCTGGAATTATTTTGAATGTTATCTCCTGTCCTAGTTCAGCAGGTGGGACCAGTTATCACTGTGTGGGGGTGATCAAAGCTGTGTATTCTACCCCCTCTATTCATTTCCCAAGGACAATGGGCCATTAGCAGCATCATATATCGTTCAATGATTCAATGGACCTTATTCAGAATTATTTCAGGCGTTCTCAGGCAGTACCAGAGAAATAAACCCTCCAAATTTACGGGACTATTCCTGAAGGGAGCCAGTATGTAATGAATGAAATTCACATTTCTAAAAACAACTATTTTTCTATGCAACATGCCTGTTGCAGTTAAATCATGCTCTGAATATGTCATGACCATTTCAGTCATTCATGTTTGTGTTTTCTTTTTTCTGTTCAAAGAACTGGTCAGGAAATGTTTGCATTTTACTATGAGAGTGGTGCAGATCAGAAGGGATCAGGTGTACCTTGGGTTTTTGTCCTAGTTCAGCAGGAGAGACCAGTTAACACTGTGTGGGGGTGATCAAAGCTGTGTATTCTACCCCCTCTATTCATTCCCCAAGGACAATGGGCCATTAGCAGCAGCTGCCCAGGGAGTCATTATCACCTTCACACCCAGCCTTTGGGGGCGTGGCTGCTAATGGGCCATCAACAGTTCAACAATACCCCCTGGCTCCCAGAGTTAATCACCCATTGTGTGAGTCCCCGCCCAGGGGGAGGGACTGGGTGCTCCCTGAGGGTACATAAGTGGTGGGTAAGAAGACCTCGGGAATCTCTCGTCGGATCCAGATGAGAAACAGGACCTCAACAGGAGGAGATCACCAGTCTCGACCAGACTACGGCAGCCACTCTCAACCAGACTACAGCCATCGCCTGCACCAACAGGTTTTTCACTTCCTTTTGCTTTGGACTTGGAGGGACCACAAGGATCTCAGCACAAGGGCTAACAAACCCCTTTGGGTTTGTGCCCCAGGACACTGGGTTATACTGCTGGGTTTTGTGAGTTGAAAGTAATTTCCCTTTGTGTCAGTGTATTTATTGTAATATTATCATTAAATTGTAGCTCTGACTTATAATCTCTCTTGTGTTGAGTTCATTTCTCCTGCTGGTTTACCTTTAAACCAGCACATCTCCTTTCTTTTGCTTATAATCTACAAGTACTAAAATATCTAAAACTTTTCAAGTTTTAGCTAAAAAAAAATTCTGAGATTTAGAGTTTTGTGTGGACTTATACATTGTTGTAAGCAATAGGTATTATTTTATTGCAGAAGAAATCAGGGAGAAAGAAAAGCTCTTAAAAACAGTCTTCATACTCTATAGGAAACATTTCCTGCGTCAAGCAGGGATTGTTGGCAAAGTGCTAAGTAACATGAGAAAAAGTAGCTGAATGTAGTCTCTTTGTAATTAGCATTTCTTGAAAAAATTTCTTTAGGAGTGCAAATTATTTGAAATAAGCAATTTTAACTTCACTTTTGAGGGAGTTAAATGGAATTTCTTAGTGAGATATTGCAATGAGGAATAGGAAGAGGTTTTGGAATTTTTTTTTTGTACTTTTCAAGTGCTAGAAGTAGAAATCAGAGCTCTGAATATGCCCTTCTAGAGCATTTGGACAAATTCTGAAAAAAACCCTTTTGCTGATGTCTACATTAAGTGTTCTTTCTGAATGTCTCCCTTAAAAGTTTGTTGTGTGTAAACTCTGGACACTTTGACCTTTATAATGCCCCTTTACTTCTCTCCTAAGTATTTTCACAATGGATAACTAATAGTCTGGTGCTGTGTTGCTCTGAATTCAGGGCTTTATTTGCATGTCAAATTCCTAGAAAGCAGACTGACATTTTGTTCACTATTCCATTAGCTATTTACATGCCCAGTTAGACAAGAAATGTATTTGTGCCACTTCTGCAATGACTTGCCCATCTTTTGATTACTGCATTCTTAGAAATATAAATATAATGGGCAAAATGAGGATATGTTTTCAGAATCAACAGAATACAGAACAGTGTTTTGTATCCCACCCAAATATTGTGTAAGATCAGATGTGTATCACATTTTACAGAAATACAGATTCTGACCCACCTACTCCTCAAGTGAACCTCTCAAAACCATTGGGATGCTGTGCCAAAAATAGAAGTGTTTGTAGCAGCTGTTGAACCAAACGAGTTGGAGAGCCTGTTGGGAAAAACACACAACAGTTAGAGAGACAAGAATTGGAGCAGCTGAGACAGACAACTAGAACAGTCTGAGAGTCCTGGGGTGTGTGAAGAGGCAAAATCATTGGATACTTTACAAAGGGCAAATTATGAGACATCTGTGAATAGAAATCTATGCTGTTAAAATTATTAGGACCAATTGCAGAGTAAAGTGCTGTTTAACATGAACCAGCTGCTGCTGCTTCTCCTACCGCATGACAGGATACATTCTGGGACCTTCAAATCTCCTCTCAGTCAAGTTATTCCCATCAATATCTCCATTCTGCTGAACTGCTTTGGGATTTATCTTTTCTTTTCATAACCTTTCTGAGACCCCATCCTTTGATTTCTCTGGTTTATGTCTTTTGCTGTAGCTCCTTCTTTTGTTTCATTCTTTATAGAAGTCAACTTTACAGATGTTATTCATCTTATCACCTACTATGAGTGATTTAGGGTATGTAATTCATTTTAAGCAGTGAGCTAGGCCCTAAAAAATCCTAAGTATATTTATTTGGTAATACATCATTAATCAGCTACAATTTAGAGGCCTTACATGTAGAAAAAATTATGTGGTGGATACAACATTAGAAAACCAGGTGGCAAAGAAGAAATTGGAAACAGAGCAGGTGGACAATGAATGATATGCAAATTAAATAAGGTTTGAAGGATCTTGGGGTCTATCTGTAAATTTAAAGAGGGAAATATCTAGTAAGTTAATTTTATAGTTTTCATATTATATTATCTAATTTTATTTATTTAGTTAGTTATTTCAGCTTTGCTCTCTCAAATAAGTTTTGTTGGTGGGTTTTTTTTTCCTTGACTTGTAGTGTAGAATATCAAAAATAATTATTTTTTTTACTGAAACACCATCACAAAATATTAATCTCTTGTTATGATTCAGTTTCAGGGCATACTAGAATCTTAGAGTCTTCTTCTGTTTAAGTAACTTTATCAAGTATTATTCCATTTTGATGTTTATCAATGAACACAAGGCATTAGAAAGAAACTCCTCTCTTAGAAATTTGCTTAACCTCTGTACCTCTAATTTCTCCAGAGGAAAATATGTACTACCCAAGTTTTCCCACATATCTTACACTTACTGTACATTGACCTGAATAATGCATTATAGCAGATGATAGATTGGTCATGGAGCTTTGTTTACATTACATTTGAAGCTATTCAACTGTAAAATCAGATTAAGAGAGAGTGAAGTTGATTTCTTTACATGATTTAGTTGGCTTTTCGTTTTCTAACAACAAGGTCCATATCACAACACATATATTAGCTTCTATTTCTGGAAAGAGAAATGGATTAGGCACCAAATGAAAATGGACAGCTTTGAATTCTTAAAATAAACACCCAAACAAAAAAAACCCACACCAAAAAACCAACACAAAACCTAAGGACAACCCCTTGCCTTGAATCTAAATATCAAAGCTGTTCTCCAAATCATGGAATCATAGAAATGTATTTTGGAACACAAAGTAAAAAAAAAAAAATAATAGCAGTGATGAAAGCACCCTAAACCAGTGTCTCTAGAGCTTATTCTTAGCAGTGACCAAAAAATTATTCGTTTTTTTTTCTTTTTGATAGGTTTATCTAGAACTCTGTTAATTTCAAAATTTTCTCCTGCTTCTCCTGTCTTCGTAGCATCTCAGTAAAAGTTTCTTAAAGGAATAATTATTCTTAGACAAGAGTCAGAGAAGCAGTGAAAAATGAGCAATCAGGACATTGAAGGAGCATACAACAGAGGATGTTTTTATCTTGAGTTTAAGGCACAGCCTGTGTACAACAGTATTAGGAGTTGGGGAAAGCTAAAAAAGAACGTTGCATGGTTAGTGTATAGATAGTGATATGAATAATGAACAAACAGGAAATGCAGCATAAATAGTCATAGAATTAGAATGATTTTCGTTGAAAGGGACCTTGAAGATTATATAATTCCACCCTTCCCACTACAGGGTGGGGACACCTTCCAATAGACCTGTAGGTTGCTCAGAGTCACATCAAACCTGGATTTGAACACTTCCACAACTTTCCTGAGCCTCTTCAAATGGAAAGGCTGATGAGAAAAAAACATTGTAGTGTACTTTCGATGTGAATTGGATGACAGAACTGATTTAGTAGGAACCAAGACTCACTTCATGGCATACACAGCCTTTATTTTGTGAGGTTGGTGTATAACAGCACATGTAAAATATATCAAGAACTGATAAAACCACTAGAAAACTTCTTTTGGGGTATCCTGGAATTAATCCACCAAAATAATCCAAAATCTAGAACAACCTCCAGAGACATCAACTCTTACAATATGATTGCGGTTTTCAGCACCCTTCCAAGGCAGCAAGCTGTATATGTAGATGTAGCCCTACTGGTAGTTATGGCCCACTGTAGCAAATATAAATAGGGAAAAAGCCAAGAGTTCCAATGATTCTTATAACAGAGATTTCTAAATTCTTCATAAACAGCATTTTCTTTTAACATTTGAACATAACTAGTTCACATAACCATAAAAGTGTCAAAATTAATTCAAAGTATGGTGAAACTAAATCCAAAGCCTTAGATCTGAAAGTTGTTCATAGGACAACATTAGTGTCTGTGAATCTTATAACAGCAGGCAGAGCTATTACTACTTCATGAGCATCAAGTCTGATGAGTAGTTAGCTTTGATTGTTTTTGATTTTTAGTGATCTGTGTGGTTCAGTGTTTCGAGTGTGGATTGGCTTTATTGTCCTGAAGGATTAAAGGCTGCCTTTTCTAAATTAGTGTAATTGGCTGGAATACCTTTAAGTACTGGCAGTTTAATTCATATAAAAAGATCCCTTTTCTCTCAAGATTCCAGAGAAGCAAGTGCATAATGTATTTATTTTTTATTTATCCATATTTACTATGTATTAGTTAAGTTCCAGTTTATGAGATCTGTACCTAAACAAGAAAAAATAATACTTCCACAAAATCTAAATCAGAAAAGAAATTACACCACACAGTCATGCAATAGTAAAACATGGGCTTGATGGCATAGGTTTAAGTAAACAGGTGGTCTTATTGAGTTTTTCTTCATTCACCTCAAGAGTTTTATTACAAGTAGTCTTGTTTGCATCTGTGAGGGCACAAAAAGGCAGGTGGGTAAAATTCAAAGTCTAATAAAGTGCTGGTACTCTAGGGTTGGTTAAAATGTGTAACTAGTAAAGGTATCAACAAATACATTAAATATTGCATGGGCATTACCAAGCTCATATGTCAAGTGTTGCTATAAAGGGTTAAAGATGAAAGTGACTTGTTTTTCTTTATGGTCTCTCCAGATGTGTGATGGAGCAGTTTCTCAGAGATGCTGTTTCAGTTTTCTCTTTTCTTTCTGGTGAAAAGAGGACTGACAAAGCAGGAGCATCTGCAGCAGGAACAGTAAGAGGCTTTTGGTTTTCACAAATTTCCATCCGGGAGGAAAAGCAGCTGCAGAGCTCAGTAAGAAAAGACTTTGGGATGAGTGTTGCTGCTTGCTTTATCTAGGAAGTATCTGATATGAGACACGTAGGGTGAAAAGTTTAGAGTATCAAGATGCATATAGGCTTCTCCTGCCTTCTTTCATCAACACATGTGACATGTTATCCCATTAAAACCTCATTTCAAAATGAAGAGATTTGCAGTTTCACTTTACAGTACTTGTTTGGGGCCATATGATAAATTGATGATAGCAATTTTTCATAGTCTTGTAATTTTTTTTTCTTTAGAGTGTACCAGTATTCTACAGAAAATTAGATTTATGCTGAATTTTTCTTGTCATTATTCCAGATAATGAGGACAGTTGCAGATGTGAGGTTTTGGGGAACTATTTTTTTCACCTTTTGATTGTCAACTTGTTAATATTGTTTTAATAGATTGTCAAAGTTCAGGCTACTTATAGTTTGTCGCTGATATAACCCATCCCAATCATGTTTGCATATACATAATTCGCTAAATTAATAGGTAATCTCAGTGTCAAAATGATTGTTTGTAAAATCAGATTTTTTACACTTATTGGTTTAAGGCAAAAAAAAGCACTTTGTGTGAAAACGTCTATCACAGTAAAGAATATGCAAAAGTGTAGACTGGTCAACCAGAAGAGAAAGTAAAAGCAGTAGGTTGATATGTATTTGCAACTGAAAGGTCTGGTATGTAATTTTGAACTATTCTGTTATATACTTCACTCTGTGCAAAGATGTTCATACTTGAATCCAAGCCTTGATAAAAGACAATTCCTTCAAATTTGTATAATTTCATTAAAACAGAATTGAAATACAGTTTTTGCATAATGTTAAGGGTTAATCACAGAATTCCTTGCCCCAGAATGTCATGTGTGTCAAAGTGCATTTTAAAAATGATGAAATTGAGTAATGGAATAAAATATTTCTCAAAAATTTGAATGTGTAGTGAAGATACTCCTTCAGCTCAGAAAAATCTGTGTCACAGGTAGTTGGTGTGAGAGCTACCAATCTAGGAAATATCATTCTATCTTGTTTTATTTCTCACTTAAATCATCTTTATTGATCAAATCATCATTATTAATCATTTCCAGAGATGGTATCCTATACTAAATGGACCTTTATTCTGACCAAGTTCAGCCTCAGGCATCCTCTTTTGGTAGCTCTGTCTAGATATCTCAGGTTGGAATATGGAAAAGATTCACTTAATGGAGCCACATTAGGACAAGATACTGCATATTCCCTGGATATTTTATTAAAGAAGTTGTGTTTCCTTATTTCAACTCTACAGATGCTAAATAATATTTTCCATTTTTAATTAGTAAATAAAAGCTAGAGTAATAATAGGGGTTCATACTGCTTTTCATCTCCTAAGTTGTCCATCTGAAAGCTCATACTCGAGGCGCATGCTCACTATGGTTTGTGTTGTTATTAGCAAAGCTAAGCCCATGAATGACTTTGTAGAACCATGGTAACATGCTTCTGTGTACATTCTCAGCTTATTCCAACAATGGCTTTTGCATCTGCATATTTCATTCCTATATAATGCTATTGTTTGACTTGTAAGTGAATTTTCATTATTCTGCATCAGTCTTTGGACAGGAGCAAAAAATCAAGAACTTATCAAGTAGACGACAACCCTACAGTAACCCCCTGGAGCATTGGCACTTGAATGAGATTGAGTGTGAAACCTGCTGGTAAGGATTAGCCTTAGCTAGTAAAAACTAGCCTGCTAGTAAGCCTCACTAGTTACTTGTTTAAAAGAACAACCAAGAAACCCTGAAATATTTGTTTTACCCTTATTTTAAATAACAGTTGAACTGTAATGGTGTATATGAGCTGACATTTGAGGATTTTACATGTAATGAAAGCCAGTAAGACACATTTAAAAATGTAATGATTTGGAGAACTTCTTAGATGCTTCTGTTGTTCTTACTTATTCAGTTGAGGAAGAAATGACAGGTAGGCTTTAACAATCACTCAATTTAGGTAGAGTGGGTGCATAACATTTTAAGTGACTTATCTGTGATAGATCCTCCCACAATAAATATATATATATATATATATTACTGTTCATTAATTAAACCAGTAACAAATACAGACCTTTTTTAGAGAAGAGGTATTTTGGTGGCATTTTTAGAAAATGAATGGAATCTTTTTTCTAAAATAATCTCATTTATGACTGCTAGAAAATGATATGCATGAGTCATGAAGTTATGATCTACTAGTCGATTGGAAAAGTTTGATTATTTGATAACTTTACCAAATACTATTAAAATCTTAGAGGACCAAGGCATTAGATAAGAAGAAAAACAGT
The DNA here is from genome assembly GCA_021164005.1 of Willisornis vidua nigrigula. Classification (NCBI taxonomy): domain Eukaryota; kingdom Metazoa; phylum Chordata; class Aves; order Passeriformes; family Thamnophilidae; genus Willisornis; species Willisornis vidua. The sequence goes on along the minus strand of JAJPCS010000027.1, from coordinate 7,224,434 downwards.
GATATTTAAGGCGATTTAAGCCATAGGGTTTGGATTTATACAAGAGAGATTTCCCTTGCTATAGTGATAGATATGAAACAGCTTGTATTCATATTGCTCAAGACAAATCCTCTGTCAGGCAGGCCTTGCCTCCCCTTCTTAATGCTAGTTGGTTCAGCACCTGCTCCACAGTCCTGTGCTCAGGGTGCTCTTGCATGGGACAACATGAATACAATAGTGGGCATTCTCTTCTCCTCCCACTCTGTATTGTCAGGGTCTATAACAGACTTTGGGTGCCCTTCCCAAACCTGTTTCATCTGGAGACCCATGTTTGCATGTTGCTCTCTGCTGCCTCTCTACTTGCTTTTTTGCTGCTATTTTTCAAGTGGGTAGGGTATTGACCACATCACTGTGTGTGCTGCTTCCTCTTTGGATCTGGAGACTTATAAAATGTGAGGAAATCTTGCTTACGAGACCCTGGGATGGGGACATTTTGAAGACAGCCCCTGGGGGCTTTGATATGTAGAGAATCACATTTAAAGCTCTGTGCCAAGATCAGCATCACAGTCAACATGGGGCATATCCTTCTCTTAGGTCCCAACACCAGCTGGAAAAAGTCACTCAGGACCTCTCATGTTGTGAGCCAGAGATTTTACTGGCTATTGCAAAATCATTTCTTCACAGGTCTGATCGCAGTACAGGTCTGAAATCTCCATTAGACCATTGGCCCACGTGTAGACTTCATCAGCAATTTCTCTAGATGCCTTTCAGGGTTTTGGGGAACTGCGATCATCAATGGGATTTACGTTTCTATTTGGTATCCCTTATAAAGAGCTCAAATATCCTAGCTAAAAGGTTTCCCTTTATATTAAGTAAGAAGTTAGAGACTTCCCTGGAGGGAGTCATGGATGGAATAACTGGGTGCCATGACTATGTGTTTGCTGGGTGCTTCAAGTTCCTATTTTTTACCATTCTGGCAAATCAGAGATTCTTCTGTGACTGTGTAACAATTCTAAACTCTGAGAGGAAAAACCCACACAGTGGGATTGCCACAGAACTGTACCTGAACCTTAATTGTTTTTTTTTACAAGACTAAAAACACTGGTGGGATGGAGAAGAGGTACCAGAAAATGATACCTTGATCATCCTGTAGTGGATGATGTATCATCCAGGGGAAAAGCAGGGAGAGAGTGAAGCAAGCGTAAGGCAGATGTCAGGGTTGTCGTTGCTGCTTTATCAGAATGGTGGCACTGTCCCAGACAGCTGTATTCTGTATTCCTTTATTTCAAAATTCAGCTGAGGAGCAGAGTGTCACTCAGAAAGTAGTACTTGTTCTCTGACCTATGTAGAGCAGATGCCTGGCAGCTCATGTTTCTGCACTGTTTGTAGATATTTCCCTGTTCTTGATGTGATGTACCAGTCTCACTTTCTGTTCTTAGCCAGCAAATAATGAGCTGTGATGTGGAGTGAGGAAAGCTGGTGATGGGAGGCTGCCAGGTACAGAAGCTGTTGTTCCCTTGTGTGGCCTGTGCCCTGCTTGTTTTAGCCTGCTCTGTAATACTCTGTCTGCCCCCAAACACAACCAGTATCCCCTGTCCCTTTGCTCCTTGCTCTCTGTCCTCAGTCGGACATAAGGAAAGCTCAGCATTTGCCACAGCAGCTTCCTTGTGATGGTCCCAAAGGTTCTGCTCTGGCTGTGTATGCCAGGCTGCACTAGACCTCTGGCTGGCAGTCATCATTAACAAGCTTATCTTCAGGGAGTTTGGATGTTTGAGCTGACATGGCTGGCAACGTGTTCCTACCCTACAGTACCAGCCAGTCCAGCCCCTTGCTGAGAAGTACAGGTTTGATCGTGACAAAGGTATGCCTTCTGAGGTCTCTGCTTTCCCCACACCAGTGTCCAGGCCTCTTCTGGCTTCAGGGATCCCCTCTGTGATGGTAAGGTTTGCTTCCTTTTTAGTAAATCAGATGACCTGATGGTTGCAGTATTGTTGTCGGTTCATAGCACAGTACAAAGAACACAAGGTTTGTCACTTAAGGAGTAGTTTGTGTGACTGTGACCACTGTGAATTTTGGAGGACTGTCCTAAAGTGTAATGGTCTCAGACATACTGTCTGCATGAAGTAAAAGATTAGGTAACCTTGATCTTGCTAATGTGTCTGTTCAGAAGGAGGTTTTTTTCAGAAGACTTTCTTCAAACAATAGCCCAGAAGCAAACTAGTGTGTATGAGAGGAGTTGAGAAGTGGGACCAAAGACAAAAATGAGACATTAGCCAAATTGACAGTGTAGACATGGCTATAATTTGAGAATTTTGAAACCAATATTTTGTATCTTCTATGAAAAGCACTTATTGTAATCTTGTGCCTTCTCACACAGTGTGTTTTGCATAACAATAATAGAGATAATTATGATAATTACAATAAAAATTAATAATACTTGCCCTTTTTCAGTAGATTTTAAAGTGCTTTTCAACATTGACTAATTAAGTCTAACAATATCTTATGAGGTGGGTAGCAGGTGTTTGTTCATCTCTCTGGATCATGTCACCCACCATAGTAGTACAGCTGCTTCTACTTAAGTCTCATTGACTTCTAAATTATCATCATGGTTTTCAGTAGATAATTTCCCCACATTCCC
>JAJPCS010000027.1:7136682-7221807 GCA_021164005.1 Willisornis vidua nigrigula | reverse complement strand
GGATCCCTTTCTTACATGACTTCTATTTTGAGAACACTGGGAATGTGCATTTGTGGCTAGAACTGCTATGGCTCCATCCAGCATGATAGGAATGGGAGGCTGTGCAGCCATGTGAACCCAGAACATGCTTGCCAAGTGAAAAGGTGCAGGGTATTTTGGAAGGGAGGCATGAAAAACCCTCCAGAACCATGCAAGCAAATAACTTCCAGATAATGTTTAGTGATATGATAAAGTATATCCAGACTTGCCTTCTAGGAAAACAACAACAAAAAAAAAAATCAACAACCAGGATCCAGGTTCTGATGATGCTCATAACATGTACAGGAAAGAAAAAAAAGTAAGGTGTCATAGAAAAAAAGTTTTGAAGCTTTTTTTATCTCTCTTCTCTCCTTTTCACTTACCCCCCTAAACATATTTGTGCACACGGTGCATTTATTTTATTTTCAGATATTAGCTGAGAGATTATTCATATTGAGGCAAATCTGAGGTGCAACCTGTTCCTTCTGATGTTCATAGAATAATCTGAACTCTTTGCAGCAAATTAAAGGATTTTGAAAGGGATATGAAATGACAGATGCTTGATTAAATTTTTAAAGGGTAAAGTGGAGGATGTAGGGTAAATTTTCTGAACAGTGTACAGAAGAAAACACAAATCCTGTTATTAGTTTACAAGTTATGTGGGCGTTAAGTAATAACAGGATTCCTACACAGAAATTTCTAATATACTGCTGCACAAACTTACACCCATGCATTCAATGAGTTCAGACACTGAAAACTGGAATCAATCTTTTGGTTCTTATACACTCTCTAAATTATTCTTCTTTTTCATTTTCTTAAGTAGCACAGAATGTTTTTTAAGAATAGCACCATATAAAAAGCCTGGTTCTGACTCTGGCCCTCAGGAAATTAATGATGACAGATAATAAATCATGAACTTTGAGTATGGGCAGCATATTGGGCCCATATTATACCAGATTAAGAAAGCATCTTTGCCCAGGAGAGCACCTGTGCATCTATCAAGTGAGAAAGCACTGAAATAAGATAGTAGGTAAAAGAATGGTGTCATGAGCAGGGGAATTTGAGCATTAATGTCAGATTGCTTCAGAATTGAGTGTTTCTATGGTCGCATGAGAAATTTTTGTTCCTCTTTAGAGCTGCAAGTCGTAGGAAGAGCAAAGTACAAATCCTCCCATGCAGAAGACCAAAGCAATGAAGGTGCTACTAGAACATCTGAGTAATGTTGAATCACTGCTTCCAGAGATTATAGAAGACCAGACAGATAGCTTGCATCTAAAATGGAGAAAAAGTATTGCATGTTAACTAATATAAAATGTAATAAATTAAGAAGTGAAAAAACAAGTGTCTCTACTAGTATTTAAAAAGATATAAGAATTAGATACTAATAAATGTGATGTAGATGAACCCCAGACCTTTAAAATATTTTTAGAAATCATTTTAGATTTTATATCTTTATGAAAAACTGTGGAAAGGTTGAATCCCAATGAATCTAGATCTTGACAAATATTTAAAACTACAGTCTTCAAGTATCTTTGCTGGATTTTTATACATATCATAAGTTATTTAGTGTACTTAAAGCCATATTAAAGTAAAATAAAATGTAACACTAAAATTACATATCTTCTTGCAGTAGGTACTGTACTGTTATAAACTAGTGATTCTACAATTGCATATCTGCAATAATACTGTGGATCACTTTGTAAGGTGTCCACAGAAAATGGCATCTGAAAACCTTCCTTCCTTCAGTGTGGCCCTAGTGGGTTGTTGTGATAGTCCACTCTCAGGAACTGTGAGTACAGAGGGGTAGTATTTTAATCTGAAAAATGGGAGTTTCTGAATTTACCTTAATGAATCTTACTAAAATTCACTTTGACTTTTGGCACAACAGCCAAGTTAAGAGAGAAGGGCTGTGATAATGTATTTTGCTAGTCCTCAAACTAGAACAGTTCAATTTTAACTCAGGGTAAATAATTCAACTTAAAAAAAAAATCCTATTCATGCTCATTCAAATAAATAATTTTTAGCATGAGACCTTTCTGGTAGCATCAGCAAAAGTATCTAATTTGAGATTCTTTACTTTTCTGAAGTTTTTCCACCTTCTTCACATTGTCACTTGCAGAGCATTCAGAGGCTTCTTTTCAGACATAATGTATTTTTCAGTCAATATGACATGTTTAAGATTTTCCCTTGTAGATAACACCCTTCCCCGTACAAGACATGGCTTGGGCACTGATACGTGAAAACATCCCCAACCAGAACAACTCTTAAAGCATTTGCTTAATGTTCTGTATAGGAGTGGATTCAAGCATATGCTTATGAGCTTTCAGAATTCAGGCTTGGTACCTGGCCTAGTACCTGAGAGGATAAAACTCCATGTGTCATTAACCTTCCTATCCTGCTCCCATAAAAAAGAAGAGCTAGCTGATCAATTTAAATTGTGGTGACTGGCAAAAGATATAGGATTAGAAATGAAGGCAATGGCAAGTTTAATGATAGAAACTCGATGTAAATCATGCAGGACTTTAGCAGAGTTATGATACATGTTGTCAGAGGAGATTGCAGCAATCACACTTTTAATGGTGGACTGAAATAGACTTCTTTGGTGAGTTGTTATATCCCCTTTAATAAAAGAGGTAATAGTTGCAATCTCTAATTCTTTAAAAAATATTAGGATGCAGAAAGAGGAATATTGATTTAGAAGATGGAAATTTTAACATCATCTATTATTTTTGGTTTGTGAAAAATTATACAATCTGCCTGAATTAACCATGTAGACCTGGATTGGATCTGTTTGAGCAAACTTCTCCAGAATACAATTTCAGATGTAATATAGAGCCAGGGAGATGGTAGTTCTAGTTTTAATCTCTTTGACTTGTGTTAATCTGTCTAAATCAAATGAAGATAAATTTAAACTAGGAAATGTAACTCAACAGTTGCACTTTTTACTTTAAGCTGGCATGATAAAATATTTACTTTAAGCTAGACATACTAAAAAAGTTCAAATGTGACATGACTTTACCAGAATTCATAAAGCGTAAAATTGTCAATTACTATATTGAAAGAGAATAAGTAAATGCCTTTACAGACTAATTAAAACATATGCCAGTGCAGAGGTTTTTCCTTTTCCGTCTTTTATAAAGAACTTTATACAAGAAAAAATCTTTTTTAAAATGCTATTTTCTCATTTTCTATTAGAAATTGTATACACAATGTATACAGTGTTCTACCTTAAATGGCATTTTAAATGTTTATTTACTTCATTCCTTATTCTGTTTCTTTGTGCTGATATCCCTGTGCTTGTGAAATCACTCCTTTCTCTATGTTTGCCTGATGTAAAAGCTCCCTCCATTTCAGCCACCTTTTATACTTTTCCTCAAATGTTTTTCCATGTTCTAGTGTATTCTAATTACCACTGATGATAACCATGGCTATGCTATGTGAGGGCAGTAGCTGTTTTGAAGCATTCACAACTAGAAAGGATCTTGTCAAAGGACATACTCCAAGTACATGTCCGATGTTACTTGAGCAAAGAATAATTGTGCAGGCAATAGCTGCTGTTTCTAAGGTACCATGTAACATGACCAAATAAACTGCTGTGCATCTAATCCTTTCCTGTCCATCTGAGAGAAGTCAGGGAGCTCAGAGAATCTTAACTTTCTGGTTTCAGCCTGGGCCTATGAACTCCTAAGTTGTCTCACTTCCTTCAACAACGAAGTGTATTAAGTTTCATTTTAGAAATCTCTATTTCTTTAGGAAACCTGACTACAAAACAAAAAGTACATAAACTGTTAAAACCCTCATTAAAAATCCACATTCCCTCCATGCTCCTTGTCTTCCAGGCTACTTTTTCTTTGAAACTGGACTTTTGCTTATCTTACTCTAATAGGGAAAGCAATTAGCCAAAGCAAGAATTTTAATAGTAATAATTAACCAGATAGCACTGCTTTCTTGGTGTTAGTGAGAGGATTTCTGATACAGAATTGTTTGGTCCTTTTTTTCTTTCTGTTTTGAATTCGTAAAAGGAAGGCTATATAGATTTATTAGATGATTTAATGTGGCAGTCTGTATAATAAAGCCATCTGTTTTAATGTAGTTATCACAATATTAGGTTCAATAACTTGTACACAGCAAACCTAGGTTTTCTAGAAGGACTTTCAGACTTCACTGGAAATCATGACAGTGAAAATCCATCATTTTGCAGAGCAGTTTGTTCTGTTGCATAACTATTTCAACATCAAATGTATGTGTCTTATTTAAATGTGCCTAAGCTTCATATCCAACCAAAGTTTCTTGACGTGGCTCTTTACTAGAGTAAAAACTCATGGTTATCTATAATTTTTTTATCAGCAAGTATTTATAACCAGTCACAAGCCTTTCAATCTTGTCACCATTATTCTCTTTCATGAAAATATTTGAGACTGCATTTTTTAATGTGTGTAAGACACATTATTGTTTTTTCAGTTCTCATTTGTGAGACACACATTTTGTTTTCAACGTCCATTTTAAAATCTGGGCAGGGACAACGGGACATGGTCTTTCACTGTCACCTTTGCCACCATTATTTATGAAGATATTATGAAGATAAAATTCTACTCATCATTCAACTCTTCATGCATTTCAAGAATATATTATATCATAATTTTTGTCAACCATATTTTTGTGGTATTTTAAGTTTAAAAAAATCTGTTAAACTAGTTATCGCTTTTTAATTCCAACTGTAGTTATCTTCTTTTAATACTAACTCATTGTCCTAGTTCAGCAGGAGGGACCAGCTAACACTGTGTGGGGGTGATTAAAGCTGTGTATTCTACCCCCTCTATTCATTCCCCAAGGACAATGGGCCATTAGCAGCAGCTGCCCAGGGAGTCATTATCACCTTCACACCCAGCCTGAGGGGGCGGGGCTGCTAATGGGCCATCAACAGTTCAATACCCCCTGGCTCCAGAGTTAATCACCCATTGTGTGAGTTCCTGCCCAGGGGGAGGGACTGGGTGCTCCCTGAGGGTACATAAGTGGTGGGCAGGAAGACCTTGGGAACCTCTTGTTGGATCCAGAGGAGCAGCAGGACCTCGACAGGAGGAGATCACCGCTCTCAACCAGACCACAGCCCTCGCCTGCACCAACAGGTTTTTCACTCCTTTTGCTCGGGACTTGGGGGAACCACACGGGTCTCAGCACAAGGGCAAACAAACCCCCTTGGGTTTGTGCCCCAGGACACTGGGTTATACTGCTGGGTTTTGTGAGTGGAAAGCAATTTCTCTTTGTGTCAGTCTATTTGCTGTAATATTATTATTAAATTTCAGCTCTGACTTATAATCTCTCTTGTGGTGAGTCCATTTCCCCTGCTGGTTCACCATTAAACCAGCACACTCATTTTCAAAATACTTTGCAGAATATAGCATCCCAAACTGCAAGTGCTTTGCCTTTTTTTTTTTTCTCAGATTTATAAAAATAATATGCTTTCTTGACTAGGTTCACCATACAAACTAATTCACAGTCCAAAATAAGTGCTACTAGATACAAAGTTTCTGCCATGGAATGCTGCAGTCCATAAGACTTTAGAAATGTATAATACTCTTTCACACATCTCATATGAATGTTCTGAAAAATCATTTCTCCTAACAGTCATTATAAAACGATAACTGAGGATTAACTCCATCTCTTCTAAAGTTTTTGGAGGTTTAAATCTATTCTCAGATGTCTGTGTTTTTAGACAATGTTATAAAAGTGGAACTGCATTTTACATTTCAGTGGTTATACTAAATCCCTACTGCTGTTTCCATTTACTGCACATAATGAACTTGTATGTGATTGCATGTGGAAAGAACTACAGCAATACATCCAAGAAGAATGGGCATCTGGTCTGGAATCAGCCACAGATGGGTATGTATGAACCTTGACTGGGTTTTGTGCAATGCTGAAGAAGAGAAGTGTGTTGTATCCAGACTTGTATTTCAGCCTTGTTATGACAGATAACAGCTCAACTACCAGGGAGACAAGTCTCTTTTGAGAAACATCCTTTTAAGCTACATGGAACATGAAAATCAACAAGCTTTGTACCAGTGTTTGACAATATACCGAAAACAACATTGTGTTGCTTCGGGAGTTTCTGAAAACAAGGGCTAAATATGTCCTTAGAGTAAATTTATGATATGCTACATCTCTGTCTTGCAGGTCTGAAAGTCTGCATAGAATTGGTGGTTGTACAAATGGGAACAGCAGAGCAAGAGCAGCTTGTCTTTTGTAAAGTGGTGGCACAAGAGGGCTATTACAGAATTTGCTCACCTATCAGATTCAAACATTTCCTATAGCTCAAACTTTGTGCTTGTATGCAGCAGTTTTATGTCATTCCACGTGTCTAATTAGAGATAGCAATTCATGTGTCTAATTCCTGGAATTCCCCTGCTTTCTGTTTCTAAATGCTTAGGGTCCCCTCACTGTATCTGTCATCTTTATGATGGTAACTGCATCCTATAGCTCAGTGTATTTGTATGGAGCAATAAACAAGACTTGTACACTGCAGAAGAGCAGACCTTGGAGTGGACACAGTATGGAATTAGGACTTTTTATTACAGGTAAATCCAATTTTAATCCACTTTTGATGCCAAATTGCAATCAGAGTTGAGAAAACAATGTATACAATTTTGTATTTCACAACTTTCACATTATATTTAATGTGCAAATTACAGATAATCAAAATCATGATTTCCTTTTTCAAATATATTTGCAATTCACAATGTGGAACTGAATAATATCTCTAGGCTTTTTGTTTTCTTTTGTTTGTTTGGGTGTTTTGGTTTTCTTTTCAAATATTATTTTTATTTTAGCTCTAGCATTCAACCACACAGTATTTTGTTTTGAATGGAATAAAATACTTAGATGTGGACTTCTGATATAAATTAGAAGAAAGCAGCCTTTAATATATACTGCACTATTTCCTTTTAATTTTCTATTGCAGGACATATTTTGTTTATTTCTTTACAACTATATCCAAATAGTTAAGCAAAACAAAATAAACAGGAACATTTAAAAAAAGCTTATTCCAAGAAATTGTTTGGAAAAGTATATTAAAGAGCCATAAGCTTAACAGGGTGTCCTCACTGAATCCTGGTATCATCAAAGAAAGAACCTAAACTTCTTTGGATGTAAATGTGGAACTTGACCAGTTATATAAGCTCCAGTCATCATTTGTCAGATCAGTGAATGAGGAAAAATCTAGTTTTAGAGCAGAAAAACAATCATTTTATCAGAAAATGTCCATGGAGAAGAAAAAGAATATAATTTTTCTAAGCCTTCAGTAGTTTTAACACAAACATTGAACTATTCCTTGTTATCATTTAATTTCTCAACTATTTTTTTGGTTCATATTTATTTCATTTCTCTGATACAGAATATAACTGTTGGAAGACATATGAGACAAAAAGTTCTGCAATCATATGAAACAAATGAGGGCACAATGTTAATGAAATAGTTAGTGCAATAGTTATTAATTTCAGCAAGAAGGAAATGTATGTCTCTTTTTCTTCCAAGGTAACATATCAAAACAAAGGACATGTCTAATGTAATGCCTTCAGTCTAAACAATCCTTACATGGTTGTCACCCCTAATAATTGCAGCAAGGCAGTACTGAGGCAATAGTCAGTATCAAGACTCTGGGAATAGCAGGGAAAGTTTGGGCTCCTGAAAATGACAGTACATTGTAGTATATACTTAAGAACTGCTCACATTTTTAATAAGAGATTTATTTCAAAAGATCTTTCAATATATGAGTGAAAAAAAAAATAACTTTGGCACATTTGAAAGAGTTTCACGTCTTGTAAAGATGATCTGTGGATGTGAATGCAGGATATGTTGTGTTCACATGCATTTGATTTAAATGAATTTAAATTTCCTCTTCTTTGCATCCTGTATAGGTACTTATTCCATTTCGTAGTGAGTGTAACAGTACAAGTATGATTAAATTTGGTAGCATTTAACACCTGTTTTGCATAAAATCAAAGGTTTTCCGGATGGAAATGATAGAAAACCAATCTGGAAGGCAAAATGATTCATTATTGGAATTAATTTATGGGGCTGTTTGATGTCACCAGCTAAGCTGGTGGCTAACAGCTGGTAGAAGCTCACCTCTGGCCATGCAGTTATGCCCCTCCCACTGCTATGACAGCATCAGGTTTCAGAACCTGCTGTCAGCATAGAAAATCGGGAGAAAATAATTCATATGTTTGCTTTACCTTTTTTTTCAGAGTATCTTCCTGTCGCAGTCTTGATCTCTGGGTAAGGGATCAGACCGGCGACGGGGGTTCTTGTGCTGCCTGCTGAGCAGTGGTGGATCGACGCCACAGCAGTCCCAAGTTAAGTTCACCCACCCCGCGACCCACAAGGAAGACGCGGAGACAGTGTGAACACTTAAGAAGCCAGAGCCGATCCTGTTTATTAACAAAATGGAGGGCTTTTTATACCCCCCGGGGAAGAATTCTCTGGAACAGGGGAGGAGATAGGGCGGAGCATGCAAATCCGCCGCTATCCATTGGGTGAGAACTGGGGTAGGTGGAAACTGGGGAGGAGAGAACTGAGGACTAACGTGATTGGATGGCCCCTCAGGGAAACCAACCAATGGCAGCTGCATCCAGGCTGACAGCCCAGGACTGCCTTGGTCAACCACAGAAACAGAGAAAAACCTTTAAAAAAGAAATAGGGAAACAAATGGGGAAACAACAGTCACTGTTCTTAGTCATGTGTCGCAATCCGGTCTAGCAGTCCTCCTTTTGTGCCTTCCACACATCAAACTCAGTCTTCTTGTCCCTCTCTTTCCTCCGTTGATCCATGCTCTCATAGACCTGCTCATCTCCAACATCTTCCTGTAGAATTTTTGATGATACTTGTGCTTGCAGTGGCAGCTGTTTGCTAAATTGGGTAGCAAATAATGTCCTTGGTCTGGATCAGTAACTGTCTATCTGACTGTACCAAAGTGAATAAGGTGTGTTTGTATCACTTAAAAAAAAAAAAAAAAAAATAGAGCAATGAAAATACTTGCTTTCTGTGAACACAAATGCAGAGTGTAAAGCTGTTTGTTATTCAATACTATGAAAACTCCCACTTTGCACCCAGCTGTGTGTGTTACCACTACCAGGTGCCCCAGAGCTTGCACTGCTAAGTCCTGTCCATGCAAAAAATGACATCTCAGTCAACTTTTTCCAAAAGACTTTTCAAAACTTTATGCCAGAATAGAAGACTTCACTATTACCTAAAGAAATTGGTTCTATAATGAATATTTCCAATTAATTGCCATGCTTGGTGCTTGGGTAACTTCAGGCCCTAAACAAGGCATAGAATTTCTGATTAGTGAAAGGAAATTGGTTAGAACTGCTCCAGGGCAATTTTATAGGAATAAATCAATATTTCAATCCAAAACTGAAGATGTATCCTCAATTTACTAAAATATTGTGATTATATCAACAGAAGAGTTAATTGGTATATTCAAAGGTATTCATAGTAATTCATATGGGTGAAAAACACTGGCAAAATTCTCCAGAAAAAGCTATTACAAAAATTTTAACTTTTTATCCTTCAAAGGCTGTTTCAAATGTTCTGTATTGTGAAAATGTCGTTCTGGCATTGATAGGTGTTGAATTGCATAAGTGTGAAATTGGGCCTGTATTTGTTACTTAACTGTAATAGATCAGCAGAGGTTTAAGATCTAAGAAATTGCCGCAAATACATAACATGAAGTAATTTTTTAAAAGTAGATTGTTTTATTGTTATTGTGGTTTCTTTTTAACATGGCACAAGAATGATGGAAAATGGTCCAACATTTAAAATTTGATGTTATTCAATATATATTTACAAGATCTATAACTCAATGAAAAGGTGATAAAATTTTAGATAAGTGAAATTAGAAGAAATGTTGCATAGTGTTAGAAAAATCACTGACAAACATAACTGAAACGTTAACTAAAAAAATAGTCATTTTGCTACATCCATGGAAAATACTCAACAGCACCAATGATTTGGTCTCTTCATACAAGTTTTAGTATTACAAAACTAGCATAGGGCCATTGAGGAAAAACAACAAACAAACCCAACAACAAACAGAGAAGCAAATCATTCCATTTAGTTCAGTAAAAATCTCTCCTTGATGCGTGGTAATGATAAAACATGAATCAAAATAAATCTATGAGAACATCAGAATGCTTTAAAAAAATAGCATAGAAAGCAACAATTAATGCAATAATTCAATCATGCACTCTTGACATATACATAGGATGTATTAATTTTCAGTTTCTCTACTTCAAAAATACAGATGAATTAGGGGTAGATTGTTAGAAATCTGGTAATACTTCTTTGTAAGAGGAAGGTGAAAATATTTCTTCACAGGGATGATTAAGACAAGAACTGGCATAAAATATGAATGTCTGCAAAAACGAATTTTTTTCTAGATTATCATTTCAATATGAAATTTATTTAACATAAAACAGTTCAGCATTTGTGACTTTAAAAGTATTACTAATTTTGTCCATTATTTATTATATTTTCTAACAACTCTATTGCTCAAAAATATTTTCTAAAAATGATTTATTTTTCTTGTAGCTTTTATTTTTGTAGGGTTTTTGTAGCTATTTATTTGGGTTTTCTGTTTGAGTTTTTACTGTAAAACTAAGCTGATTTTATGTATTTACCTTAGGAGGATTTATTTTTTCATTTATCTTATATGCATTTTCTTTTAGCTGTTTTCAATATAAATTTTGTTTTGGTTTTGAAATTTCAAGCCTTTATACAGTGCTTTATGAAAATATTTTGCCATCTTCTGCTCCCTTGCAAGTTTTATTTGCTTGTTTTTAAATAGTTCTTGTCAGTTATGGCTTTAAAGTCACATAAAATACTTCAAGCGATGATAAGCTTCATTTTAATGTTAAAAGAACAAAATATGGTTTTGAAACTCATTTTAGCTTTCACACTTAGTGAATTTCCCATGTTCGTGCTTAGTTACAACACATTAAGATAGAATTTTATGTTGTGATCAACACCACTTGTTGTCATATGTTTTTAACTTCTCCTACTGTAGTTATAATAAATGGCTGTTCCCTGTTCTCTTTTGCTGTGTTCCTAATTCAGGTACAAATTTTTAGAAATGTCATTTCAAGCATGGAGGTAATTTAGAAAATGGGAAAAACTAATTCTTAAGGACTTGTCAACTCAACAGATGCATGTAAGTATTAAGGAAACAACCATGAGGAAGATTCTTGATCTGAACATTTTCTGTATTTTAATTTTTTTTCTCCCACACATAAGTTACCTATAAAGAGTATCATTATGCACTACTAGTTGTAGTAAAACTGGCATCAATTAATACCAGGGGACTTGAATTTCTGAGTTCATTTGTTTTTGCATGTGAGACTTTACATATAACAAACACTAAAATGAGCGACCTTTTAAAGACAGGAAATTAAACTTGTTTTTCAATGGATTTATAGCAACAGTATTAATAGTTCCTAGTATTTTTCTGTAGAGTGGCAAACAGGCATTGGGAACTGGGTTGAACATATCTGAAAGCAAGGAGCTCTCCCCAGCTCAGTGATGGGCATGAGCCACCTTCTTGGAACACTCACCCACAAAATATTGAGCAGTGGGGGTAGCTGCTCTAGGAATTCTACTTCTTTTGAAGGAAGGATTAACTATGATCTTGAATCAAGTAGCAGCAAAATTCCCACTTCTTGTCTATCTAAATCCGTGGGTATTATTTTTTCTTTTCTTTTTTTTTTTTAATTTTATTTTAAAGAAAGAAAAATCAGGGTTTGTCATGAATTAGATGTAGCTGGTATAGAGTGTTCAGGTGATACTGTTATGACAAGTAAATAGAAGTTGCAATGGTTAGCAGAGCATCGTGACTGGGTTAGGTCTTAGCTTGGTTGTTTTGGAGCAGCTCTTCTGATACTTGTTCCAGACAGGATTTTCTTTTTTGTTGATATTGCTTTGTTTTCACCTAGATTTTGGCCAGACTTTTTTTTTTTTTTTCCAGTTTGATTCTATAGGTAAAACTATAATGATCCAATTTAGTTGGTGAGAGTAAATATGCAATGTCATTATTTTAAGATGTTGTCCTCGCATTTTTTAAGTTAATGTCATATTTACTGCTTTTTCTTCTAGAATGAGATGTGGATACGACTTTTGAAGATGAGATTCTCAAGTGGAGAATATTCATGTGATTTGTACACTAGTTTTCTCACATTCCTCACGTATTTTGCAGGGAGGTTCTTTAAGTGCTTATGTGGCACAATGAATATCATTGCAATTTTCTGGGAGAACTTGGAAATTGAAACAGATAGGAGAAATATTTGGGGTAAGAGCCACATGATAGCGTGAACCATACCCAGTGTAAATGACATTTACAAAGTTAATTTTACCTTTTAGGAGTTAGTAAACTTTGCTCTTTTACACTATTGAATGAGCTGAAGACCTTATTCTTTTCAAGAGACCAAGTCCTCAGTCCTTGCTCAGCATTAAATCTCTTAGGACATAATAGGGTAAGTAAAAATAAAATTCCAGCTATGCACTTTACTGATGTATTGAAAGTAAACTATACTCAGAAATACTAATGCACTTAACTACCACAATAACTAATTAGTCCAACAGAAGATATTTTGCATTTTCTTATCATGACAAGGGAAAAAAATTACAGGGATAAGTTTTGGTACAAAAATTCAGCATCCCTGAGGAAAAAAAACCCTGCCTCCTATAGTAGGATCCTTATCTGTGAGCTGTGGCAGTAGAACACAATATAATCCTGTTTCTTAAGGTGTAGATTTTGACTCTTCCTTTTTCTAGAAAGAACTGATAAAACTCCCCCCCTTACACACTGTCTGCAGTAGCTGCTAACACATCAGTCTCTTCCAATGGCAATTCTACTTTCTGCAAGTTATTTGGAATTCACTGAACCTGTTTGGAAGATTCCTTTTTGAGAGCTGGGGAAAAAAAAAAAGGAATATTCCTGTTTTGTGTTGCACCAGAAAAAAAGTAGGAACATTGAACAGTAAGTTTCAAAGAGGTAATGGATATATTGTCAAATCTGTTACAGGCAGGTTTTTTTTCCCAGAGGATTTGCTCTTAGACTTCTGACATTCATGGTCCTACAGAATCAGGAAACAGGCAGGGCAAACCTTAACAATAATGTCCTTTAGTCACACAAAGGATGACCCTCACTATTTTATTCACATTAGATTAATGTTTGCTGTCTTAGGGAATGATCTTATTGAAGACAAGCAAAAGAGCTGCAATGGCTTCCAATAAAAGAAGGAAAAATGAGACCAACAGGGAACACAAGGGCTAAATGCTGGTTTCTGCACTTAACTACATGTTTCTTTATCAACACAGATATATCATTTCTAAAGGCAATAATACATTTAGTCAAGTATCAGCTTTGTAAGTAAATTCAATTTAAAGAATATTATTCTCTGATGTCCATGTATCCTGTCTTTGTATGCCTTAGACAATTTAGTGCAAGTTATTCATGGACTAAAGAGCTTTGTTTAATGGTTGGCGAATTCTATTCAGTTTATAATGAATAATCCAGAAAATGTATAGGTAGACTAGTGAGCCATCTTATCAAATCCATGTAACCAAATAAAGTGTTTAGAAGAGTTAATTAAAAGAAGTCATTAAAGGTGTATTTTTGCAACAAGTAATTATTGAGTAGAAAATAGCTTTGAAATGTAATTAAGTTCAACAATTTCTCTCTGTTTACCAAGATTAATTTATGTCTCTTTACAATCACAATGTAACTAAGATTTATAATTTGACACTGTATTTTCAGTCACAATTATCATTCTAAATTTCTGATCATAACTGAATTTCAATTTGCCATTGAATCTATTATAAGAATAAATGAAATCCCATTTCTTTAGCTATTGTTTAATAATTTTTGTTTCACTGGTAAATGCTGCAGACCTGGTGATTTTGTTACTGGAGAAAAGTAAAATATAAAACTGATGTTTTCAATTGGAACAGAGCAAATTCATGTTTTTGGGGTTTTGGTTTGGTTTGGTTTTTTTTTTGTTGTTGTTTTTGGTGATTTTTTTTTTTAAGTTATTGATGCTAAACATCAATGGTATTTTAATTTTGTGAACCTTGACCTCAGGTACTGCAAGTATTGCTTTTTTGTAGTATTGGTAATTTGCTATTGTATTAACTTTGGTATGACTCTTAATAAAGTTCTTAGAAATATTTGGATCAGATTTGGAGGTTATTGGCATTGAGCCCTTGAGATTCTCTTATTGTGTATGATGCTAGTGTTGTTATGTGGGAAGGATATTGGTTTTGCATGAAATGGCAATGGCTGAGTCCAGAAAACTACTAGTGCTCCTTTATTCTCACCAAACTCAACAGAGCAGACCTAGTAAAATTAAATTAAAAAAAAGTAATCACATATTTAATATGTACTTCTCAATGACCACTAAGAAATTGCCTCAGATGAGTTTTGAAAGGAGAAAACTATATATACATATCTGTATAATTAAAAAAAAAACCACAAAACAAAAGGGAAAATACAATAAAGTAAAAGTGTGGGGGATGATCTAGGGAGTATGTTGTCTGGGTTGAAAGTTCCTAGACACCCATTTTGCACCTCCTCAACACTGATAATGCTGAAAGCTGTTCTAACATCTGAAGCAACTTTGCTTGGTTGTAACATGCTGTCAACACAGTGCTCCTGAGTAACAAATACCTGACGTTACCGCCACCCCTTGTTCATTCTCCTCTTTGAAGGGAAGACCAAGGCTGAGTGAAACAAGGCTGCGTCTTGCTGACACTTTGATGTGATGGCTGAGCTGAGAGGAAGGGCATGGCCATGCTGAGAGATGGTGCTGGGCAGTCTTCTTCTGATTTGTCGTTGTTTGCACAGGATGTTTTTTTTTTTTTAATTCTATAATCATAATATCTGTAATGAACACCTGCAATGCTTTCATTGGCTTTGTGCTTCTGTGATATGGTATTACAAGCATCCTTATCTCATGAATACCTAAACCATTAGTATTCCTTTTCTTTTGGGGATGAAACTGCTGAGGACAATTTTTAATATTTTTCAGAACTCAATAAAAGTTTTCTAAATTTGAAAAGTTGACCTGGTCTGAAAATAGGGTTTTTGAACTTAATGTATAAAACAAGTTAAAAATGATCCATAGGCTTTCAGGAAGCCCCTACTTTCTTAACAGTTTTTAAGTCATTGTCTTCTGTTCTTTTTGCTTTTGCACTGAGCTACTTAGACATTTCTAAAAACCTAATTAACTTCATAATTAAGATAAATACTTTATTCTCCAATGGCTTCTTTATACTCATAATGAGTTGAAATGTAGTCACTGTCCTACATACTGGAATATAAAATATTTTATTGTTTGCCTAGCACTGATATTAAGATATTGTTACTAGCTATCTGAATTTACATACAAAATGTTTCTAAGTGTACCACTTGAGAGGTTTATGTTGTCTTTGAATACTTAAGTATTTGTAATTTTTTCACCCTTAAGATACCACATGAAATTGCAATAACCAAAATATCTTCCAAAGATAAAAAAATTCCTTAATATTAAACAAATTGAAGTTGTACAACCCCCTTATACAAGATATTTTCTGAACTATAATGATTCATATGGTTGTTTTAATTTTTTTTTTTTTTAACTTCAAATAGAGGGGGAAAAAACTCCCTGGTACTACAGCAATGTTTAAGACTTTCAGTAACACATCCCCTGAATATTACATTTCTCTGATTTTTCCATAGTAAAACCTACTTGAATTTCTACAAGGAATTTTGTTTGAAATAGAACTACTGAATAAATATAATAGAAAAAAAAAGTCAGCTTTTTCACAATTTTGTAAAAAATAATCCTAGTTGTCTCTCTGTTTTGATAAAGGGCTCTTAGGATTGATTACATGCTATTATTTATAGCATTTATCATTCTCATTTAAAGATTCCTTGTCAAACATTCATAAAAATAACATGATCTCTACTTTTATGTGTATTTCAAAACACACAAAATGTTATATAATGTTGTAGCACAATACAGGCTAAGAAATGTCTTTTACTTCCTTTGCAAACACATTTATATAAAGAAAATAGTTTAATACCCAAAGGGAGTTTATTTGCTTTAAGATAGTGGCAACCTCCCAGGATGAAAGAAGGAATGACCCTAGTTACTGTAATTAGCTGAATGATTTCTGTTAATGAAATAATCCCCCAAAAGATAAGACTGTTTTTTTCCTCAGTAGCTGTCTTAGCTAGAAAACTGACTGAAATAACTTCTTAACACTTGGTGAAAACACACAAAAAAATTGGTAATAACTTTATGTTAAAATTATATTAAGGCTTGTTCATGTTAGTTATTAAATTAATTTCTGGATACACTTAGGAGTGTATAGTAAGAGAAAAAATATTTTAGGTAATTATAATTGATAAGTTGATCATAAGTTGATCCTAAGAATATTAGGATTAAATTTAATTTTAATTGTTCTACCTACTCAGTCACGTGTATGAAGTGTGAATTGGTCTTGCATCTGCTATACTGGATCATGCTACTGAACTGATCACAATCCTTATATTATTTGTCCTCTACAGCAAATTTACATAATGGTCTCACCCCAGGAATTGGATTTTTGTTTAATTAGGCATAAGTTAAATGTGTCTTATGTAGTTTCTCTAATTAAGATTGACTTGGACTATTCCAGTTATTATATCAGCACTGCTTATATTCAAATGGCTGCTGCTTCTTATATAGCATAAAATCTTTGAATCCAAGAGGATATGATAGAACATGACTCTTCTTCCTTCATTTGTAGACACACCAATCCAGTGGACATTAAAGCAGTTGCCATGTGAAGTGAGCACTGCCTCACCTGAGGTGCACATTTATCCAAATATAATAAGGGCTTAACACATGGCTACCTTTTTTTTTTTTCCCCCCTAAAAATTAGCTTATGTTCCAGGACACTTATAATAAAACAAAAATACAGGAAGAATTTAAGAAAGGAATTTTGAAAATAATGTGGAAAATATCCATCTTGGATCATAGCGGGAGCAAAAAATTAATGTTTCTGGATCTAAACAATATGTATAAATGGCAAGATCACCTCCAGGATCTGGAAAGGAAAAGTAGCTGGTTCACATCAACCCAACCTATAGCCAATTTTGTTTTCTGATTTTTATTAGTCTATAGACATCTTTTTTATATGAGATATGACATTGGCAGGCAATTAGGTTCCAATGAAAATGCATTTCACTTTAGATTTTTCTAAGAGGCACACTGTGCTGAGGCTGCTATTTTCTTTTAGCATTTAAAGACAAATTATAATGAAAAAAGTTTGAAAAATAAATACTTTTCCCTGATAATATATGTATTTTGCTGCCATCTCTTCCTATACTAATTAAAGCAGTTTTAATTACCACATTAAAATACTTTGTTAACTGACATTTTTATGATAAGTGGTATACATTTTTCTTAATGGATAAGGTCTATTTGCTGAGCAGACAGAAAAAAACTTAGATCAACAACAGAGTAATTTCTTGAATATTGAAAATATGTCTACAAAATGAAAAGAAAGAAAAAATATTTCTGCCTTTGTATAAATAAAAAAGACAGATGTATATATCTATTATATATAATTTATAACATGATATACAATGTATAGTATGTCATCAATGTAGGATATATATGCCTGTATATAAAGTATAATAACATATATATAATAAAGTATATAGCAAGTATGATAACACATCTATGTAACGGTTGGATATTTCAGTAGAATTCCTCAGACCAGGATCTAGGCAGTAAAACAACTATAAAATTGTTTGGAACACACAGATAGCAATGCATTGTTTTATTGTTGCATTTATTGATTTTATTGCGGTGTGGTACAAACATGCCAGCAGTAAAATAGGATATGATGATACCAAAACATATCGAAAGATATTTCTCTTTGTGCATTATGAACAAAGTTGTTGAACTCACATGTTATCAATATGCAGAAAAGTAATGGCTTGTTATTTCATACTTATTCAACCTGTGTGACTTCAGTTTAAGAAAAACCTTGAATATTTCAAGTATCATCACTCAGGTCAGCTTTAGCAGGAGTCATTTCTATTCTTGGGTGAAATATTTTTTGTGGTAAGTGAATAGAGAAGCTCAGGATTTTATTTCCTACATTGGAAATGTTAAAAGTGAAACGTTAAACAAAAAGCATACAGTCAGTGAAACACTTCAAATTATGATGACAGTGTGTGTTTCTAATGTCTGTTGCTCAAAGAATTCTTCTAGCCAGTACCAGATGTGGAGACATTCCTGATCTGGGAGCTGCTGAAGCACTGGCCGCTTCTCCAGCTGACCAACAAGGAAGTTGAATATGTTACAGGTCGATGATCATTTTAATTTCCCATCTCCAATGAGAGATGCAATATATGGATATCCATGACAATGCCCACGGCAGGAGACAATGTTACTGCTAAGAAAGTTCTATGATGAATTGGTCACTGTCAAGGGGATAGTTTTTCACTTTTTGTGGTTTTTTTTTTTTTTTAATGTCCGAGTCTAGTATTTGATTGCTGAAGTTTCATGACGTGCCCTAATGATGAATTCTTGGTGTAGATAAACTCCAAAGTTTTGCCTATGGAATCCTCTCTCCTTCAGTATCACAGCTTTTTAATCTAATAGTCAAATCTCAGTGCCTATCTTTTCATGTGGATGGTTAAGCTCTGACAAATGGCTAAATATCTGAGACGAAATCATTTTTTTTCTGGAAGATTTATATTTTAAAAGAGGTGAAAAAAGTGAGGACTTCAGCAGAAGAACCTTACTTTTTGTTGCAAATTCCCAAAACACACAAGCAGTCTGAGATTTCTATTTACAGGCCACCTATATGTTGCATGAAGAGACTGAAAATATTTTGCTGTATGTTGTTTCATTTAAACACAGCCTTGGAGTTTCAAAAAGGATCCGGAGATACATTTGTCCTTCAGGAAATGCTGTTGCATGGTAACAGCCATGATGGAAAGATGGCACTGCACAGCTACACCACCATGAAACAGAAAGCAAAGGGGAATAAATGGAGACAAGAAAAACATAAATATCCTTTGTACCCTTCCCCATTCCTCCCTCTCTGCAGAGGGTGCAGTCATACCTTCCTGTGCACTCCTGGAGAGTACAGCCCCCTGACTGGCTTGTGCCATCCTCAACCTCTTCCATATTGCCGTGGAGGAGTCAGCACAGAGCAGTGCTTTAAACATCCCCTAAACAGCTCCACATCTCCTTCTGCCTTTCAAGCTAGCTGTCATTTACCTCCTGTCACACAGCCATCAGTTGTATTAAATCTACTTTCTTGGTTGCTGCATTTAACATACCAGGGCCCTTTTGTGTATCTGGATTGAAATACTCCAAAGTGGAAGTTAAGTGTTCTGGGCTGTAACCCGTAAGGCAGCACAAGTTAATACTCTTTTCTTTCTGCACAAGATGTAAAGATAGTATCTCAAAAATATCTGAGCCTGGGGAATCAAAGGCCCAGCTGAGACAGGCTGCAGCCTCACTCGAGCATCAGGAGAATCAACAGCATTGCATTTTCGGCATGAGATTCCCCCGAGGGACCAAATCCTGTAGGTGTACTCAGAGCATGTAAAACAGACCACAACAAGGGCACAGCTCTCACAAAACAGCATGGCAGCTGTCATGTTTCCTGAAAAACATGGCTAGAAGACTGCATGATACTTGTTTCCGACCCTTTCTCTTCATCCTTAATACCAGTGGGATGTCTGGATGCTTTTCCATTCTTTTCTGGAATGTTTGCTCCGTTAAATCTCTTACCATAGTCTGTGCTAACACGTGGGTTGTTGGCAAGCTTTGTACATGGGAATACACTTTCAGAGCCCTTCCTTGAAACTGCTTCACTCTCCAGAAAGTGGTTTCAAGATTCAGAAACAAAATGAAAGAGAAAAGGGAAGACAGACTGGGTAAGGAACACTAGGAGTGGGGTGAGGAGGTCAATTGTTGTTCTTAGGGCAGTGACTGATTTTTGGGAAAGGCTCTGAGAACATCTGCTGGCTTACATATCGTGAGTGAAGACTACAGGAAAGGACCATCCTGCCGGAGCTCTGCTCTGCACTCCAGAGAACTCTAGACCCGAAAGTACATTTTTTGGTGTTCATTTTAGTTCTTGGGCAAATATGAAATTGAACCCATCAGGATCATTGGACATGATATCTCTTTGGTTACCAGCAGGATTTAGTCAGTGATATTGACAATAGATATGGAGATAGTTGCTGCAAATAACAATTATTTGTATGAAACCCCTTAAGTCCTGTTACAAAATTAATATCTTCATCTAAGCCCTAAAGGTTTTCCATGTGCATAAACAAGACTTGATTCACTAAAATACTTTTATGTTGTTTAAAGTGATGAGCTTTAATGATATATAAAGGTACCAATAAAAGACAATTTGAATATGTCTTTAGACATGTGTCCTATAGCACAATATTTGCATTTCCTTTCACAGTGCACAAATCACTTTACATTTCTTGTGATTCCTCTAATTTATGAAATGCTTAATTTGGTATTATGCATCAAAAGTACTGAAGAATGAGCACTGTGAATTTTATGTAAGTAAAAGGTACACAAATAACTATTGTCTCAAAAGTTAGATCTGCCTTGCAACCACACTTCATATATTGTTAGTCCTCTTATAGTATTCTGCATAAGGAACTGTTGAATTTTTTTTCCACAATTTTTTTTTCTTTTTACGGGGAAATGCCATTTAATGAATGCAAAGCTGCTTTTTGAAAAAAAAAAAATAGTACTGATGAAATGGAAGTTATGAGGGTTTCTCACATTCAAGATGGTATTTTTGCTCGTAATGTGAGAGAAGCAGAGACAGAACTAAGCAAGTATTTGGGGTAGTGACATACTTCCAGGCTAAGAGGTTTCTAGTACAGAACTAGCTGAATTCTTCTTTTATGGCCTGTACACCTTAGTAAATATTGATTATCTGGACTAATTCCAAAGAATAATTAATATGCACTGATACAAGACTTGGCAAAAAATAAAAAAAATAAAAAAGACAAATTCTTCATTCTGATTCAAAATTGGAACTGAACCCCAATTTCATACATGTCAGGTGGTTTTCATAACATATAAAGTTGCTATGAAAATTCTTTTGTTCTCCCTTAATTTGACATTTTGGGTTGGTACCTTTAAGCCAAAAATATATATATTTTTTATTTTTTATTATTTTGTAGCTTAAATGCTAGTATGTTTATGAAGGTTAAGCATTGACTTTTCTCCCAGTGAGACAGCACATGGAATGAAGAAAGGTTTTCCATCTCACTGACATTTTATACCTCTGTTACTGTAGAGTAGTCAATACACCTCTCCATTCTCTCAATATTTAAGAAAAAGTGTAAGAAATTTCCAATATTTGTGTTACAAGAAAAAAAACCAATCTGAAATTTTGAGTAATTAATAGAATGGCAGAGCCTCTATTTTTTGCCTTTCTTTGTATCCATGTATTTATTTAAGATCTATGCTGTTTTCTGCTGCTACAATTCTAGCAGTACTTGCTATATACTTCAATTAGGAAATGACAACTAGCGAGTTAACTTTTTTAGCTCAGCATATGTGGGTATGTACAAACTCATGCATAAACATAAACCAAACTACCCAGTGGAAGAAAAGAAGGCTGATACCCTTTTTAGAGCGTAAGTGAAAAATAGCAACCAATGAGAACTGAAGACTGTATGATCCTAATTGCTGAGAGAATGACTTATTTGTCCATGCCACCCAAGAAAGAAGAAAGCTGAGGAGTGGGCAGATATCTGAGTAACAAAAGATAACTTTTCAGTACATCAGCTCTGAGAGTTTAATGCGCTGGTATTAAAGCACGAGTGTGTGGAGGCGTGTGCAGTGACAGGCAGAGAGCTGTGTCTGTTATGCAAGTGGAATGAAGCCAGGCAGAGAAGATGGGGATTTTTTTTTTTCACCGTTGATTTCAAACTCTCAGTTTACAAGCGCTCTTATAAAAGCAAATTTTCAATTTAGTTTACAGCCACTGCTTACACAGTAATAGAAGGATACATTAAATGACCTTACTAATTGTGTTCTTTTTGAACTTGTAAAGGGTGCTTTTGCCTCACTCACCTTCATCCTGACTTCCACAGCAAGGATATCCTTCCTACTTTGTCATTTTGATTGCTTTTACATCTGTTTCCCTTTTTAGCATATCAGGTGCTGTGTTTTGATTCTACTTTCAAGACTCTTTAAGACACTTTCTTCTCTTCCTATAAACTTGTATTCCAGCCCTGAAAAATCACTTTTAGTCACTAATTGGTAAATAATACAAGTTGCCATTGCTTCTCTTCTAAGCCTCTGGACTCCTACTTTGATGCTATTTCTCATGATGCCCTGCAAGTGTGGCAGGTTATCTTCATAAACATCAGAGAATTCCACAGAAGTCTCCATTGCCATGTTAACTACAAAAAGCTCAACATATGTTTGCTATGCTGTGAGTAGCCTTGTAACTGTGCAATTCATTCAACTGTGTTTTAGTGATGGATTTGTTAGTGACCTGTGTTACAGTGGCTTTTGACTTTGATCAGGCATCACCGGGCTTCTCAAGCCTTTTCCACTGTAGCTTTGACACAATTTTGCTTTTCTTTGACTCAGATTGCCCATCTTCCCATTCCTGTTGCTCACTAGAATAAAATAATAAATAAAAAAAAAGATTAAAAGGATAAAATCAAACAATCAAACATCAGCTTGTTATACACTTCTTTGCAACATGCAAAAGCTTGTTCTTGTCAGAAGCGAGGAAAAGTATTCAGTACTTCAAGGTCAAATGTTGCAGAAGAAATGTCAAAGACTTTTGAAAAGGTTTGAAAGAGCTGCAATTCATTAAGCTTCTCAAGGAGAAGATTGTAGAGGAGAGAATAACCTTTCTGACTACCAAATTACAAAGAGAAATAGGCCAACCAGAATTAGGTGCAATAGGAACATAGTAAAAATGACAAGTATCTTAAACAATATATTGTTGTTAAATCAAAGCCCAGGATGAAAACATGTTCTGAGAATATGTTGGACTACAAACTACAAATGGATTATGGAGGACAAAGCAGTGCCTACAACTGTAATACCTCCAGCAGCAGATATTTCTCATTTCCTTTCTTCTGCCCTCCAGTAGTGTTGGCACCTTCAGGAACTTCCCACCACTTTGGGATTCAATTGGTAACAGACAGATCATCTCAAAGAATGAATAATACTGATACTTTCTTCATATGCTGTTTAAAACAGGCATCTTAGGTTATTGGGAAAATCTTTCAATTATGACTAGTAGAAGTCATAGCAATAGTTCTAAAAGTATAGTGCAGGCAGACATCAAAGGTAAAAGGAAAATTAACAGGTTTATAAGCAGCATTCCTAAAAGGGAAAAATAGAGGTAAAAGAAAAGGTAGTAAGTTTTTATATTTTTACATGAAAACCTCATTGTTTTCACTTTTCTTGCAGTGTGCAAAACTAGACACACATTTCAGCCCTGAAAAAAAACCAAAAAAACCCCCAAACAATGACAGCTTATTAGTTCCAACTTGGAATAATTATTTAGGGATTCTAAAGATAACAATTGTCTATCCGTTTTGCTAAAGGGATACAATTTGTTTTGAGTAACAGGATAAAGGTAAATTTAGAACAGGTGCTTGAAACTTGTTCATATTTTGAGTTTCTTCCTTTTATGTTACACGTGGAAAAAGAGTTAAAAACTATTGTTACTGTAAGTTTGTGGGTTTTTTAGTAAATATATTGATTGATCTCTTGAGAAACATTACATGAACCTATGAACCTTCCCTCGTGCAACATTAGACTAAAAAGGCTACAAAACCAATCTTTGAGAAAACCTCCTGGACGTTTCAGGACATCACGAGAGCCCATGCACCTGTTTTTCATTCACAGATCAACAGAGTTTATGTACTATATATGTGCTGTATTTATGTATATTTATTTTTGTGTGTTACATAAAATATATAAGTGTATATCATAGTTTATAAACCATATATAATGCATATAAAATATATAAATGCATACAAATGTATGCTTTAGCTTCATATAAACAGCTCTAGTCTCAGATGTATGAAGTTTCAAAACAATAGCTTTTGGTTAAAAATAAGAAGGGGGGAATAAAACCCAGTGGGATGGGAAAGAAGCTGAGACATGACATTTTTTTATCTTTGGAGTATGAGGCTCTTTTTGTCCTGAGGTTAATTTTTCACACCTGTGCGCAATTCATTCAGAGCATGAGATGCTTCAATTTATAACAAACCCAGAGATGACAACTTGCAGCTGTTCTTTTAGATAGGCAGTGACATAAAAAGTGGAGGCCTTGGAAATGTGAAAAATTTGAATGTTTCTTGATTTTAAACTAGTAGGTGTTCAGAACTGTTATCTAATTATTAATTTGGATGATAATGCCTTAGTAGTACAGGAATATGATGAAAAAGAAAATTATCTTTTCCCTCCAATCAGAGTTAAATCTGTTTTGTCTGTAGTACTTAAATAAGTTTATTTTGATGATGATTTCTGTAATTGTTTGTGAAAAAAATTAGAAAGTAGGCTCATCTTTTCCTTTTTTTTTCTTTTTCTGTTTCAAGTAATAAATGACTTTTTCATTTTTTTTATATTTTCAAATTTTATGTAAAACTTCCTCAAACTGATATGTTTATTTTTGTTGCTAAATACTCTTCTTGCTTCCTAAAGTTTTTATCACTTCATAATTGTCAAAGCCTGTCAGAAAAGAGCTTATATGGAGGTTCCCCCCCTTTTCTTATTTTTGGGTGTTAAAAGTGGTTTTCTATTCATAATGATCAAATGTGTTAAAAGTTCTGTCAACTTTTCTGACAGATGTGAAAATCTGAGTGATTTCTGGCATGGATGTATTTTTCTCCACTGAAAGGATTAATTTACTCATTCTCCCTCCCTTAAGGAGCAAGCTGATATGAGAGACAGGAGAAGCAGAAAACCTACCAGAAATTAAGAAATGTGTAAATATATACTATTCTTCACTCAAGTGTTGAAAGAAGAAAATGCAAATAGACTAACTGCTGACATTGCCAATCTAAACTGAGAATTTATAAAACTCATTGAGTTTTGGTATAATGCAAAGACCTTTTAGTGAAGTTAACTCTTTGGAAACAGATTCAGCTGCTTTTAGGCTCTGTACTGAGAAATGTTGAATATTGTGAAGATCTTTACCTCTGTGCAATTTAAAAACATTATTATGAAATATCTGGCAACGTTCTAAGCCCACTTTAAAAGAAGGTGTAACAGAGAGTTTGAAATCAACTATCTGAGAAAAGGGTTGTTTAACAGTTCTTCAAGCAGAGGAAAAGCAATGATCCAGAAAGACTTTGAGAAGCTATTAAGGGGTTTTCCATGGACAGGACAGATATTAAAAGAGATATCTACTTGATATTCTTATGAAATATTGCAAGCCAAAACTAAGTTTGCCTATGAAATTCAAATTTCTGATTCATATGAATTTTGGATGCCGTTTTTCAGTGGTAATCTTATTCTCCCAGGATCCCCTTCCCTCTGCAAAATCCTCAGTTCACTTAGTGAGCTGGCTGGACAATCTTGGCTAAATTTTATCTTTTGTTTGCTTTCTGGTTTAGCCCAGGGTGCCCATGCAACAGTCACTATGCAAGTAGGGGTTTGGTTAAAATTTTCTGTGTTTAGGTAAAAAAAAAAAAAGGCAAGGAAAACAAAGATTTACAATTTGAGCAATAACTATTTTTCTTACTGTGCTCATTGTGTTTTGGCATATTGAGGAATGAACAGCTTTCTTGAAGAGCTTGGGGAGACAGAAAATTTCCTGCAGGATTTCAAAGAATAATTTCCCTCCCTTTTTTTTTTTTTTTTAATGTTTCTTTCTCACATTCTGAGGTAATTGTCTTGTCATTGAGAGCAGAGTACAGGAAAAAAGGCACCCCATTATAATTTGTTGCCACTTGCCTCTTTTCATCTCTACAAGTCTCTCATTGGCTGTAGTTACTTTCAGATTCTATTTTTAGCCAGTTCATGTTGATAAATTGGAAAAAAAAAGTCTAAGAATACTAAAACCACTGGATTCCAAGTAGCATAGAGCAATGATGGTAGATTTGCTGGGGAGCTGCACTTAATGACAATTCTGAACAAAATTAAGGAATTTTGCTTTAAACCAGATGCAGTCATGACTTTGGACTGAGACACTATTAGCATTTGGAGGATATTTTATGTTATCCTGGAGCACACCTTCAAAATTATTTTTTTCTGAAAGGAATCCAGTTTGTTTGCTCCTAGGCCTCTCCACAGAGTGACATAAGGCACAGGATATGGGCAATGGAGAGATGTCCTTCAGAAACATTTTCTTGTGTGGATGGATGCAGTGCAAACTACACTCTTCCTTTCTATTGCTTTAAACTATAGTGCCTGTTTCTCCAGTATGGAAACACTTTAACTTCCCATTGAGTTTCTGTGGAAAAATAAATGAGCAGACAGTGAATTATTTAACACATTCAAAAGGAGTTGGTTTCTTTCCTGAGAAACTGCCAAACTGGTTTAAATTATGTTTTCCGAAAATCCACAGTCTGAAGCTGACACTGGCATAAGCAGTTTCAGTCCATATGGTTGACTTTGGTGAAATTAATTATGGATGAATTGGTGTAATACTGGAATGCCAAGCTGTCTTGCAGACACTTGTCTGTATTTCTGCTGGATAAAGTACCAGGGAAAGGTCATTTTTTGGAATTGGGTAGTCTAGAGCTAATGAGGATATGCAGAGTCCATACAATGTGGTCTGTATTGGAGTTGCTTCAGGTATGATTGACCACAAAATAATAAATAACAAAACATATCAGAAATTATAAGTGTTATTAGAATCATACAATCAGAATGGAAGTAACGGTTGGAAAAGACCTGTAAGATCATTAAGTTCAGGCCTTAGCCCAGCACCACCCTGTTCAGCACTAAACGATGTACCCAAGTGCACAGGCCTTTAGAACATTCATTGTTCATCCTTGAAAATAAAGTAGCCTTAGTTCTAGGCAATATCAGTGTATATGTTTTTCAACAGCACAAAGGACTCTGTACAGCACCAGAGACAGCAATATCAGATGAAAAAAATGAACAGATTTTGGAGATAAAACTAATTCCTCAGGCCACATGGATTGATGTATAAATAACAGGTTAGGGGGGACAGTACTGCCACGATTGAAACTTTATCGTTCAGTAAATAAAGTGGATCTCATCCAACAGCCCAACATCATTCACAAATACTACATCCATAGAACATTTAAGAAAAGGTTTATTAATGTACCTCCCAGAACTGTGAATTTCTGTATACTGCAGTGCAATAGGAGAGGGACTGGCTAGCTATCAAGCATGTGAGGGGTTTAGGACTTCAGTGGAATACCCTGAGGTTGTATCTGTATGAGAGCAAGAACTTAAAAGCAGAGGTATTTGCTAATTTATCCTATGCCCATTTAGAAATGTTGATTAGTAGAATTAATCTGCCTTTGTGATTGGAGGCTATGGGGAATTATTGTTTTGATGGCCAAAGGTCTAACAGTAGAAAAATAAAAGTACCAAAAGCCTTGTAGAATACATATTTATGGGAAGTGAAAATGTTTTAATTAACAATTAAGTATATTGTCTTTGAAATATACACATCCATTCATTATTCATATGAACATATAAATTCAGATACACTTACTCATTTGCATTTCTGGAGTATCTTCCATGGGGGGATTTCAGTGCTTCACTATAGTTCAACAATAAATCATTAATGTGAGTAACAGCATGTTATTCATGTGCTTATTTCAGCAATGCCTGGAGATATCTTGTTATCAGTCAAGGCATGCCCTTGTTCCTTCAAAGGAGGCAAACCAGTTTAGCTCTATGTCATCCATAACATCAGTTGCCTAAGTTATGTTAAATTCTTGGCTCAGCACTCGTGAAACAGCAGTTGAGGTACTTTATAGACAAACTATCAGGGGAGAAAGCAGGACAACTCTTGTATTAGAAAAAAATAATGCTTTTTTACCTTCCTTGTCTAAAACACAATCACAAACAATTTCTTCTACTAAGTGAAATGGACCTTGAAGCTTGGAATCTGAACCAAAGATTTTTCATGTCTCTATGATAATTCATATTATTCCAAAAGGAAATCGCCATCATCAGTATCATGGTGGAGTTTTATCTTCAAGGTATCATTTCCAGTAAGCCCTGTTGATATCACTGTAGAAAGCCTAAAGTTAGGCTGCTCTGAATCTTGTTTTAAAATGCAAAACCCTCTCTAAGCAAAGTGTCATAATCTCTTCAGCTCAACTTCTTTCAGCAGTGTTACCAATGGATTTTTTCTGCATTTAATTTTTGCCTGAACACACATTTTCTCTTCAGAAGGCAAGACAAAAAATGCAAATGTATTATGATTTTATTTGTATTGTCAGGAAAGGATAACAGACACATGAAGGCCATCTCTGACGCTCAAGTTTTTGTTCAGGGTTATGGTTGCTTTAGTGTAACTCTGAAACTAAACAAGGAAACAGACTGTGCATTTTGAATACAATTAATTTACATTTAAATACTCCATTTATCAAAATATTTTTGCTTGTAAAAATTCATTTTCTGTACTGAATATTGCAAATCTGACTTACTGTATCTCTCAGATAATATATGATTATTTATTTGAGAAGATACTTGTCTGCAATTTAAGTTTTGAAAAGCTATTGTCATTGATCCCTTTGGCAAGAAGAAAAAATGCAGGTTTTTATGTTGCTGTACATCCAACATATGTCCACAACACTACAGAGAGGTGAGAACAATTGGATACATATAAACACTTTCCAATTTCAAACAATAACATATGTTAGGCATGTAAAATGTGTATTTTCTATGATCTAACCAGAGACTCAACACCATGAGACTCATACCTTAGTAGCTGTGGGCCTTTCTTGGTAGTCTGACTGTCCTGACTGCTTAATGAACCACACCAAAATTTTGATTTCTAATTTTTAGTCTTTATTTTGCATTCGTGATGCTGTAAAACACTTGAAAAAATGTCTGTTTTCAAAATGTAGGGCTTGGCATATGATTATTTTGACTTTTAATGGAACTACACCTAAAAGGATGGATGTCCTCTCTGGGGTCCAGTAGTATTGATCTCTTGATCACTCATACGTGGCTGGGGCCCACAGTAAACTAGTGAGATGGAAGAGGTGAGGCATTTTGAGTAAAGAGTGATTTCTGGAATTAGACCTTTAAAAAGTGATTTAAAAAGCCACATATTGCAAGACTTGCAATTTATCAGACTTCGTTTCTTTTATCTTCATTGGCTTAAGACAAACTGAGGAAATGATAGCTCTCAAAATAGAAGATGTGGCCTATGCTCTTATAATTTATCAGTTTTGTTTGATAAGGGAATATAAGTTTGCACAACATATTAATAGTGTGGACAAACTCAAAGGAATTAGTGACCTAGAGCCCATTTTCCCTTCCAATTGAAGTGATGTGTCTCCTCTGTGTCACCTACTGCTACTGTTAAATGGAAGACTGGTAGATGGGTTTACAGTGGGTTTTAAACATGACAAATCTAATTACTTCAAAGAATTTAAGATTTTTACAACCTAAGAATCTGCACTTGTAGGAGGAAATATGGAGCTGTTAGCTACCTCTTAAATCAGTCCAGTGGATGTGGAGAGGCATGTGATGGGTTCTGTACAGAACCAATGGATCTCTCCAACTGATTTATGGCCTTTAAACATTAGGGCTTCATTGGGTTTTACTTTGCTTCTTTCTTCTCTCTCTTTTCTTCTCCCTTCCTTTTATTTTGTCAAGTATTTAATGTATCAGCATCACTCATAAATACAGTGTGATGAATGAAGGAGAATTCCTCCCCCCAGTTTATCTACCAAAGTGTTGGAAAATGGGTGAACTTCTGTAAAAAGTACAGGAACTTCTCTTTAGAGTATAACATACATTCAACTTAGAAGAGGTTATATTGCCCAAAACTGCCTAATGCCCTCTGTCCTTATCCGTGATATTTCATTGTTAAACATATCTCCAGACTCAGTTTGAAATAATTGATGTTTCTAGAGAGTGGAACAATGTGAAGGCTTAAGTTTCTAATATTTTTTCTTAAACTAAATAGCCCCCTCACACCCACCTTTTTTTTTTTTCTTTTTTTTTTTTTTTTTTTTTTTTTCCTTTTTCCCCTCTGTTATTGCTTCTCAAATTATGTTTACAGGGGCTAAATGTCCAGAAATCAGTTTGGGGTTTTTTAACATTTCAAATAACAGTTTCAAGACCTATTCTGATAGTAATATAAAGTTAATATAAATGTGATGATTTCAGTTTCTCAGTTCCTATATTTATTGAAATTCTGGAATACATATCACAGATTAAATGTTAAAATCAGATTTTGAAATGTTATATACCCTAGAGAGACTTAATAAATCTAATATAACATTTTTACTCACACTTCCATTTTCTATATTACTCTGACTTCAACTTTTAAGAAATACTTTGAGAGGATATTAGTCACCTGCACAGCAAAACTTGCAGGGAATGTATGAAGAGAAAGGACTAGACACGTCTGATATCTGGTGCAGTAATAAAGAAGATAAAATAAAGTTACTCCATGAAGAAATTACATGTTGATTTTGTTAAGTTTATTGAAGAACATGGCTAAAATATTTTGGATTCATTGATCATATATTTTGCTTTAATTTTTAGAATTTAGCTAAGACATTAAATATGAATTTTGGTTAAGAAAGTCTCTGATCAAGAACTAGAATAAATACTCATACCTGATATCGTTAAACATAAAAACCAGTTATAATTGGTAATGAAAACATCAGGTATATGATGTAAATCATTATATGTATTTCATAAAACCAATTTGCAACTAAGTGCAAATATTTAGATTTTTTTCTTCCTTAAGGGATAGATTTAGACTACTTTACCCTAAAAATCTGTTTATTATAATAGGAATCACTTCTGGTTTGCCTTTTCAATAAAAAGTAGAATCTGAAACATGTAAAAGTTCAGACAAATCAACAAATGCTTGCATTATGAATAAATTATTTTCTAGCTGGAGCTTCCCCACAGGGACTTAACATGCCAAAATTATTCATTTTATCTTAGCACATTTGATGTATTTACCCCAAATTTTGTGAACACAGAAAAAAATTCTCTGATTACGGATGCCCCAGTATAGCAAATTAAAACTAATTAAAATGTCCTAGAAGTTTGTTCAAATCAATTCTGGACAAAAAGTACTGTCTTGCCAGATGTAGTATCATCCTAAAACTGTTATGAAGGCTTTATGCAAGTGTTTGTCAAGCACACTCAAGGTTGTCTTGGACAGATAACTTGTCAAATAATATTAATTTGGGGTTTGTTTCTGAGTTCATGATTTAGCTGCATGTTTAGATATGATAGGTATTATGGATGTCTCCTTAACTCTTTATTTTTTATTCTGTTTGTCTACTTAATACTTCCCATTTAGTTTCTTTTCAAGCAGAAGTATTTACATATATATCAGAGGGGGGGAAATCACTACTATTTATTCATGATGATGATGCTCCCAGTGTCTGGTTTTGGAGTTGATATGCATTGGTAAGAATGTGACATGTGTTCTGTACATGAAATTCAATCTGTCTGCCATGTCCCAGTCCTAATTTTCATAAGCTTTCATATGTTACCGAGCTCTGCAAGTCCTTTACTTATTGAAAACCAACTTAATAGTGAATGCCCTTTTTTCTGATCAGTACTGTTTTACCAGGCCTAAACTTTGACCTGGCATGTTTAATAAAGACTGATTGAGGATTGGTGGTTTCCTGACAGCAGTTGATGCTTGTCCTCCTAATTACTCCTTTTGACGTGCCTTTGAGTAGACAGTCCCCCTGGCACATGGGCTATATCAGTTTGTCGGATGTCCTTGTTCTACCTGGCTATTTAAAAATTCATAGTCATCAGCTCAACCTCTATGAGAAATATATTTTATTATTGCAGATCAGACTTCTTCAAAGTGAAACAAAATGGCAAGAATCAATACTGGCACTATTAAAAAGTAATCAAGTTGTCATTCCCTAACAGTTCTCAGACAGCTTGTGCGAGACAGCATATTCTATGCATTATTTAGAATAGAAAATTCTATTGGCAATTTAGCATTGCCATCAGTCTTCTATGCCATTTGTTGGATATTGTTGTCATTTTTGAGAGCATTTGCTATAAAATACTCTAGACCTGGTCACAAATACAGATTTTTGGAATTCACTGTGTAGATGTGGATTTTCTCCTAAAGTAATTTATTCTGAATACTTAATATGGTTAATTTTATCAAACAGCTTAGTTTGTTTATTGTTCCGTTTCTTTTCCTTCTCTTACCTTGTAATCCTACAGTTTTGGGTTTGTTTTTTTGTTTGTTTGTTTGTTTGTTTGTTTTGTTTTGTTTCATTTTTTTCAGTTATCAGATAAAGGTCAAATGTGTAACAGATGTTCAAGGTTTTAAAGTCTCAAGTAAAGTCAGGGATTGGAGATTTGCTATTACAATGTCTTTATTTAAATATTGCGTAATTATACATTATAAAAAGAAATAA
This sequence comes from Willisornis vidua nigrigula, assembly GCA_021164005.1. NCBI lineage: Eukaryota > Metazoa > Chordata > Aves > Passeriformes > Thamnophilidae > Willisornis > Willisornis vidua. The sequence continues at coordinate 7,189,148 of JAJPCS010000027.1, read as the reverse complement.
AGCTGGCACTTCTGTTTATGTTGCACAGACCAAATGTAGCTCCCTTCATTTCCTCATAGCTGTGCTTCTGAGATCTCTCTCATTTCTGTAATTTTTACAGTCAATTATAACTCTAGAAGCCTCAAGCACATCAGAGGGTGTGTTTTTAAGTGTCTACATCATTTAAGAACTCAAACTCTGTTCTGAACTTCCTGAAGCATTTGTTCTAGCAAACACAGACTTTACAGCAATTATAGATAACTATGGAAGAGTTTTCTTGGATTCTGAAGGAGTTTAATAAATATCTGCCTACCAGATTTGCTGAATCAGGGCTGTTTGTTTTTAAGTTCTTTTTATCTCTCAACCAAAATATCACCCACACCTATTGTACTTATCCTCTGCTCACCTTGATTATGAATAATTTAGGTGTTGAAATATCATTCTTCTTTAATTCATGGCTTTGTATTTGACAGAAAAACATGCAACAGAAGATGTAAACTGATAATATAAAAACGTCCTCGAGAAATGAGAGGAGAAAAGACCATGCTATTTCTTTATTATCACAACTTCTGTTTTTCTTTGTCATCAAGGACTTCAATATTCTCTTTATCACCTCTTTTTGCATCTTGTTTACTTATTGAGGAAAAAAATGTCTTTAACTTCCTTTCAACACAATAAGTACGTTCTATTTACTTCTGCCTTTTCCATCGCTTAATTCTGTATTATTTCACTTAGTCTTGCCAGCTTCCTTTATTTTTGTCTCCTCTCCATGTAGCATTCATTGATGTCTATAATTCAAAGCTCACTCTGGATCTTTTCTGTGTTAGTTTAGATTCTGTTCTGTAAAACTTTTTCTTACTGAGCAGTGGGATATCTCACATTTTCCCAGGAGGACTCAACCACCACAAAATTAAAGTTGGAGTTTTCTGAAAACATTGAACTAAATTATCTAGACAGCATCAGACCCTTCTCTTATTTCATATGAGAAAGGTATGAATACTTTTCAGATGCACCTGAACAGCTGAACATTGGATCCTTGTTTTTCTAAGAGAGTTCCTGAATTAATGGCTTCAGTGGTAGACATTCTTACTTAGGTAAATGCTATGTAGTTTGCAGGTATATGAGAGTCCTGAGGGAGCATTGGAAGTCATCAATTTCTTTCAAATTAGTATTTAGCAATTTTTTGTTTCCATGCCTTTATTCCTTATTTGCCATCCACACAAAACCTTTCCTCTCTTAGCACCAGCCCAGCTGCCAGGTTTTCATTATTACAGAAGCCTCAACCCTCTGAACACTGTGGGTTTGCTTCATTCTCTGTTCATGACTATGACCTTACCTGAGATATTTTCATCTCTTTCATGCCCTTCCCACAGATATGGATGGAAATCTAGTCTGTTTCTATTAGCAGGATGAATGGAATTGTTCTTCAGTTGTACCCAAGCACTTCTATATTAGATCAAATTGCCTCGTGATTATACAGAATGTGTTTCATTTTTTTCCCCCCTCTTTCACTAGGATTACAGATAGCTCAGACACTGATAGAAGTTCTACTGAAGCTGCTAATTTTTTTCTATAGTTATTGCTGTTGATACCTAGGTTAATGAATAACACATTAATTTTTTGGGGGGTGAATCCTTGGCATTCAATTTTAAAAATGTCAGCATGGATTTAGATGGGAATTCATTACAGGAGATATCTTTCAGAAGTTTGAGAGCAGCTTGACTTAAAAACAGGTGTTCATGGTTTACACTTTTTGTATACTAGTTTTTCTAAGAATAGGTACCTTTTGAAGGCTGCTCCTCATGGAAATGCAATGCCAACATTAAATCTACATTTTTTTGATAATATTAAGTTTTTTATAATTGTTTACAAGAGGTGGAGCATTAACAGGACTGGGAATCCAAAGTCAGGTAATTTTGTCTGCTCCAATATTATAGTAAGGTTACTGGAAAAATGAATGATCCGTACAGGAAGCACAATTTTCAATGAGTATTTAATTATTTTAATTTCCAATGTCAGAGTTTGCCTATGATAGCAGCTTTTAAGAAAAGAAATTTGCTCATTTGATGTGCATGACAAAAGATAGCAAAGGGCTTCAGTAGTCTAGTATTTTAAAGGATTTTGTGCAGAAAGCCCAACAAAAAATCATTTGTCATTGTACCTACTGTAGTTTTCCTTCCCACTCAGTGGAAACAAGAAGGAGAAGAGAAGCATGAAACTGCCTCTAGCTCTGAGGTATGGAATTAATGGAGAGTTTATACCTGGTCTGTTCCTGTGCAGTCAGTTCTTTACAGCAGCTAAAATCAGTATATAAGAACAGACTAGCAGTTTCTGTCAATGGACCATGATCCTTGTTGAGCCTTGGAAATTATTATAAGCATGTTTTAAGAGTAGTGTATCTAAACCCCAAATTTCTGCATTCATAGTAACTAAAAACCCCACCTCTTATTTATATGAAGTACTCTTTTCACTATGTTAAGTTCATTCTGTTGGGGGATTTTGTGTTTGTTTTGTTTGTTGGTTTGTTGTTGTTTTTTTTTTTTTCCTTCTGTGGAGATTTCCTCAAGTTCCACGTTGCTGAACCAGGTATAACTTATATAGTAATATATACAATTGTACAGTCCAGGAGCTCATGTTGTTTCCTACAGGCCTGTTGCTTATGAAGTGCTGACAGCACTTTCTTTGCCATGGCAAGCAAACAGAAAAAGAAATTGGAATTTTAAAGTTTTACAGAGTTTAATACTGATATTTTTTTTATTTCTTTTTAAATTTCTTTTAATAACCATTAAATATCATGAAGGTTCTTTTATTTTAGTGGACCAAAGAAAGAAGCAATGACATGATTATGAATTCTTTTATAAATAAATAGCTAGATAACAAAAAGATTAACAAAATTGTTGGGTTTTCTAAAACAGTAACTCAGCAGAGGAAATATATATTTATCTTTTTAATTTTACTTTAAGAGAAAAGCAGAGTTAGATGTGTGAAATCACATTTGCCCTAGCATGAGATACTAAAGTATGCATTCATTTATAGTCCATATTTTCCATAGGGAAAAAAAAATTAAAAAGCTGGTTTAACAGGTAGACATCTGAAGATTTCTGATGTCCTTTTGTTTTTTGGGGCTTTTTTCTACCACTTTTAAGTTGATTGGGGGATGTAAATGATATGACATAGAGCAGCACCCTTTTAGCATAATATTATTAGTGGATTTTTCAAATTACTTTTGTAGGGTTTTACAGAATGGTGTATGTATCCTCATGGATTCAAGTCATGGATATGTGACTGGTATTTAGGTAAGAGATTTGTCTTTTAAGATGAAGGAAATGAAGTCCTCAAAATTAACAGGATTTTTGTTATTGTCCTTGTAGGATTTGCCTTTCATGGCATATATGAAAACCCCCCTTAGGCTAATCACACAGAAATGCTTAAAAAAAGCATACTTGGAATAAAATTATAGTATCATGATTTCTTTCATAGTTTCCCTTTTGGGGAAGGACAGAGAGGGAAGAAAGGGCAATCGGCCCACAGAGGAAAAAAAGATCACTGTTAGGAAAAAGGCTGACATGTTCCTTGTTTTTGTTTGCCTTTTTTATTCTAATGTACTACAGTCCAGTACTAATGTTATTGAATAACTACAAGGACACATTATCATCCACCTTCTACTTTTTATTTAACTGAACTTATGTTCAAAGGCAAATAATTTGCTCACAGAAGTGCTATCTCTTCGCATTTATTCCAGGCCAAGTAAATCTGCCCTATACATTCTTTAACGGCCACCTTTTAAAAATTATGCCACTTCATTCCCCACCCCAAAATATCACCACCACTCCCTGCCCTCCCAAAACCCTATTGAAAGTCAATCAATCACACAGAAAAGGATTCCAGTTTCAGTGTCTCCTGTTATGTCCTGTATGAGAAGCCTTAGGTGGGATTAGAAGAAGCTTATTGGCTAAAGATACCAGTTTTGTCATACACAGAGTTTACTAGTTTGGAGAAAAGCAGATTGAGGAGTGACCTCCATGCTCTTTCCTGAGGAGTGGGAGTGGAGAGGGAGGTGCTGGTCTCTTCTCCCTAGGATCCAGTGATAGGATGTGTGAGAATAGTTCAAAGTTGCTCCAGGGGAGGTTCAGACTGGACAAGAGGAAATATTTCTCTACTAAGAGAGTGGTCAAACACTGGAACAGGTTTCCTGGAGAAACAGGTGGTCAATGGCCCAAGCCTATCAGTGTTTGCAGTGTTTGTTTTCCTGATATGACAATTATGCCAGTGAATGTGTTAAACAGAAAAGTTGAACATTCTGAAACAAAACAAGACTGCATCTAAAGCTTCTCTTCTTTGAAATTTGTTGCATATGAGATATTTTCTGGTCACAGTAAAATGACATGGATGAAGAAATTGTCAAGTGAGAACAAATAATAAGCCTTACTTAAAAGGGTGCCACTTTAATGCTAAAGTTTACTTGGAAGAAAAGTAGTTTATTGATTGGAAATTTGGTGTAGGGTTCTTATGGTATGTTCACTGTTATTGTTTTCTCAAAGCACACTTTTGCACACCAGTAGTCTTTTCATCCCATAGATCTCTCACCAATTAATTTAGGAAAAAGAAAGAAATGTTTGAACAATGTTGAAGAAAAAAAATTCTATAGTGGTTTGGATGTACAGAATATGTTATAAATATTAGATATGCATAGAATATTGCAAGAAATGGGCACATTAAATTCTCCAAATTCTTATATAATGTCAGACTGTGATTGTACTTGTGGAGATTTTGAAACAATGTGTGAAAAGTAACTCAATATTCTGGCTAATATGATGACACTTGGCTCGTTAATTGAAAACATGATGAGTGAAAATTGAAGATATGCATAAAAATGAGGATCCAGTAGCACAGCCCATGCTTACAGTGAGAAACATTGATTTCTCTGGCTTATCTGAAAGGTCCAGAAACAGGTTTTCTGGAGATAGTATTTTTAATGACCTATAAAATCAAGCTTACCATAATTAAAATTTGAGGAATGTCCCTGAAATTCATGATGAGAAAAAATGTAAATAAGAACTCTTAAGAAGTAAAATGGCTGAATTTTAGTTTCTTTATTAATCACAGGAGAGGGGTAGTTCTTCAGTTCTGAAGGATGGCCAAGCAGCTTAAATTGCACATCTTATGCTGACGGTTAAAGTTAGGGAAAATGAACACCACTGTTTTATTACACATCTTTTTAGTGCATAACCTAAATTTTAAGTTAATCTAGGAGGGGATTCTATGCAGATTTTTTTTGTGAAAATGTCTTGTGAGGAAAAGGATTTTCTTTTTTCTTTCAATCTATAAAAATTTATCCTAGTGAGGAATAAGATTTTTTTTTTAAATTGTGAAAACATTTGAAGAACAATAAAACATTTTTATACTACTTTATGATAAATTTTTACACTGTAAGTGTACACAAATATTTTGTGTATATGACCAGAGTACATGCCACTTATATGTAGAATTATATATATTTTATTGTCATGTTTGGTTTTGTCATGGCAGAGTGCAAGTCACAATAATATTCTGTTTATTCTCTTCATTTAGTGTAATTTCATTGTTTCCCATTTAAACTAATTCATTAGACTAATTGCTTTCGAGCTGGAGAGTCAAATGCACTCACTCTTTGTTCACAGCAGCATAGCCAGTTGTCCTTACTGTAAGTGGCCCTTCTGGAAATCACAGTGCTTGAACAATTGATGATAGCACTGCAAAAATACATCATGTAAAACCAAACTCACTGTGTTCTTATTGATTTTGCTACACATGCCACTTACTCACAGGATAGTCAAGCTCCACTTTGTTATGATGATCATCTGTTCAAAGCAGCTCACGCATCAGTACTTCAAAAGTGTGACTGTAATATGGTAGTGCCTGAGGCCTCACAGCTACACACCTGGCACTAAAGCTCCTGCTGATTTTGCAAGCCCTGGTTCATGTCTTTCTAATGGAGAGTCCATCTTTGATTCAGCTTCTGAGTGTTGAAGTGAAACACAGAGCTACAGAATTGTGAGGGTTGGAAGACACCTCTGGAGATCATCCAGTCCAATGCTCCTGCCAAGGCTGGGTCACCTAGAGTAGGTGACACAGGAACGTATCAAGATGGGTTTGGAATTCCTCCAGAGAAGGAGGCTCCATGCCCTCCCTGGGCAGTCTGTCCCAGTGCTCTGCTGCTCTCAATATAAAGAAGCTCTTGCTCATGTTGGAGTGGAACTTCTTGTGTTTTAGTTATGGGAATTACACTTTGTCCTGTTGCTGGGCACCACTGAAAAGATACTGACACCACCCTCTTGACACCTGTCTTGGAGATAGTTTTATGTATTGATGAGATCCCCTTTCAGCCTTCTTTTCTTTAGAATGAACAGGCCCAGCTCCCTCAGACTCTGAACACAATATTCCACATGTGGCCCACTGGGGCTGAGTAGAGGGAGAGGATCACCTCCCTGAACTTTTCTTCAGTAATATAATAACCATTTTTGCTTTCTCTGTGCATGTCATTGAAAGATCTAATTGAAAATAACCCGGCCATTCACAAATGTGTGATTATATTATAGTTGATAGTACATAATCCTTTAAACCATTAAATAAATATAATTTTATAGAAGAATGTGTGTGTTTACAGATATACATACATTTGCACATGAAAGTGCATATAAAAATGTGATAATGTGCGTCTACTTCTATTCCTTTGTTTGGACTATTACATATATATATAAATGAAGTGTTGATAGATTTTTTAAAATCTTTTCAATGTTATTTATGGGACTTCAAACGCTTATTTTCTTGATGGAAGAGAACTAAATATGTCTAAATCTCCTCAGCAGTTATGAAAATCTTAATTATTACTGATAAAGTGTATAATGGCTAATTTCTGAATCAGCAGAAGTTTTCAAGAAACTAAACTACAGAGGGACAATATACTTCAGTGGAAGTAAATACTACCACTGTATGAATCAAATTGCCTAACTGAAAAATTCTAATGCATTTTACTTCTATGAAATTACATACCTCTGGTAGGTTTAAATTGTAAGGGCTGAAGTTACAGACAGTCTGAAAATGCAGTCTGATGTTACAGCATTGCTTAGAGGGTCTCTGACACACTTGAGGGTTTACATTTTCATCCTGTGATCCCTTGTGAACTTCAGCAAGACAATTTTCAAGTGTGACTATAAATACAGAATTGTTTGGCAGAATAAACAGTTTAAGTCTTTAGAGGTTAAACTGCATCTACATTCCCTCTGTGATAACTTCCTGCTATTGAATGACTGTAAGTCCTTGCAAATAAATTTAAAAATTACTTTGAAATAAAATACATCCATTTGTGGTTATTTAACAGACAATGAACTGTTGCTTAATTAATTTTAATTTCCTTTCTTTTTTACCTTTGCATTGTCTCATTTCATCCATCTCCTGTAGTGAATTGAAGTGAAAATGTTGAAGTAGAAAGGAAAGTAATGGAAGGACTATGCATGTGCAACTAAAATTCAGATTCCAAGTTTTATTTCAACTATTTCTAAAGCCATAATCAACAAAAGAAATAAAGTTTATATATGCTTTCAATAAAGTGCCTTTACTGCATAGATAAAATACAGTGTACTGCTAAAATACATTTATATGTTGTAACTCAAGATATAGGGAATAAACATTGCAATAACAAAACAATATAAACCAACCAATATTTTTGTGTAGTGATACACAGAAATAGTAAATAATATTAATGTGTTAATGAAGGACGATAATGGCTGTTTACTGTGCTTACAATTACAGGGAAGATAAGTCTAGTTTCTTCATACAATTCAGTTTCTAACAATTTCTTACCTTCTTGTTCATAGAAGCAGAGTATACTGAACTGTGCTATCTATAGGTCATGTAGTAAAGAATGTTAAACTAAATTTATTTTGACTGTGATACCTAAATGCAGGGATAGGAACCACATAAACAACTTTTCTTACTAAGTTTTACTTATTATTAGAAGGCTTTCTCCAAGATCTACCCCTTAATAGCTGCTAGAGATATCATTCGCTCACAAGAGATTTAAATGTCATTGGTTACAAACCTATTCATCATAACTGTCAGTTTGGATATTCCTTTGCCATATATGCAGGCAGAACTACCTTAGTCACTTAAGCACATATTTCTTTCTAATGAATTTTTTAGACCTGCAACCACACAAACCCAAAACCCAAACACCACTGACGAAAAGATCCTAAAAACTGAAAATTGCATTTTTAACTCCTTTTGGCACAACATAATCTCTTTTAAATAACATTTAATCTGAGCCATAGTCACAGTTCTGTAAGATATGATACAGTTCCCATCCACTATAAATTTTTCATTTAAAAGAAAATAGTATTTTACTGGAAGATGCAATATACTCTGAAGTACAAAACTTTGAACTAGTACTTATAGTGATATTTGGTTGTTTCTCCTCCCGAGCTATGAATGGTTTTCAGTAATCCTTCCTACACCATCCTACATTTTTCTCACTTCTAGAAAGGCAATTATCTTTTCCTTCATGTTTTGAAATCCATGAGTGAAAACCAGTGCATATTAATTAGGTATTTCATAATAATTTTTTTTAAAAAATCCAAAAGCTATTTTTTTTTCAAATTTGAAATTAAGAAATGTGGAAAAATACTCTTTGATATTTCCTCACAATCATTTCATCTGATTTAGAACTTTTTGCTCCTCTGCAAGCAATTCCACTGTAATAGTCTAGTAAAAGTGTGAAAAAGAAGTAAACTACAGTTTTATAAATATTTCTTTATTAATTATAATTACTAAAATATTTGTTTATTAATTGGATAATAATTTTACAGCAATTAATAATTTGTAAAGTAATTTTTACTTTAATAATTATAATTTACACTTTAGAAATTGAGGAGCTCTTAATGTCATTCTTTTACGGATAGAATTTTTCCTAAGTTCTTTTTCTCAGGTACTTTAAACAGTTGGATAAGGGTTAATTTAAAAAACAAAACAAAACAAAGCAAAACCAAACTGATGTCATTGCTTAATAAATATAAACTCCATCTAAAATTATTTTTTCCTCTATCCTAGTTACATAAGCAATGGCATAAGAATGTCTTGGGGAAGGTTTAGGTTGGACGTCAGGAAAAGGTTCTTCACGCAGAGGGTCATTGGGCACTGGAACAGGCTGCCCAGGGCAGTGGTCACAGCACCAAGGCTGACAGAGTTCAAGAAACATTGGGACAAAAGTCAGTAAGTGGCAAACTTAGTGTGTTGGCTAAATTTCACTTAGAAGAAAGAACTTTCCTGATTTTCCTAGACAGTGCTGCATGAGATTTTTTTCAGTTCTTCAGTCTCATAAGAGGATGACTTCACTTTTATTCTACTTGCCTAAGCATTGCTTACACAAATGGAGTAAATTAAAGTGTTGTGACCTCGAATGACACAGTGGAGAATGTATATTGAAGTGAGAGTATGTTGGAACCCTTGAATGAGTTAGCAATGGTTTAACAGTGATTCAGCAAGGATAGTTATAACCAACTGAAGTTGCTAAATCTCTTATAGTTTCAAAGCAAACTGTATGGCAGATTTTTTTTTTCCTTTTGCAACCTAAAATCCTTTTATTGGGAACAAATTATTTAATTTTGTGGTTTTTTGTCCTCGTAGAAAATGACTCGAAGTTTTTGTTTAATATATCTGTCTTACAGAAATGTCTGCCAAGTTATGCTAGACTCTAAGTCAGGTACAAGTTCTTTATTTCCTATCATACTTTAATTTTTGCTAGTCAAGGTCTTTTGGCATGAAATTTTAGATTATAAAGCATGATTAAAGTTTGCAAAAGACTGATGCTAAATATAAGCCTATTTTTGGGATTTAGAAGATAATGATAATCAAAGGATATTTTATGACCACAAAACTTGTGATACATATTTTTCACTGACTTCTTTGATTTTGTATACCTGTACTTATATTTGTATTAATTTTTACCTTTATTCTGTTCTCAAGGAGGTCAGAAATGTTTTGTTTTGACAAAATTTATGAATACAAATTATGAGAGAATAGTCAGCTGATGTCTTTGGGATATTCTCACTACAGAAGAGTTAATTCACCCAGATTTCCTTCTCAGCTTTGTTTGTTTAACCTGTGTCTGCTTCTCCCACACCCGAGAATATTCCTTTCTAGGCAATCTCTTTCTTGGAGATCTGGCACATTGCCACAAAAGGGCTGAAGAGCTTTTAGATGCAGAAGAGAACTATTTGCCCCCAGTGCTGTGAAACAAGCTGTGCTGCAAGCACACAGCACAGGCTGTACTGCTCCGAAATACTATTGTCTGTCTCTTCCCATCTGCTGCTAAAAGCATCATCACTTCCCTTCAGTCAGAGTAGAAGGACGTGTGATTCAAAAAAAGAAACCATGTCCACTAGTGCTCTTATATCCATAAGAATCTTCTCTTTTTTATATCTCCTTACATTTGAAAATTTCAGTGTGTCATAAACATGAGTTAAGTCTGGCATTATCCTTAATAGATAATTTTACTTTTTTTCCCCACAGATAAGCAACAAAAGGTGCCTGTCCCTAGAAACCTTGACAGCTACCAGGGACAAAGTGAAGGATTTTTACAAAGAAAATTTTATTCTGATGTTAGCACAAAAAGAGTTTGCATGTTTTATTGTCTAATAACAGGTTACAGATGAATTTATTTTTAGGCAATCTCCCAATTACAGGAGATGTCTGTGTCAACAATTGCACTCCAGTCAAGATCAAGCTGATGAACTGAAGTTTCGAAGTTTAACAGATCTTTTTCTTTTCAGCTTATGATTTATGTCCCTCTTTAAAAACAAACAAATAAACAATACCTTCCCAATCTCAAAAAAAAATCAGTTTTACTCTCATATGGAAGTGTTATCTTTTCAGTGTACTACATGAACATACAATGCTGGTACCGACATAGACAATTTACAGCGTAGCTTAAATAAACCAAGAAACTACTTAATGGTGTTGAAAATATCTCACTTTGAGAGTAGCACCCTTGAAGGATAATTCCACTCCTGAATGGTACAAATTATTCTGGATTAAATACTTTTTATTAAATCTTTTACACACAGATTCTTCAAATTTATCTGGTTTGAGAGTCCCATAGTATCAATGTTAGAAGAAGAGCAAATCTGCAAGGAGAACTAAGCTCAAAGAGGTTTAGAATTTAAAGGAAAAAAAAAGATACATTAATGCAAGGGGAAGCTCATAGGTGTAGCTATCTTACTACAGAGTAATGTGAAACTGAAAATGGAGTATCTGTAGAATTCTACCAGAAGAAAAAAGTATTTTCTATTTGATGCTAAGTAGCTAATATGAGATTAAAATAAATAAACAAAACTAAATTTAAAAAATCAGATAAATTTGGTAACTGCTTTTTAATTTTTAAAGAGCATAATTCATAGGTCAATGGCATAAAATTTCCAGTGCATAGCAATTTTATATTTTTCACATCTACATTTAAAATCAGAACACCTTTGATTGCATACCTGTATATTAAAACAACCCAAACAAATAAACAAACACACAAAAAACAACAGCTCTCCCCTCCCCCCTCATATTTCAGTATTGAGTATTGCTTTGCCTTCTTGTTGGGTAGTGCTTTGTTTGATGTTATTTATTCCAGACTTTATGCCTGAATAGTTGTGTATACACACACACAGGAAGAAGTTAAAAATGCACTATATATGCAAAAAAATTAAAACAGAAAAAAAAATGGGGAATGTGTGGTGACTTTATTAACTTTTCCTCAATGTTTTTACTCAAAAAAAGTCAATGGATATATTTTAAGGAGCTCTCAAATTTTAGGTTTTCAGAACATGCTTTTGAGAATTATGAAAGGTATTCCAAGGGAGTTGTTTCTATATAGTGATCTAAACCAGTTGCTGAATATTTCACTGACAAGTAAAGTATCCAGAGAACAGTAAAACTGAATGCAGGATCCTAAAACTAAAAGGAATTGAGATTACAAGTAGGAAAAAGTGCTTTCTCCATTTCCTCCATGTGTATGAACAAAGCTTGTCTTTTTTTAGGGAGTTTATGGTGGAAATATCTTGCTTATATTTTTCTGACATCAGTGGAAAGGTTGACTTTCTGTGAGATCTGAAGCTCTAGAAGAAGACATTATGAAAGTTTTGAAAGATGGAAAACCCTTTTGCTTTAGCTTAGTGTCACCCTTCTCTGACTGCTGTTTGTTGTGCCCAAGTCACATCCTGGGGCCAAGTAGATCATGGCTGAGTTGCAGCCACTCAATCAGTCTTTAATTCCCAACTGTTAAAATCCTCTGCAACCCTTAGGCAATTTTTTAAGGAATTAATCCCTTGTCAGCCTCATGGTTTAACAGCTTGGGGTTTTGTACTGATATTCTCTATCTCCTTGCTTCTTCATAGTAGCCAGATTGTTTACTAAACAGATTAAAAACTAAGAGAGAAAAAATTGAGCCAAACCTCTAGTCTTTGTGATGACAAATACTTTTCTAAAAATTAATGCTAAATGTTTACATGGATTCAAAAAGAAACTGGGCAAATCTGGGCAAAAAAAACATCAAATGAAACATGCTAAATACAAAGGGACCACTTCAGCATTGGAAATCCTTTGTGATGTTGGAGGCTGTAAGAGCACCTTGGAAAAATATTAATCTGTTTTTAGTCTTTTATTCTAGAGGAATCCACTGCTGCAAAGGAAAATCAGGCCAGGCTTGTCTGACTCCTTTGACCATTCCTATGATTTCTCTTATAGTTATACCTGTTCTCACGCTAATTTTAAAATTACTGAAAGTAGAAATGTAACCCTTTTTGTGTTTTATAACATTTGTAAGAAAGTGGAATCTCTCCAATTCCACCCCATCTTCAGGTCAGTAACTATATGTCAATACTCCGGATTTTTAATTGCTTTAATGTTGTAAGAATTTTGAACGTTCTGACTCCCAGTACTAACATTTTTCTTAAAAAAAATACATTAATGCTGAATTGGAAGATCCAGTTCTTTAAATAATCCCAATGTTTCAACTCCTTAGTAGGGTTCATTATTCAAACAGTTTGAACCACAGTTAAAAAAAAAAAATAAATTGGTGTGAAGAGAAAGAGATCTCCTTTATCAATATAATTAACAGTGTTTGAATTGTCTGTGCTATGATACCAGATAATATTAATGTGAGAAAAACTGAGAGGATACAAATTTGTTAAGCTGTTGAAAATCCAAGCAAGTTTTAGAAAGAAGTTCAGGGGTACAGAAAGAGTTACTGCCCTTCTAAATGTGAACTCTTATTTGCTGGCTGAAGACAAAATGGATCATTCCATACAAACTGAGAAATAACTGGGCTGAACATTCAAATCCAGTCTTGAATATTTCTGCTTTAAAGATGACTTCACAAAAAAGTGCACTACGAGGAACATGTTTAGTAAATAACAGCTTTGAGAGTTGAAGACTCAAAATTTTGTATGAGTCTGAAAGTCATTGAACAATCTGGAAAAGGCAGCAAAATTTTTAAAAGGGCACTTTGCACACGCTGCTGTGCAGGGTGGAATTCATACATTGAGTCGAACCAATAATCTGTTAATTTTTTTAGACAATCTGAAAAGAACATCTATAAATGACCCTACATGTCATTTTATTTTTACCCGACTGTTGACAAGAAGAAGTTTTATGTTGCAGAGCATGTTGTAAAACTACATAAAAATCGATAATGTCCTACAAATATATCTGGGAACTTTTCTTTAAAAGAATTTAGAATTTAGAATCTGTACTTCCTTGAACCCTATGATCAGGAATTAGACCACCAAATTGGAGATGAGAAGTGTTGGGTATTGCTGAACATCTGAAAAAAATTGAGTAGCTCAGTCCAAGGTTGCTCAGCGCAGGTGTTTGTGTAATTATGATGTATTAGAAAAACCCTTTGTTCAATAGCCTTCAAGCTGCCTAGAGAATAAATTCCAGAACAGGCAGAACGTTTAACAGAGATGAATACATGTGAGCAAGACTGCAGCAATCAACTTTTAGAGGGAATATGGACATCTTACTTTCACAGGTCAAGGCACCACTCACCTGAAAGTGGTTCTTGCATGCAAAGTAATAGACACTATGGCTTCTTTCTCCACCTCCATCATTAGCAGGCAAGTCAAAAAAGAGCACTCAAGACAGACTTAGTATTTGAGCAATTGCTGCAAAAAAAGGCAGTGGGAAAATGCTACCATTGTTCCAGCAGCAAAGTGTCTTTGAGACTGTGTCGTTAGGATCCATTACATTTGTGCTAAGGACAGGGGAAACAGGAGTCTGAAAGACATTTAAGTTAATGTATCCTGGGAACAGCATAATGCTAGCCATTTATTTATATTAAAATGCAGTTAATTGTGATTTTACAGATTTTGCATAAGAATCCAGAGTCTGGGCCAAAGAGAACGTTAACAGCCCTCACCTCAATAAATACAAATAGTGGAGTGTAGAATGAACGTGCCAGTACGATTTCTACTCAAAGTCATTTCTCCTTAGAAGTCACAATAACTAGATGAAACTGTCTTGAAGTTATTTAGAAGACATTTAAAATCATTTAATCATAAGCAAATGTCAGAGTATTTTTCCAATCAAAACTACACCCTGCAACCTGTGCACCTTAAGCACCTTTAAGGACATTACCAAAAATCTCAAATCATAACATGTTTCCAAAGTAAGGTGGCATGTATTTTTAGCCCCATTTCACAGATGAGAAGCAGAAGTGCAATAACTAGAAATAAACTGTGCAAAATCATAAGAACACTTTGACTGAAACTTTCACCCAACCAATCGTTTTGCTTTTGACACGTGAGAAAGGACAGTGTCACCTCTTTGGTTATTTCTTTTGCCTTTCCTCACCCTGCATTTGAGCTGGAGGCTGTAACTTAGCACTGTAAGAGCAGCCTGTCAAGGCACCTTTTCCATGATGCAGGTTAGTCTCATTTCAAACCCACTGCAGATTCAAAGTATTCTATGGCATCAAATTCAACAAGATACTGGTTGTACAGAAAAAAGATGTATTTTTTGTGTTAATGTTTCTGTCTACCAACTTCATGTTTCTTAATTCTGATGTGGGAAAAAATCCATAAATATTAACTTCTGTTCATGATTTTAAATACCTAAGAGTTCACCTTGCCAAGCCAATGTCAGTGTCTGTTTAGTACTGAAAGCAATCCATATTTTGTTTTCATTTAGCCCTGTCTTTTTGACAGTCCTAGCTTTTGTTAAGAAGACTGAAATGAATTTGTTATTCAGGTTTATGACTATACTGTGATTGTAAATGATGCCATGATGATGATCTCTTTTACTTCCTGATCTTTTCCTTAGCTGCTTTTGTCTTATTCTACTTAGGCTTTGCCTATCACTGAGTATTGGGCTAGCAATGCTTTCCTAGGATTATGGAAAATGACAATTAAATATCTTTTCTGAATGATAACAGCTGTTTAGTGACCATCACTGTATTTCTAATGAACAGCTTTTCCCCCCATGTACATTAGCTTACCCCTATCAACAGCAATGTTCATTTGCTCCTTGTTCCATCGTTGAACAGTACCTTGAAATCTGCTGCAACTCAGTAGTCAGTTTTCATCATTATTATTTTAAAGAATTTTGTGTCATCAGAACACAGTCACCTCATTATCCACTGCTTTTTCTAGATCATTTATGTTGAACAGTAGACATCCCAGTAGAGTTCCCTGAGGGATCCTTTGTTAAACCTGTACTTTTGTTGAAGCTGATCACTTAATCCTACTATTTAAGCTATTTATTAATTCATGAGAAGACCTCCTCTATTGTCCCATGACAGCTGAATTTTCAGTAAATTCAGATTTTATCCTAGGCCACAGTGTTTTTAAATTTTTTACAGCTACTCTAACAAAAAAAAATTACTACCTAATACCAAAATTCTAGGTCTATATATCAAAATATTAAAGTGAAAAATAAAATGCAACAGCCCCTCCCTCCCCAAAACCTCAGCTGATAACAGCAGAAACACATTTAGAATGGCAATCTTGTAAGATTAACATTTTAAATTATGTGGGAAAAGGTCCAAAATTGAATTTAAGTTAGTTGCCTATACCGTGAAGAGTTTTCTTTGATGTACTTCTTGACTATTTCTGGTTTACCAATGAGACATTTCTGTGCAAATTGGAGATGAAATAAGTAAGACAGGAAGTTATCAGGCTGCAATGTCAATGGTTGCTTCTGTGCAACTGAGCTCATTTTTGAAAGCACAGTTTATGGTTCTTAAAAGGTAGGTTGGAATAAGATAATTGATACAATGCTGTAATAACATTTAGTCCCACATGAGAGAGAAAACTTAATATTAAAATATTTTTGACTGACAACATTGCCATTTATCTTCCTAGCAGGAGTCAGGTGAGAACAATAAAGTGAGGAAAGCTCCCTGTGCTCCATCCATATCAGATGCCATCATACTTAAAAGCAAATTATGTGAATAACCACAAAAAGATTGTTCTCTCAGATTTTAAGATTTCAATACCCATAGTGGAGATTCAATACACTGATAGGATCTGAAAAGTTCTCTGGGTCTGACACTTTGTGGACTAGAGAGAAAAAACTCCAAAGCATAGACATCCCAGGTGCCATGAATTCAATCACCAAAATTAGATGGCTGTTATGTAAATTATGCAAATATGTGACTCAACCTCTTCGCTCATATTTGAGGAATGAAATATTTAATGATGTTGACATTTTTAATTATCATCAGGCCTTTGAGTTAACTCCTGAGTGGGATCAATGTTATTACAGGATCTCTGCAGACCCTGGTGGACATCTCTGCATCACATCAGACTTTGTTGAGCATGTGTGTGTTAGCTGTACTTGAAAATCTGAGTAGAAGGACAATAGAGAACATTTCAAAATCACCAAACAGATAAATTAATAGGTGCTGTGAAGTTGGTCTGCTCTTTAAAAGTGGTCAAAATCTGACCACATTATGATGAATGCTTTTCTCATATCTTTTCCCATACCCCAACGTTACTTAAGATCTAAGTTTCAAAGAAAATCACCAACCACCACTATTCTGATGGAAATATTATGAGAATGGAAATATCATGACTGTGAACTTTTTAATTTAAATGTATTGGTTTATCTCACATCACTAAACTATATTGTTCCTTAGATTTTCTTTGCAAGCAGAGTCAAAAGATAGGCTATTCCAAAAATTTAATTTCATTCTGTCATTGACATGCCTCACAGAAATTTCCTGATAGCTCAACCTCAGCTTTTGCATCAGAAGAAGAGGGATAACGGTGCTTAACTAATTCACAAAGCCAGTGATATTATTGCTGTTGTTTGTCCTATTTTGTAAGTAGATGTAATCATCTGTGTTACACAGAACTTTCTAAGAGGAATCTACCTATCTAAATAGAGATCTTAAAATCCTGAGGATTAATTAATTTATGTTTGCATAGTTGTTTGAAGCTGTGGAACACTATATAAATGCTAAATATTATCCACACTTAACCATTAACTGTGACTTTCAGTAGGTACTGCATATCACACTGCACACCATTACTACAGCCCAAGTCCTCCAGTAAAACCCAGAGAATCATTAATTTTCCTGTTAATATTCTGTCTTCTTCTCTAACCTTCATAATCTTTGCAGAAAAACTGCCAGATATCTACCCATGTAAAACCATTTCAGCCATTTTAATCTCTTATTTTACTGTATAGAAGCTCTCCATGTTACTTCAAAGTTATAAAAGTCTCCAAAACAGCACAGAATAATACAAAAGTATAACAACCTTTGATATGTATAGTGTATATATATATATACATATGTGTATAAATATTCAGCTTCTCTTTTTCAAACTACACATTTTTGTGGGAAAATGTACAACAAAATAAAGCAATTGAAATCTTTAGCCTCTACTTCATTAGTAGCAATAATTGATTTCGCAAATTCTCCATTATATTAAAAAATGTTGTAATGCTCGTTTCTTCTGAGCATGGGGAATTGACAGAAAGGGCATTTATGGTCAATTAATATAGCAGACAATGAAAACATCACATTTTTATCCTATTTTTAAGAATTAAGTAATTTATGATGCTCATATCACCATCCTACAGACTGTGGGACTACATCTAAACTGTCCACCTCTACGTTTCTGAGCTTTCAGGTCCAATTTCAAATCCTAACTACATCCTGACTCCTTGAAATGTGATCTAGGAATGCAGTGGCCCTTTTCTCTTCTGCTCATCTGCTCCTTTTCTAGATGAAAGTTTTGACACTAAGCCTCTATGGGGCTTGAGGGCAAAGTTCCAAGTGTACCAGTCTGGGTTATTAGAAAGGAGGGGCGTGTTGTGACACACACCT
Organism: Willisornis vidua nigrigula; assembly: GCA_021164005.1. Classification (NCBI taxonomy): domain Eukaryota; kingdom Metazoa; phylum Chordata; class Aves; order Passeriformes; family Thamnophilidae; genus Willisornis; species Willisornis vidua. The sequence continues at coordinate 7,170,814 of JAJPCS010000027.1, read as the reverse complement.
TACACTGAGTATTCACTTGGCCTTCAGCGGTGTTATTAGCTTAAAAACAAGAAATGAGAAAGATTTTTCAACTGCATGTCGGCGACAGAAGTGTCCATGTCATCCCTAAGTAGCCTTGAAAAAAGGAATATCTGGAAATGATCCTGTTCCAAGACCCAGAAAAGTAAGAATCAAAGTGCCCTCCCCCTCCTCTCCCCCTCCCCCCCTCCCCCCAATAGAAGGATGGTGTAGCCAAGTGTAGTTCCCTTTGCTGCAACTTGAGCAATTCATAAAATCTCTGCTGTTAATTGTGACATGAGTTTTCCACTCTGGTTTCTTCACAGGGGCATGAAATTGTCCTCTAGCAATGCTACTTGTATGTACCTGAGAAACTAAGGCAAATCTCCTTTTTCTACTAATAATTCTCTCCCTTGGGACCATCTTCTGACACATTGCAGAGACAGATTTCTTGGTTCATCACTTCCTTCCTCCAACTGAGAAAAAACATCAGTTCAAAGATTTCTCCATATAAGCCTAAAATACAAGTCCCTTGTTTCCTGGCTATACAGTGTGTTTCTATCACATCCTTTCAGAAATATACTAAAGTGAGGTTTAATCTCATGAAAACAGGTAATTTGCCCATGGGTGATACTGTGAAGGGTATCCTGAAAATTTTGATTGCTCCCCATTTTATTTATCTTCGTGGGACAGATTAGAGGCTTTATAGATGGCATTCTTCACATTAGCTGTCGAGCAAGGAAGGAATGAAATCTGCTCTATAAACCTGAAGGCCTCCTTATCTGCTGCTGTAACTCAGCTTTCTTCTCTCTTTACAAAGTTAAGGGGACCCTAATGAAATTCTCCAAAGCCAAGCAGAAGAGGAAGAATCTTCAAGGGTCCCATAACAGTTCTCAGGGCAATTTTTATCACACATCTTATGTGACTCCACCAATGTCTTTAGCGGGAGGATTTAGCTAACAACAGAAAATACTTGAATGACACTGTTTAAGTAACTACTTTGTGCTGACGGTGGTCATCAGTGGTGCACATAAGCACATATTCAGGCTGAATAAATGTACCCATATTCTAAAATGTATTGTCCTTATTTGAAGTCATGAAGGTTTGTTTTGTTTTGTTTTTATTAGAGTTTGCTAAATTTAGTTAATGAATACATAAAGTAATAGTAATTAACAGTAACTAGAAAAAATATTAAAATCTTTTTCTCATACTTTCTAGTAAACTGGAGGGGGACAAAGTGACAAATCTGTAATAGACAAATAGAATTTCTTCACTGGTACTTGTTCTCATATAGTGATAAGTAGATAAACTATCCAGTTGTTCTTTCTTGAAATTAATGACAGGGGTTTTTATCAATTGGGATTTTTGTCTTGGTGTTTTCTGTTTGGTTTTTTTTTCCTTTACAGATCCTTATTTTTATATGTTTTTCAAAATAATCTACACCCACATTTACCAAATCTGCTGCCACTTTATACAAACTTAGCTAGTGAATCCTAGTGCTAATGCAAATTATATCAATGTAATGAAAAAATTTGATCTATAGATTTTTTCTCTATCTAAATCCCTTTAACTGTTTTTGTTGTCTGATTTTGCAAGTGAATACCCTATCTGCCTTTTTATTTTTTCTAACATCAATGATTGTGAATGTGTATACTTCAAGTTTTGAATTGCAATTTTAATACAGCTCTTATACTGTTCTGCTGATGTTTTTCCTTTCATTTTTATTTTGAAGCTGTATTGCAACTGTTAAAAAAATCATTTTGTTCAGAAAGAACAGTACTGAGTTGATATATCTACATTCTTATAACATTCATAGCTTATAAAATACTGGCCTTGTGATTACTAACTCCTTGAATAACCACATTCAAGTCCAAGGCATTGGAAGGAAACATGAATCATATATCTGAGCACAGCATTTCAGTGAGTCAGTGAAAGGCTGACTGGTTTATGCCCCAAAGCCCATGGATTCAATAGATGTCTTTCATTTAAATGAGTTTTAGGTCAGATCTACTGTAGCTGCACAAACACTGAAAAATCAACAACATTCTTTAACCAGACTGAGTAGCCTGCTTAAGATGATGAAATATTATATATTATGTAACTAAATCTGTAACAAATGCCTGGGTTCAGTTGCCTGTTTAAACAAAATCAAAGGTAACCTGAAAGAACTCCAATGCACAGAAAGCTCTCTGAAACTACCTATGTTAACAGAAAACTGTCATTCTTATCACTGAAGTGGAAATTAAGGCATTTAGGAAGAGATTTTTAACATTTTATCTATACCTCAAGAACATAAACCTTATTGAAAGACCTTCTGCTTGGTCACAGATATGTTTCTTTATGAAAGATTCATGTGTATTTTGTTAATACATTCTATTTTGTTGCATTAAAGAGAAGCGTGGGTGGGAGGTGCAGGGAAGAATCTTTCAAAAGATATCCCTTTTTTAACTCCACTTCCTGCTTTATCTGCAGGCCTTGACTGTTTTGGATATAATTTATTTTCTAACAATTCCTTCATCCTTGTTCCTTAGCAATGCCTCTGTCCTTGACTGCATTTCTGTCTTGGGATCTGTACTCTTTTTTTTGCTGTAGACTAAATGTCTGCTTTGTTCATATTACTTGCTGTTTTAGAATTTTTCTGGGTCAGCAAACCTAGAAGAAATGATAAAACTTTGTCTTTGGGGAAAGCTCTGAGTTCTTAGAGCTGACCCTACAATGAGAATATCAAAGTCAGTGACAGACCAAAGGAGTAAAGAAGATATTGTGGAATTGACTTGCTTTGATGGTATAATATAAAAAAAGAAAATAGAAGTTGAACCAAGAACAAAACACTTGCCAAAAAGCTTCAAAAATCCAAAACTCATCTCCTTTGAACATTACTGAAGTAATCTTTCATATTTCTTTATGGTTTTCTAAAACTTTCCAATGATTCTATTTTTGCTGCTAATCTTCAAGGATGAGGTAGTCTGGAATATTCCTCTGCACTGGTGCTGCACACCATTGTCCCATGGGAAGTCAGGTGGATTTTAAGACTGTTGGTGATCTTTCTTACATTTAAAAATTTTAAGTCTAGGGACATTATTGGAGAAAATCCAGGAATAAAGGGACTCTAAAATCAAGCTTTGAGTGTTCTAGAAAGACGACGTCAGAGAGAGCTGAGTAGCTCAAAGAGCAGTGCCTCAGGATTCTTTTCAAACATTCCCATGAAAAGCACATCGCTGCAAGGGGAGAAAAACAGGATAAAAGACTCAGAATAAAAGCAAGGACTAAAGAATAATCTGTCAGGAAGAGAAACCTGTTTTCCTAACAGAGTTGCCGTCCTCACCCAAATCCATTCAGAAGCAGCAGAGCCATCTTTCTCTCCTCAGACACCAGCAGTGAGGCTCCAGTTCAGTTTGCAAAGGCAGAAATGAGAGCGAACAATGGTCAGATCATTAAAGAAATGAACTCTGCGGCACAGAAGTGAGACAATGAAGCCCTCTCTTTTGCAGGAGTGGATTCCAGCATGTGAAGACTGAATAACAACCTCAGATCTCAACATGACTAATGGAAACTGGGGCTGGGACAAGCTCGCTGCAAAAGCAAAGCACTTAGCAGCAAAAGTGAAGGATCAAGAGAAAAGATGTGCAGATCAAATGTAGGCTTTTGCTGGAGCAAAGGCAGCCAGAACTGCCATGATTTCCCTGTCAGTGATGCTTGACTGACTGAGGAAAGAAGCATCTCCAAGTCCTGCTGTGAGAGAAAAGGAGTCCCACGGCCAGAACTGCCAGCTGGGTCAGGTGTATTGCTCACTAATTTATTGAGTTAGAGTAGGGAATAACAGAATGAGGAACTATATAAACATTGTAATTGCTAATGGGAAAAAAGCACAGCTCAGTGTTTCAACTCATGACGAAAGAAGTGACAAAGTTTGACACCAGCCTCTTTCACAAATTTCTTGTACATCCTACTTTAATCCTCCTTGTTATCTGGGAAATGGGGACAGGACTTGTCACATGTGAGTAAATATGTCATTTATGTGTTATAAACTGTTCTGAAAGTAGGACAGTGATAAAAGTAATGAACTATATTGGATGAGGGTTTTTTGGTTTTTTTTGTTTTTTTTTTTTTGTAATATAACATAGGGAACATTCATATCCAAATTCTAAAGAGTAAACATGATGGGGTTTTTTTCTGAGGAATTTAAAATTTTCCCTCTAGTATATCTGGGATCATGCACAGAAATCTTTACGGAATGTACATCCAATAATGGGTATAAAAAAAGACCAAAACCTTATCCTGACTCATCTGCCTATATGTTTTATTCTCTTAAAGCTGTGAAAGGGAGATATACTTAGGAATGTGTGCTTTTTACATCCTGTGAATATTTTTTTTTCCATTTCAAAGAGTGCAAATCTGCTTTTTAAACTATTAGAGGAAAATAATTTCCCTCCACAAGATGGCTCCCACAGTGAGAAACACCAGGCTTTGAAGATTTCTTTTTTCAGTTCTTCGGAAAGTGATCCCAATTCACGTAGTTTAATCTGTCTACTTTTAGCTTCTGAGGATTGATGTCTATTAAAAAAAATGTTTTTCATGCTACAATTATTTTGTGGTGCAGGATAAATAATTTCATTATTGTGATTGCTCACAATATGGGGCAAATTTCTTAATGCCTATTTTTATCATTTTTGCCAACTGTGTATTTTTTTTCCTAAAAAGACCTAATAGAAGTGGGCATCTCATGCCAGGAAAGCCTAATAAGAACTCCCCACTGAAATCAGTGAAGGACTATGACTAAAAATCAATGGTAACATAGGATTCAAGTTGTTATATACTAGAATATTCTATGAGAATCTTTGGGGATACCACAGCAAAAAAAAAAAAAATCTGCCTATTAGTTTCACAGACACACTGTATTTATGGTTTATCAATGACAGAGTTTCATGGAGATTACCAGATTAAAAGGAAAAGAAAAATCTAAGAAAATATACAAAACCAGATCTGTAGAATGAAACACTTCTGAAATTGAGTGCCATCCTTGTTCCTGATGCTCCAAAATAGTTAGGTGCATATTCACATTAAAACTTTTTATACAAGCTTGAAACTGTGAAAGAAGATGGAGCCACATTATTTTATCTTATTTTGCATTTGGGAAAGAGCACACACAAAGGAGACAAGAGTGTACCTTGATCCTTTAGGTGAGCCCTCACATTTTGGTTTTGAGGCTTGTGCAGCACAAACAGGTATCACCAGGGTTGGTGTACTTGTGGCTAATAAGGTTTCTGCATACCAGCAGTGCCTGTGTTTCTGTGACATTGACAGATCTGCACAGAGAAGATGCACTTGCAATAGTGTGAACGTCTGTCTCAAAAGAGTGAGAGGCTGAGGATGAAATGCTTGCTTTGTTTACCTGCATCTCTCTTAGGCTAAAAGTATAGTGAAGTGCCCTATACTGGTGCCTTTGGATGTCAGCCATGGAACAACATGGCAAACAGTTGCCCTGTGCTTAATCTCAGGAGGATATTTCCTTTTACCATCATTCTTCATGAATGACAATTGCATAAATATAATAATGTCTTATTTTGAGCTTCTAACACAGAATTTTGGAAAAGGAAGTCCCACCTTAAAATAAAACCAAAATATTTTTATTTGCTTTGGTTTTGAAAAAAAAAAAAAGATGATACAACTCTTTGCACCTTTCAAGAGATAGTTATTGAAAATTCTTGAAGGTCATATATTAATTCAGGAGGATTTATTATGAAATGGATGCTGATGTTTCTTCTGACTCAAGTTGCCTTCCATTTAACTGGCATATAAATGAGCTTTAATTAACCTGTTTGAAAATGATAGAGAAATAGAGAAAGACCCAGTGCCAGCTTAATAACTAATGTTCCCTTTATCCATGACTGCAGGAAAGCCTGTGGGAGAAAGAAAAAAATCACTGGGCATTTTGTAATGTTCACCTTGCAGATCTTTGTTTCCCCAAGCCTTTGGTATTCAAAAATCTGTCATGCAAAAATGATTTAAATCTCTAGTTTACATAGTATGTATAACCATAGTGTTTGGTAGAGCTTGGGGAACTTCCAGGAAAACACAGTTTAATTGGAAAATGCCATTTCATTTAACATACAGTCTTTTACTCCAGATTTCTACAGCTGAATAAATATCCAGTGCTCTTAACAATGAATCAGACAAGAACATCAGTTTTATTGAAAACTGTAAGGATTGGGAAGATCTGTGAAAATATCAACTTACTTTATTTTTATTTTTCTGTCAATGGGAAATGCTGCATTTCATCTCAGTCTGGACATTGGCAGAGAGATCATTACCTGCCTTACACGGGTCTACATTTGTAGCTACTCTATCCCCTATGAAGTAGGGAGAAGTTAGAAATTACTTAGCTGAAAAAAGCAACAAACAACAAATAGCTGGAGTGATAAATAATTATTGGGGGGTGGATAGAATGGAGACACAAACTTATCCTAAACAGTTTTAGAGGGTGGAAATATTGTTTCCCTGAATCTATGATAAATGCATTATTTTAAACACTGAAAAGAACCTCAGAAAATTAATTCCTGTAAATATATATATATTTGTTTTTAATTTTAGAAAGTAGTTTTATGTAAAAGAAACTAATAGAAATTGTTATTCATTCACAAATAAAGAGAACAGAACTTGACAGTTGCGGAAGTTGTATCCGAAACAATAATTGTACTTTGTATGTTCTGTACCAGCACCTCCTTGGACGCCTCAGGCTTCATTACACTTGGACTCCAGGGAAAAGAAGTTTCTAGGTATTCTAGAAAGCATTTAACTAAAAGTACAGGTCTGTTCCAAGTGTAAAGGCAAGGTCGGTTTGGTTTTTTTAAAATTTCAATAGAGATCCATTTTTCAGTGATTTGCATGTTTTGATAGAGGATATGTATCTGAGGTCTTCGAGCTCCTTTTGAAAAACTGTCATCTCAAATCCCTAATGCTATGGAGAAAAAATAATAAATCTACTAATATGACATAGGAAGAATTTACAAAATTTGAGTTTCATATATTTCTAAATGAAACAATAGACCTTCTTGATTCTCTCAGGCAATATCTATGTTAGATATTGTGCTGGTTTGGGCTGGGGTGGAGTTTTCTCACAGTAGCTGGTAAGGGGCTGTATTTGGATTTGTACTGGAAACATTGTTGATAATTCAGGGCTTTTCATTACTGCTGAGCAGGGATTGACCTTGCTTGAGACCTTTTCTGCTCCTCACCCCACCAGTGAGTGGGTTGGGTGGGGCACAAGGCATTGGGCATAGATACAGCCAGGACATGTGATCCAAATAACCAAAACTATGATGTGGCACCCTGCTCAGCCAGCATATGAAGCTGGGGGACAAGGAGCAGGGGGACCTTTGGCATATGGCATTTGTCTTTCCAAGTCACTGCCAGGCATGACAGAACCCTGCTCTCCTGGGATAGGTGAACACCTGCCAGCCCCTGGGAATTTCTTGTTTTGCTTTGCTTGTGTGCATAATCTTTGCTTTTCTTATTAAACTGTCTTTTATCTCAACCAACAAGTTTTCTAGATTTTACCCTTCAGATTTTCTCCCCCATCCTGCTGGGGTGGGAGTGAACAAGAGGCTGCGTGGGTCTTGGCTCCTGACTAGGGTTAAGCCATGACAGCCCTTTTGGGCACCCAATGTGGGATGAAGGGTTCAAGATAATGACAGATTTGATTGGAATGTGCTAGGTAGAATTTATACTTGTTGCTGTTCAGTTATTAATGGATGGCTCCTGTGCTTGCCATGGGCCTCACCTGGCTGACAGTCTCTTGTGCTTGTTAGTGGCTGGTTTTGGCTTTCTCTGCTTGCTGTAATGCTGTGCTGCTGATCACCTCACTGTGCTGTTCCTGGGAACATTTTGATAACAGCAATGACGATGGCAAACAGCCAGTGCTGCTGTACTGGACAGGCTGGAACTCCAGTGTGAACTCCAAATGTGTATCCTTTAACAGGAACTATGTGGGTTACTGTTAAATCAGTGAGCCACAAAGTACAGGAGATGCCAGCAGTATCCATTGCAAATTGAATTAATTAACTAATTGAGACAAGTCTATGTGCATACGAACAGGTTCTGATGGTGCACCGAGAACAGTGAACTTTTAGGGAGATTTAAAGATCTGTGGTGGTGGCCTTTGGAGACAAATAACAGACTGTAAGAGAGAAAAACTATTTTCTCTCAATTTATGCTCAATTAGAATAAGTTGAAATATATGGCAAGTACAAAATAATTTCCTGTGTATTCTCCAGAGATCAATTAACTAGAAATCTTGAAAACTTTTATTAAAAATGGTGTAACAAAGATGTCCTGTCACACCACTCTGCTTTTCTTGTGAATCCTCTGTACCAATGATTTAACATGTATCTCCATAATTCCTGCATGAATTTAATGATCTTTCTCATCATACAGAATGTCACTGCATTAGTCTTTGTTTTAACTAAGGTTATTGGCCTACTGTGTGCAGCTATATTTATATAGCTACACACATATATGCAGGTCTATTCACATTTATATATTTATATAGTCATGCATGCACACAAATAATCTCTTTCCCCAGTATAGCTCCCATAGAGCACATTTCATAGCTGGATTTCTGTGGAGGGAATAAGAATCATCACTGATTTAAAATACCTTCAGTTTGACCTATAAGTCTCAGCTAGATCTACACAGAGAAAAGACTCTGGTTCACATGGAAATATGATGAACCAGAACTATGTATTTAACCTTGCCAACATTCTTATAGAGTGCATACAAGTATTTGAAAGATATTATAGCTAAAAGTTTTCAAAACCCTTTGTATATTTGGTTGCTTCCATTTTGAGAATAATCATTCAAAATATATCACGCTTTTCAGACAAATATTGCAACACACAGAATTAGAACATAAGTTAGGAGATTCATCAACAAGCATGTACAACAACTGTTTTTGTGTTTCCTTTAAGCTGGCACATTTTTGATCCAGTGTAAGAAACATTCATAGTTAACAGCTCACTGAGATAATATTAACAGTCTACAGTTCCAGTATACCAATTGATCCATTTCTTTCTCTTTTATTGCATATTTTTATTAGAAGTAAAGTTTCAAAACCAGAAAACATTCTGCAAATTATTTCAGGGGATAAAAATGAAAAAAAAAAGTTTTTGTTATTCCATTGCAACAGAAACTGAAGTACAGAAGGAAATTGATAACTTCTGAGGACACCTTTCCTTGGACTACAGTATCAAGAGTACAAAGGTATTATTTCTTATGTATTCTGAGTAATGTATTGGAACAATTAAAATCTCCTCCAGTTGAAACTCCTAATTAAGGAAGGTAACCTGGGCAAGTTCAAGCAGTTTTTCTCTAAAAGCATTTGTTTCTAATAGGAAGGAAAACATTTAGAGGGTTGTGTTTCTTCACATACCACATGAAAACCTGCAGCCTACTTTGACTTTTGCTGGTCCATGCAAAGGTAAAAGGGGTTGTTATACAGTGATTTCTCAAAGGTAACCTTTTGAATTGGGTCCTGGGTTTGGAAAAAAAACCAACAAAAAAAAAACTCCTTCCAAAAGCCAAATGGGAATGCTATGCCTGAAGCAAACAAGACTGCATTTTTTGTTACATTTTGATGCTGCTTTTTCAGATTTGGGTGTAGAACATACATTTGTCTTGCTCAAAAGTGTCATGTAACTTATTACTATGTTTTTGGCTTTAAAGATCAATTTGCACTACCATCACCTTAAAAACTGGCCACAAGACTTTCAGTAGGGTTTGTATGTGACTTATTTCTATCTGCATCTGATCTTAACAAATTGCAAATATAAATCCTCTACTTGGATGATATTGTTGTAAAGAGAAGCCGAGATTACACTGATGTGTTTTGTGTTCAGAAATGTAAATCAAATCAGCTACTCAGCACTAGGAATTTCAGAAACTGACACAATGTCATCTCCAAGGAAATACATTTTATGGCAGGTTCTCTGACACATATAAACATTTTGGATTAATGCCATTATATAAATAAAGACATCTGCTACTGTATTAGATCCCCTATGATATCTAAGAAATCCACAAGAGGCTGATGAATATCTACACTGGATCTATGGAGACCCTTCAGGTGAGGAAGCCTGAGGCTAGAGAATATGCCAAAGAGCATCCCAAAGATGCTAAGTCCTTATGTTTAGGCAAGTAAGGATATTCAAAAACCATCAGGATATCACAATAAATCACGTTTTCCAACAGCTGTCCTTCCAGCAATGGCACTGGGACATTCTGTCCTAGGAGACTGTGGAGGCAGAGAGTATCAAGTCCAAAAAATGACTAGAAAATTAAAGGATTACATCCCTATAAATTGATGTAATAGGAAATATGAATGAATCCACCTTTCTACTTCCATATAAATTGGTTAGGCTCCCTAACAAGCCCTCACACTCATTTCTTTTCTCCTATATTAAGGAAGGTGTATGGGGTTGGGTGGTCTGCTGGTGTGACCAGGTAAGGAATCTCTTATGCTACACCTAGTACTGATAGTTGTGTAGGAGAGAAAAAGAACTCTTGGAGTAATCAAAAGATTATTTGAATATTATTTTACCATAAGAAGCTTTAAGAAGCTTTAATTCATAAATTATTTAAACCAGATTCCCCCCACTTTTTTTTTTTTTTTTTTTTTTTTTTTAATGCCAAAACTCATCTGTGGACTCTCTGGGCTATTTTATATAAAACTTCATTTTGAAACAGATTACCTGGTGTCTTACACCAAAAAACAGAATTCCCTCCTGTTACTAAGGCTTCTGCCTGTTCAGTTAGCTCACATATGATGTGAGCAAATTATTGATATTTAACTGAAAATTCTCTTTGATAAAGCCATACCATTCAGTGGTGATCATTGACTAAGTTAACCAAATGCTTCCAATTAATTTTCCCCTTAATGTGCAATGAAATTCTATAAATAAAGAGCTATGCACTTAGAGAGAAGAAATATTTCCCATTTTCACTCAATATGAGGAAGAAAACTAGTAAAAATATATGACCAAATTGCTATTCACTTTAACATGGCTAAACATTTTGTGCTGGCCAAACCATGGCTTCAAAAAAAGGGAATTTCTGAGAACCACTAGTCAGTGGCATAATTGACTTTTGGTAGCTTCAAAAGACCATGAACACAGTTAATAGTTTTTGGCAGTTCCAAAGGCATTAATCATGATCAATGTGCAATATTAAATAAGTCTCCTTCAAAATGAATATAAATTAAGACTGTAATTCCATCTCAGCCTTCTGGTGACACAAGGAAACCACTTGAGTTTCACTCTTATGGTTTATGATGTCCCCCGAAGCCTTTGATGGAATTATAGCCTTATTAAGTACAGTTGGGGTACATTATTCCTTAAATTATTGCAACTACAACTCATTATTCCCTCTAGAAATTAGAACTTGCTGTACTTCCATCAACCACGTAATCTTGAAGTAAGTTGGGGGGAATTTCCTCATGGGAAAACATCTGCTTTATAATTTCTGTCACTACTATACACTCACAGCTTGGTAGAGCTCTTAGCACCTAATATTAACAGCCCTCCAACATCTTTGTTTTATTTTAAGGAATACTTGTCAAAACAATATAATTGAGTCATCACTGATGTTTATATAGATTTTATAGGGGATTGCAAATCAAACTTTTAACCTTCTTTATATATGATCATTTGAACACTAATGAAATGAAGTAGAATTCAAAAAGGCAGAGGAAGATGAGGATATACAGATAGACTTTTAGGGAAGTATGATAAAAGTATTAATAGCATTTCAATAAAAACACATGCAATCATATCCTGAGCAAGAAAAAAGTAATACGTCTGTATTTCCTCAGAACAGCTTAATCCTTACCATGAAGTTCAAGAGAGCAAGACAATGATTACCAGTCTGTGGCAAAAAGAACAGCCATGGTTCTGAAGAAGAGCAAGATACATCCTGAATCAGCCAGGGTGGCTATTTTTGAGGTTTTCATCATATTATCTGCAAACCATTGCCCACAAAAGCAGTGCTCCTATGGAAGATGAGATTGCTGGAGAGATTCCAGCTGGTCTGGGACCCTTGTTGACTGAGGAGAATGGACTGGTCTCTCAGCCATTACTGTCCATACCAAGTCTGATGTAGTTTATAATCAAAATAAATTTTGATATTTATATCAGTTACAGGACTAGTGTATGCAATGCAAGTTAAATATTTCGATCATGGGCAGGTCCATCTTGGCAGAAGATGGGCACAAGTTTTGTAGTATTTTGTATTTAAAAGGAATGAAGCTATTTAGAAAAAAAATGCATGGTGTTTATAAAGCATACTTCTAAGATGGGAGTTTTTCCTCTTTAATGGTAGTTTAAATCATTACAGCCTTATCATTTTAGTTAGCTTTGTGTATTTTATTCTTTCAACAGTTTTCACACTGCCTAGGCTTTTAAATAGTGGTAAGTATTATTCAATGCTGCATGCTGAAAAGAAACGTGTTAAAGAACAGTCCTTAGTGTAGCACATATATCAGTAAGCCTGAAGGAGTTCAAAACTTTTATTCTCTCTCTTTTTTTTTTTTTCCCTGTTGTTCTTATTTTATATATTATTTTGAGGATTACATCAAGTAGAAAGATTTCAACACCCTGTGCTTGCAGAACTTTACCTATTGTAACAAATATCTAGTTATAAGCAAGAAAAATAAAATTTGTCAATGCATTGCATAATTCATATAAAATTTTGTGAGCTTTTGGCAAAGATGGAGTCTCTTTTTTGAGTGAGTCTTTGAGAAAGAAGAATTCTTGGTTACTCAGAAAAGTTACAAAACTCATTTATTTACATCACTGACAATGGGTTGAATGACATACTTAAATTCTAGGATGTTATATTAGAAATAGTTTTGGAGTGGTTACATTTTTACGAGTATGTGATTATAGAAATCCTTTTACGTCCCTGTGAATTCTTCTGTCTTGAAAAGATATTTGCAGATTTTTTAGTAATCAGTGTGACTATTTCCAATGATTTCTGTAATAAAATTCACATATAAAATTTTAATATGTGGGTACAAGTCTCTGAAAGATTACTGTTGCTACAGTAAAATCAAAAGTGAGCAATTCAGATCTATAGAAAGCCCTGTGAGACTCCCTATCAACCAGAAGCAGCAAGAGCTCAGCTGCTGCTGGCTGGTAAGGGAGGAGGGTTACTCCCTAAGAATTCACATAGTAGGATTTCACAGGACTCTGCAGGTTGTACGAAAACAGCCAGGATGAAATAATATAAACATGGGACTTGTGAGAGATAAGTTTTAACCAATTGAAGTATCTGGCGTGGTGGTGTGTTAACTCTTTAGCCAATAAGCTGTAGTCCTAACACTATATGAACTGTGTGCTTTGTGTAATAAAGGTCTTCACTATAAACTTCATAAGCTGGTTGGTGAAGTCCGTTCTCTCCGCCGAAAGTTTATTTACTATAGATTACAATGAAAATTATAATATATGTCAAAGATAAGATCTGAAAAATATAGCATGTTTTCTTAGCTTGTTTAGATTGATTATTATTTGAAATTAAAGTGCTTCCTAATAATCCAAACTTACTGTCAGCATGGATTCTTTGAGTTTGTTTTGGTTTTTTTTTTTTAATTGAAGTAAAATTTACTTCTTTCAATCAGATGAGCTCCTGGACAAAATGGCATACAAAATAAATATTTGAGGAGTTACAAAGGTAATGACCTCCCCCTATACTGAAACACAGTTTATTCTGTAAATGTTTTAAAAATTTTCATTTCACTGAATCACAGAATGGGTCGGGTTGGAAGGGACCACAATGGGTCTTGTGGTCCAATCTCCCTGCTCATGCAGGGTCAGCCCAGAGCACATGGCACAGGATTCTGTCCAGATGGGTCTTCAGCATCTCCAGTGAGGGAGACTGTAGGAATTGATTCACAATATCTAGCATGGAGAAAGTCCTGTCAGAAATGGATTTGTGATGACGATCAACAAGCCACTGATAATGCTTCAATAACTGATGTTTTTAATGTTGTTTTAATGTGCACAATGACTGGTAAAATGTCTTTTTGCAAAGTCACTTCTTCTTCTTCCCAGAATACTCTGTTATCTCAGGGTCTGGAGGAAGACTCTGACATGTCTGTTACATGAACCCCTCTCCTACTGAATGTAAATCCCCTTACTCCCATTGGCCCAGAGCCAAACTCCCCTCTTGTCTTTTTGGTGGTTTTGAATCCCTCCAAAGTCCATATAAACCCCTGACCACGAATAAACCCTCTCTTTGTTCTTCTCCCTCTCCAGGTGGTCTCTGTGTGTCCTTCTCTGGCCTCTCAGTGGCCACGTGGTAAGGGAAGGTGGGGAGCACATTTTCTCCTAGGGAATGGACTAAACTCCAGGACTAGGAGAATCATCATACCATTGCAGATTGCATCCCTACAACAGACAGCACCAACGAGGCAGAAAGAACCCCCCAAAAGGGACAGGAGACTCCACATCCTCTCTGGACAATCTGTTCCAGTGCTTAATCACATACACAGTAAAGAAGTTCTTCCTCATTTTCAGGTGGAACTTCCCATGCCTCAGTTTCTGCCCATTGCCTCTTGTCCTACTGATATGGCACCACTGAGAAGAACCTGATCCATCCATCATTTGGGGAATCGAATTTCTGAGAACCAATATTATTTAAATTGACATGGAGGGCTTGCTCTTAAATAAGTGGTGGCATGAAATGTTATAAAACAATGCACACAAATGGCCTGCTGTTTAAAGTCCATGAATAGTTTGCAGATGTGCACATACTGGAGATGATTGGTTCAATAAAAATGGTGTGTTGTGACTGGTATTAGAATCATATTGAAAGACAAATAAGTGCAACACAGACATTAACACATCATTATGGTGATGAAAGAGTTGGCCTTCTAATAAGACAAATGTGATGAAAAGAAATTTTCTAATATATGCAACTCAAAAATATTTTACATTTGAACAATCAAGAAGTACTGGGGTAAAATCCTGAGAAAGTAATTAACCATATTAAATTCCTTGTGCCTGTTATAAATACCAGCAACAACATAGAAAGTGGACATGTTTTATCAGTTGTATTCTTTAAATCTAATTATGCACTGCTTAGTATTATGAATGCACATAAATTTGCTTTTCAAGACTTACATGTTTTAGATCTAAAGCCCACTACAAAAGCATGCTGGGAGTCACAGGGAAAGATGATAGATAACAGGAAGTATTTCAAAGGAACTTTTCTATTTCCAGGAGCCTTTTTATTTTTAAATGCAATTAATGTGTCAAAGAATTAGACATATAAATGCCATCAGATGTTCAAAATGTATCTTCAATCACGATACACAAATAAATTGTAGTAAGCCAGACAGAAAACACCCTGAAAGTGATATTCACAGGGCTGTCTTGGTGATAGCTGCAATGGATAGCATTTTCAGGACAGATTATTATGACTACATTTTTTTCACAACTCTATTTGTCAGTTTAAGTTTACCTCTCCTGAAATTCCATTAAATTAACTAATAAGGTCTAGTGAAATATATTTGTGTCCTTAAAATATTAATTGTGATAAGTCAGCAAGAGAGAGACTAAGGTCACCATGACATGAATATTACCAGAGATGTCAAAGGTGTAGTTCCAAGATCTTCTTTCCAAACTCAGCAAAAGAAATGAAACTTGATCTTATGGTCTCCAATATGTGACCAAGCTATGATGCTATTCACCTTTCAAACCCTTTCTCTTGCTTCTCCATGGTACTTTCAGAACATTTAATTAAAGGAATCTTCATTATTAAGTCTTCTGCATATGCCAGACTCTAAGCATGAAAGTTTTTTCCTTTGTTAGGCACAGTCTCAGAGAAGTATTTACTTTGATTTTTGGAGAGCTGTAGTAAGACATCAATTTACTTTTACTGTAGCCTGGAATTCATGAGAATTTATGAATTATTGTGAAGTAACTTGCTTAAGGAGGGGATTTAAAAGATGGATGGATGGATGGATGGACGGATGGACGGACGGACGGAAGGGTTCCAGTAACATCAATCCTCCAGGGCTGCCCTGGCAATTTCCCCTGTTATCTAAATGTTCGGCTTTCACTAAAACCTAACTCACCTTGTGATTCTGAAAAGCAGGTAACTTCTATCACATGGCAATCTGCTTCTGCCAGGCACTGACATGAAAGCAGTGCTGCTGCTTCCTGCCCATGCTTTTGCAGGCTCTATAGTTCCCCTTGTGCCATTAACAATAAACAGATTTGTTACTTTTTAGTTACTGAGAATTGCATATTTTGGCAATGCGGAGGAAGATGTCACTTGGTTTTATGTTCCTGGAGCATTATAGGGTTCCTAAAGAGCTGCAGCTTTCCAGGGGTATTTATTGTAGAATTCATACTTTTACAAGGAGAAATTACGGCTTTTCAATTTCCAAGTGCCTTTATCATCATTAAAGTTTCATCATAACCTTGTATTTTTCAGCTGAACTCATTTTGTAAAGTAAACACACAGGAAAAGGGGAAAAAACAAAACAAACCACCTTTGATGCAACGCTGTGGTTTGCTTGCTCATGTGGAAAACATTGCAAAATTTATCCCATTGTTTTGTGCTAAGGTATAAATATGAAAATATGATTATTTAAACATTTCCGTGCTGATGTACAGGGTATGGGTTTAACAGCCTGCACAATAAAGAGTCAATTTGAAACATTTGGTGAATCTCAGTCATAATAATACAACTGTACATTTTATTTCTTTTTTACTTCAGCATATGGTTCCATTATGAACACTGTTAGTAGTTTTCAGGGTTTTTCACTAAATTAAAATAAAATTTAAAAAATAAACATCCTAGAAATTGCATACTTAGAGTTGAAATTACTTCTCAACCAATGACAAAACCATATTTAACAATAGTAAAATTTTAAAAGCTTCTCTAGTATTCTCCTGTTTCTGCCCATGTACAGACAGGCCTTAGTCATCCTATTTGAAACAAGAACTGAGTATGATTTCTCTGGAAATTTGGTTCAAGTATTTTCAGTCTGAGTACCCACTGATTTTTTTTAAATGTGTGCTAATGGTTAGTTTAGACTCCTATATCATCAATAAATATAGATGCAGTGGGCCCTACTGTGTGATTTTATTTATGTAATACACATGTATGTGAGCAAGTAGAGAAGAAGCACTTCACTAGTTAGAATTTTGTCTTCAGTCACCAATATTGAGCCACTTCTGTAGCTCAGAAAAGGTATCTATGGTGATAAATTAATGTGAATATTGATCTGATATTTTGGTTGATTTATAAACTGAGTTCTGCTTAGGATTTTTCTTTATGAAAGAAACCACTGGAATAAGGTACTCAAAATTACTCAGCATTGGTGCATCACCATCTATTTTTATGTGTATACTTATGTACCTTTACGCAGCTCATAGAAACTTCTGGGTTTGTGAGCCAAAGTACAATTGTGAGTTTATAGTGAACACAGATTCATTTCATATGGGTGTTCTTGTTCTCATTTGTGATTATCCAACTCTTCATCAACTTCACAGGAAAAGTGAAGATAAAAATCATTCATAGAAGTTTAGTACTTTGAATAGAAGCAAGAAGAAATAGTTAAACAGTGGCCATCTACAAAACTCCTGACAGTTACTCTTTTTAAATTACCTGTCTTGTTTGTAGAAACTTGTGAATCTGAAAAGAAAGAACAAAAGTGCTAAATTCAAGTTAGCAGGGACTGCATAAAAGATATCTTTGCTATCATATCTAAAGAGATAAGAAAATCAGTGTAAAAATGTCCATATTAATGAATTCGTGTGAAGGACTGAATAGAATAAGTCTTTATCTCGCTGTACACCACAACAGGTGTGATTCCTGACAAATGTACAGATCTTGGAAAATGTACATGGAAGTGAAATTACTGTAGAAAGATGGATCCACCTCTTAATGATCCTTCCATAGTGTCTTTTCAGTTTAAAAAAAATGTTACAAGGGCTGTTCTACATATGGCATCAGTGTGATGACTGACATAATTAAATTAGGTTTCCAGAGAGGGGGTTTTTATTGGTTGTTTTTTTCATATAAATTCTGGTACTGACCTACTTCCCACAGGTGTTTAAAATCTGTCATCAAGTTTTCTGCTGAGCTGGCTTTGTTAATTTTAGTGAAAATGTAGCTTCTAAAAGATAAAATTCAGAAAGCACATCTCTGCAGTACTTTGGAAGGGCATCATGGACCTCCATGTGGATGAGTAATGCAAAGGCAAGAGCTGGAAGTGTGATTGCTTTTCAAATGCCAAGAAAATACATTAAATTCTTTATTTATTTATGTAAAATAAGGGCCTAAAATAGATTTTTTTTTTAAAATTAGAATAGTTGGTAACGGGTTAGAAGGCTCCCTTTTCCACTACTCTGTTTATCACCACATTTGCAATTTTCATGTGCTAAATTAATGCTGAGCTGCTTCTTCCCTTATTAAGCTGAAATTCCTACATTACAAAGGGAAAAAAAATCAATTTGGGCATTCTACTCATTATAGTTTAGAAAAGGTTTGAGATATGGCATGATTTTATGGGATTAAAATAGGAAAAAGAGTGACTTTTACATAATGTGAATTATTAGAGTAGCTCCAAAAAAGCATAGATATTGCCTGATATAACATCATGTTACATATCTCATGTTTTGAACATTTAAGTTCTATTTTATGGATTCTGTCAGCAGAAAATCTAATGTTAAGCAATATGTTTTAATGGAGTTGCTGTTGTGCTTCTCTAATGGGGAGATTATAAAATTATAATTAGTGTAATCCTGTCTCTATTACATAAAATTACAAAAATGCCATTTACTTCAATGGAGACAATATTAATTATGCTGTTGGAATTAACCTTCTCCATTTCTCTTTCAAACTTGCTATTCTCAAATAATCATGAACACTTTACAACTGGCAACAGAGATTAGGACAGATTAAACAAGATAAAAGGCGTGGACATAGTTAATATCAGTTAACAGAGCAACTCTAACACAGGATCCTCAGGAAGGGAGGTTAGTAAACAGGCTAAAATGAAGTGAACATGAAAAGGGAGTATCCTGTTTTTCACAGCCTTTGCAGCATCTCTTAGGAATTGTACTGATAAATGGTGCACAAAGTTTCTTTGTGTGTCTTGCTGGTGTCAGCAAACCTTTTCTGTGAAAAATGTAATGGATGGGGAGTGGCACTGCTGAATAATAATAAAAAAAGAATAAAAAGAAGCAAGACACTGTTATTGATCAATATGGCAATGTTACTGACTCTGCTGCTAAAGTTAATGTGCTATTCAGGAACTTCTGAAGTGGGTAAAAGCAAAGTTGTAACTTGCTTTCTTTGTACATGGTTAGGGAAAAAATAGTTTATAAACTTAAAAAGAAGTTAAGAATTTTCACTTCAGAGTTACTTCCGGTTGTTGATTCTGTAGATTAATTTTTTTGCTATTCACAGAATGATCAACTTGCAGTGGAAAATAGATTAAATATAAGATGTACTTAGTGACTGTGAACACTCTTATTTGGTCTTCATCTCACTCACAGGAATTCATTTTCTCTGATGTGACTTCTTTTCTTTATTTGGGTCTCTCATAATTTGATCCATACCTTTAAATGCCCAAAGTGCTGTAGGATCAATGGGGTATTGGAAATAGAATATTCTTCTAAGATGGAATAGCTAAAGACATATTAAGGAAAAAGGTACATGTAAATCCATGTACACTTTCTCTTTTCACAAAGACCAATTTAAATGAGAGGTAAACTGAAGAGTGGCCAAAGCAGTGACCTCTTAAACCCAGTCACAGGAGAAAATGTGGGGTCAAATCAGACACTGACAAGAAAATCGAGCATGGCTTTCACCGGAGGATGAGAATGCTCATCTGCAAGGGGAGTCTCAACACCTATGAACATTTATGCATTTTGTACAATTATTGTTGAATATTGAACAGGAACATTCATTAGTGCAGGAACCGAAACCCCACTTTCCCTCATCCAAGGGAGCTGCTCAAGTCATTAGACTCCAAGGTCACATCCAAGCCTCAGTATAGGCAATGAATTTTCACTATACCGTGCCAAGTGTAACAATTTCTGCAATGGGAAAAAAGGGGATTGAGCTTCTTTGAACCTAAAATGGTCTAAATTCACATATTTACTGGGGGGGGTTTGGGTTGTGTGTTTTGGGTTTGTTTGGTGGTTGTTGTTGTTGTTTTGTTTTGTGGGTTTTTTTCCCCCCAATAGCATTTGGCCATTTATGATTATGCTCCTAATTATTGTAAAATGGGTATGTGAAAATTACATGTAGCTTTTATATTTGCATTAGCTATCAGTGTCACTATCTAACTATGAAAATGTATCAACCACATTAGCAACTATTTATATATAATGTTTGACTATTTGATGCATATATATGAGCAGTATATAGTCCTGGCAACATGGTTACATTATGACATTGAATTTGTAAAAAATAAATTAGTTCCCCCAGAAGCTGCATTCTTTCTGAACAAACAGGACTGTTTCAATCAACATTCTTCTTGCCTTTTTTCAGAATTTTATTTTCACAAAAATTAGCTGTGACTTCCTGCATATCACCTCTATTTTTCATTAACCTTGGCCGAGGTATTTGATTAACATTTCAATTTTACTATATTTAAAAGAAAAAATAATCACGCAACATATTGTTTCTGTTTAGTAACCATGGGTTAGCCATGGGTTGAATAATGGAAATACAGACTAGATTTCTTTTATAACTTTCTTCCTTTTACAACGAGTTTAGGAATCCCTACTTATTAATGCTTCTTTTGACTATCAAATGTCCAAATAGCTTTGAAACATTTTAATGATACTTATGAAAAAGTTACCACTAAAAGTACATTTAAGAAAATATACACATGACTCCATTCATGCTTTTTTGTATTAATGCTTACATTTAGAAATTAATTTAAAGTAGGATTAGTGAATAATTCTCAGTTTCCCATCTGCACACATAAAAGTTCATATTAATGCTTCTTCTGAGTAACACTTTGACAAAGGTTACATAGGGATGAAACATTTTTGATATAAGAATCGTTTGAGAAATCTCTAACCAAGGTTCCTTTTCTAGTTCTAAAGTAGCCTGGATAATTTAAAATGCAAAATGTATACACGCCTCCTCTTTTGCTTCTGTCTGAAATACAGTGACAAGTTTCTGTTTCATTATTTCTAACCTAGGAGTACTGGAAGTTTGGTCAGTGTATTTCTTTAAATTCGTCTTCCTTCTACTTTATAACCCAAAGGTTTGCTTTACAGATCTGGCACCTATTAGCATTTATTCCAAAACTGATGACTGTTGTCCAATTGCCTATTCTTCCACTTGAATAGTAATAGTTTTCTGCTTAAGGACTCTTATGCATTGTTTGAATAAGCCTGACAGAGCTCTAAAACGTTTCTCAAGGACAGTAGCAAGGGATTGTGCTCATGAGACTACCTCACAGGGAGAAAAAGAATTATGAACCACATTTTATCCAAGTGCCATGGTCAGCTGAAGAGTAAGGATCTAATTCTCCTCAAACCCCATTTTATATCAGTGGAGCTGCTCATCATGTAACTTATTGTACATCTAAACAGAATCAAGACTTTTGTGCTTGAGAGAGCAAACTCTCTTGAGATTTACAGGTGAATCACATCCCTCCACCCAAAACCCATGGAAGGGTGAGGTAAAGAAGAACATGGCATGGTTCATTATGATATCACATGTTGCTTGCATTTATTGTTTTCACTTCCAGAGTTGTCCTATGTAAACTGCTCTGACAGTACAATTTTTTTCTTGCCTGAGGATAGCTACACTGGGAAAGCTGCAGGACTCAACTGTGTACCAGAAACCAACCCTGTCCATTTTCTCTGAAAGGGTTATTAACACAGTTAATTACAAGGGTTATTAAGGGTTATAAATAAGTAATGAACTGTTTCAGGTGCCATTTCTCATGAAAGTTGGACATTACTTTACTTTGCTCTTGGCTCTAAAATCATAAGTGCTAAAGCTGCTTGGTTTTCCACTGGTCTTTTGACACCAGACACGATGTCCAGCAGCAAATGTACTGTCAGTCAGTCTTACACAGTAATTGTCAGCTTTCTCCCATGGTGGAATCAGTGATCTTTCAGTGCATGAAGGGAGTTGACATGACAACACACATTCTATAATTTCTCACAATATATACTTTTTTGCTGCCACAAACATATTGACCTTCTAATCTCACAGACATGAGACTGCTGACAGTGTAACATGCTCACTACTTTTTTTCTCTACCGTTCTTTTAAAAAAATGTTCCTTTTAAATTTCATGCATGAATGTTTAATCATTCAGTTCTTTGATAGTTGCCTGTACATTTATTTCTTGAAAACAACACATGTGATCCAGTAATGTATTAATCTTAATTATTAATAATGTTAATATTTAGTGGTTAATAATATTAAATTAAATTATTCACAGAATAGTCTTTGCTTATGTGTTGCATAATTCTTACTTGCCCTAGTTTACAACAGATTTCTTGGTGATAGGAAATGGCTTATGTTCAAATTCTGAAATTTAGATGTACAGCTCCTGTCTGCATACATAAACCATCATGATTTGAAAAGTGTTATGCAGTTACACTGGATTTTTTTTAATCTGCAAAAAGTGGATACCATGCATGTATGGCTGTTTAGAGGCTCTGTGTAGCTGTTGTTTCTTTGTGAAGGCTGTCCTCAGACTTCTCACTGGCCCAGGCTAAGCTGGATTTTTTTCCCCAATGACCAAGATGAAACACTTGGAGAAATCATTTTGCTGTGTAGACAAGTTCCCCATGCACCATTTTTCAAGGCAGTGTCCAAAACTGCCTGCTGTGCACCTGGTCCTCATGCCCTTGCCCTGCTCTTTGCCAGACTGACCTAGAGTCAGGTGCTGCTGAGCCCAATGTTTTATTCCCTCTGTCATTTCCCTGGTGGAAAGGAGTGTGCTGGGGACCTGCCTGTGGCCACTGCTGAGCTGGACACTTGGCACTAGACCCAAAAGATCTTAAAATTGTGATTTTCGCTGCCCCTCCCAGACTAGGAGGTGTCTCAGCAGCTGTCCATATGGGTGATGCTGAAAACTGGTCCTAATACTGATATTATCACTTTTCAGGAGTGGTTCTTCAGACAAACAAAAAGGCAGCTTTAAAGGCAAAGTGCAGGGAAGCAAGTGCAGTGCTCTTTGCACAAAGCTCTCTGCTGCAGTTTTTTTAGTCTGTATCCCACAAAGTTTAACAGAGGAAAAATGTCTCCTCTGTATGATGATTAAAAAGGAAAACTTCAGAGACTCTCTTTCATTTTGAAATTGTACAGGTTTTCAGAGTTTCTATTTTGTTCCTTTATAAACTCTTCAGACTCTTACCAGAAGAAGTCTTTCTGAGAAAGGGAATGAGATAATTTGAGCTACTTGGCTAAGACCTATTATTAAATTATTCTGCTGTAGCCATTTGCATTATCTCATCTAATGTTTGTTGATTCCTTTTAACCTCATACTCAAAATTCACCTAAGAATATCCTGCAAAATACGAATTAGTTTTATTGGTGTGGTGGAAAAATTGATTAGTCATCTGGTTCTGTTATGTATTTCACTGTTTTATGTTATGTGATTAGTAATCGTAATCCATACCTGTGGCTCTTCAAGTAGTTGCCATATATCTGTTAGTCCTACTAGTGCACTCTCAGATGGTCACTTCTCTAGTCAAATAACCAATTTAGGTATGGAGGTTTGTGATTTTCTGCTTCTGTTTCTTAGACCTAAGAGAGTGGTTTTTATCAGGAGTGGGCCAAATAAATTATTTTGAACAAAAAATTTCTATAATTCTGAAAATTGCATTTGGATTCTCCTGACTGACTCCTACCATCTATACACTGCCATTTATCAAATGGTTCAGTTTGTTGTTTTGTTGGTTTTTTGTTGTTTTTTTGTTTGTTTGTTTTTTGTTAAGCTGCCCTATGACACAACAGAAAACTTAAAGGAACTAAATATGAAGCAACACTTCAATTTACATTTTAAAATTGTATTGGTTTGGGGTTGGGATAGAGTTAAGTTCCTTGGTAGCAGCTCATATGGAGCTGCATTTTGGATTCGTGGTGGTAGTTAAGGGAGAAGCTTTTATTACTCCTGAGCAGTTCTTACACGGAAACAAGGCTTTTTCTGCTTCTCCCACCACCCAACCAGTAAACCACCTGTGGGGGCACAGAGTTGGGAGGGAACACATCCAGGACACCTGACCCCATCTGAGACAAGGGATGTCCCAGACCATATGAGTTTTATATGCTCAGCATATGAAGCTGTGGAAAGGAGGAAGAGGGGGACATTCGGAGTGCTGGTATTTGTTTTCCCAAGTCACTGTTATGTGTGCTGGAGGCCTGCTCTCCTGAGGGTGGCTGAACACCTGCCTGCACATGGGAAACAGAGAAAGAATTCCTTGTTTTGCTGCGATCGAGCAACTGATTTGCTTCATCTGTTAAACTTTACTCACAAATCGTCTCGCTTTCACCCTTGTGACTCTGTCCTCCATCCCACAGGGGGAGAGCACGACAGTCGCTGGGTGGAGCTGAGCTGCTGGCTCATGACAACCATGAAGATGTCCCAAAGCTTTAATTGGATAATCTCAGTATCTATTGTTCACTTGCTCGAGGAATTTGTTTGTCATCTGCAGCCTTTGAGGTAGTTCATATTTCTGTCAGGTTTTGCAAAGTTTCTGGATGCTCCTGTTCCCAACCAATCTGCTGGATTTAGTGGGTAAACAGGAAATGCACATATGTGTGCTAAAGGATCTGTCACATGTGAGACATAAGCTATGTTCTCTTTTCTGCTCTGTAAACATCCCTCATTAAATGTTACAGTTTATCAGGATTTATTTTGTTTGCTTGGGTTTTAGGGGATGTGGGGGAGGGAAACATCTTTGTATTTTCTCAGTCATCAGTTATTCTTAAAAAGCTTTATCCTTATTAGAACTAAACCTTCTTTATTCCTCCACAGCTCTATGGAAGTTTCTTAACATAAGAAACAGTCCTATGTTCAATTTATTATTGTTCCTGTACTATCTGCTATTGATTTTTATCTTATTTTAAACTTTTTTTTTACAGGCTAAGTCATTTTTCAGCTTCAGGGAAGCAACACAGCAAAATATTTTGCAGGCAGATAATTCCAAGAATAGCATAAAGACTTTTTGCTGAACTTGTACATATCATATTTTTTTTAAATTCTCTTTCATTTCTTTCACAATTTTCATATTTTTTTTATTTCAGTACTTCTTTTGTTTCCTTTCAGGAATACCTATTTGGATAATCATGCTTTCTTCCTATTCCTATTTATTATCTTTAGTTAGGCCCTGACTCAGGAGTTTTCATAAATGAATATCAAACTTAGACTAAATTATACTGCTAAATTATATGATTTCCCAAACTAGATATTTATGAATCAAGTCTGCAATTTTATAATTTCTCGTTTAGAAGCTGCCTTTGGTCATTTCACTTTTTACAATCTTCTATCCTACTGAATCAAATTTTGTTGCCTTTTCTTTCCTCTGTGCTTCTTTATATTCCATTTTTTAAATTAAAATAAATATTTTCTTGGATGCATTTAAAAAAAAAAATGTATTATTTTGTTAGCGCTGTATCTAGAATTATGAAGGTTCCAGGGTCCAAGATGGAACAATGGTGAATACTTGTCTTTGTTCAGTTCCCTTCAGCTGTGGATATTTGCACAATAAGGTTACTGTGCATCCAACCTACTTTGATTTTACTATATCCTTTTTTTCTCCCCTTGTTTTAAAATATGGAGGTTTTGAGGCATGTATTATCTATCCATTTCTGGTTTTCTTCAATAGCATAATTATAGATTTGTGATTCATCTAGTTCTGGTATGTTAATGGAGTGAACTACCACACTTAAAAGAGTAGATATTGTTGGACTATGCTCAGTATAGGCATCCTCCTACTTGAAATAATCTGCGTGAGTTTTGATTAGTAATTGTAAGAGGATTATTCAGAATTTTTTGCAGCTGTAGAAAAAATATTGTAGTGCTTCCAATAAATACGCAGAATATTCATAAATATTCTCATATAATCCATAAGATGTGTATTTATATGTGTGTATGCAACACCTGAAATACACCAGCTAACACTGATGGTAAGTTTTGAAATACTTCATTGTTTAGTTCCAACAGATTTCTTTATAGATGCAATTTAAAATTTTCTAAATTTAAAAAGCTCCACCTTCAGTATGAACTGCTTTATGATTTTGGGCAAAATCAGTGAAATGCTTTTTGCAGCACTGGGGTTTCAGCACTACTTTCATTATAGACTTCAGAGAGGCAATCCTACATAATTGTCCATGAATAGACTCAGTAGAAGCAATTAATTCACTAATAATGTGAGTAGTCAGGGTCTTTTAAAATGGATCCCAAATCTCCAGAGGAATAAATGTCAATATCTAATACCCCTTTGTCTTACACTAATAAATGTTCTGTAACAAAAAGTGGAGGACTATTGGATTAGTCTGTGGGTCAAATTCAGACCAGCAAACTAATGCAAATCTCTCATTAAGCATATATGACTACCAGCTTTAAGGATAGGGACATTAGAATAATTTCATTTGGGTAGGTAGATTTGAATAACTTTTATTCAGTTGCAAACTTTTTGTCCTCCGATTCTGCAAATAATTTTCAAAAGTATTTACTTTCCACAGTAAGCAGGGTTTGGCCATTTTCTAGTTATATGGGCATAAAAATTCAAGCATCAAAGAGATTTGTTTTTGAATTCTTTTTATAAGCTCCACAGTGAAAGTGATGCTATTTACAAGTTTAAATTATTATCCAGTTACATAAAAAAGTAGGGCATTACTATGACCTGTATATAGCTCGAAAAGATTAAACCCTCCCAGGTAGAGTTGTACTAAAATGTACAAATCTCTGTTACAACAAAAAAGATACACAGTATTTGCACATAGATTTACAATGGAAATTAATTGGACAGATCAATTTTTTTTTTCTAGAAGAGAAAGGAACAAAGAACTCTTTTAAAATTATTTTTAATAGGACTTAAATTATGAAGATTATTTTAATGGTATCTTCAGAATCCTTCAGATTGGTTTAAGATTCTGGCAACTTATGGGTGATTAACCATTTCTAAATAACTGAATTAAAAAAAAAAAAAAAGGAAATGCCCTCTAAGATAAAGACCAAAAATGAAACGATGGGGGTATACAAGTTATTATGTGAAGGAGAAAGGGAGAGTCATGATTCTGCAGGTAAAGATTTCAAAATGAGCAAAACCCTCTGGATAGGATGATAAGGAAGAATATGATACATTATTTATTATGTAAGGAGGCAATTAACCACTGTATCCACCATAAATGCACATATAAGAGTTTGAGGCATAAGGGGTAAAAGGGCCCATTACCCTTCCTCGTGCTTTAGTTGTCATTATGGGCTGCCATTGCATCCATTTACCCATGTTTCACTTTAATGAGTCCACAAAGATGAATAACACAAACAAGTGAACTGAGGCTACAGTCTTCCAGGTACAAGATAGTTGGGATTTTTCATTAAAAATATCCAAAGAAAGGATTTATGGTTTTCCCTGTGGTGAATCAGATCTCATCTATTAACTATGGGTGACAAAGTACTACAGCTGAAATACCTAATCTGACAAAGTTAAAAGGATTATCATTGTATGTATGTATGTATGTATGTATGGCCAAACTTCATGAACAAAGATTTGGGAAGGGCTCTCCCCACGTGGGTGTGCCCTTCCAGCCTGTGCAGTGGATTTTCTAGGTGAGCCACAGCGTGCGCAGAACTGACACCACTGTTTAGGTCCTAAGGTCCATCTGTCACGGCCGAGCGAGCTTGGACAGTGACAATGAAGTCCTCATGACTGTCACAGCACCCGGTACTGACTGGGGCTGACCCTGCTGAGCATCCAAGATCTCATGGGATGGGATGGCAGGGAGGCATTTAACTGCCAGCGGACGGTCCCCACTGAGACTCGAACTCAGGACCTGGGGATTCAGAGTCCAGAGTGCTCTCCATTACACTATGGGACAGCCCTAGGATTATCATTATAGTCCTTCAAAAATTACCTTTTGCCTATTCCTACCATTTTTAATTCTTTTCTGTTTGTTATTTCTGCAGTACTACTGAATCCATTTCTTACTCCTCTGTCACAGTATCCTACCTCTTGAAATTCCTTATTGCTTATTTAGAGGTCACTTAAATTTCATGTTCACACCAAGACTAGAAACATTTAGAATATGCTGGTGTACTAGAATTGGCCAATATTTGTTTCTATTTCTAAATAAGTATACAGTAGTGGCTTTTGGGGTTGGTTTGTTTTGGTTTGTTTTTTTTTTCCTTTTTCAACTCAATCATGATTTCCTCTTCCAAACAGGTGAGGAAACTCTACTTAAAAGGTGTGGAAAGGGGTTGACATTGATAAGTAAATGACTAAGCCAGTGCCATACAGTGTGAGTATGCTCTTGATGCTTCTTTTCCAGTTCATCTTTTTGAAAGGGTACCACCAGGATACCTTTTTTCACCAACAAAAACACAGAGCTGTTTTCAGTCTTTGTTTCCAGCTTCTAGAGCTGAGTGTGAAGTAGCTGACCAGACAGGGAAAAGGAGAAGCACTTCTCCCGCCACCAGCTCCCTTCTCAGCTGGTGGCTTCCTTATCATAGAATCATAGAATCATAGAATCGATTGGGTTGGAAAAGACCTCCAAGACCATCGAGTCCAACCCTTGGTCCAACTCTAGTCCATTTACTAGATCATGGCACCCAGCGCCACGTCCAATCTGTGTTTAAAAATCTGTAGGGATGGTGAAGCCACCACCTCTCTGGGCAGCCCATTCCAATGCCTGATTACTCTCTCTGGAAAGAATTTTTTTCTGATATCCAACTTAAATTTCCCCTGGCAGAGCTTGAGCCCGTGCCCCCTTGTCCTATTGCTGAGTGCCTGGGAGAAGAGACCAACCCCCACCTGGCTAGAACTTCCCTTCAGGTAGTTCTAGACAGTGCTGAGGTCACCTCTGAGCCTCCTCTTCTCCAGGCTAAACAACCCCAGCTCCCTCAGCCTCTCCCCATAGGACTTGTGCTCCAGTCCCTTCACCAACCTTGTTGCTCTTCTCTGGACCTGCTCCAGCACCTCAATATCCTTTCTGAACTGAGGGGCCCAGAACTGAACACAGTACTCAAGGTGTGGGATTCTTTTGTGCATCTCTGGAGTTGGACTATGGAAAGGTAAGAGTGACCAACTCTAGTGATCTAGAGTTGCATGCTTTTGCAGAATATTGGCAATATTTGTAGACTCAATTTTACATTCTACCTACAATTATTGTATTTTTAGCGTGTCCTTTCACTGCTTCAAAGCCAGAGCAGATTTATTATTAGTGGTTAAAATAGTTTTGAAGCAGATAGAATTTGCAATATGCCATTTGAGCAGATTCCTTTGCTATTCAGTATTGAGAGGCTGAAGCACTGGTGCTGCAACTTGTTTTCTGAGCTATGAGCTGTTCTTTCTATCCAGTGTCTCTTAGAGGTTTTGTACCACCTCCTGCTGTAGTTTTGAGCACAACAGCTTCAGCTGAAATGAAATGACTCTGAAAATGAAAAATGAAGCACCAGAGCTGAAGTAAAACAGCCCAGAAGATTTTTATTCCACTGTAGGATATATGTATTTAAACTTGTGTAATGTACTTAAAGAAGGATTAATAGAGACTCATTACTTCCCTTGATACTATAAAATACACATCTTAGACCGAGAAATACTCAGATGCTGAACAATGAGAACCACCAACTACCTTGAATGAACTGCAAATAACTATCTAAATGATTATTCAAATCCAGCCGTTATGAAAACATTTCCATTTGTTAGCAGTAGAAAACTGAGAGACCTGCTTGTATAACATCTCAAAGTGTTTGAAAATTTCATTTGGATTTCTTGGTCTCTCAGGCTACCAGTTAAAAACAACCCAGCAGACAAGAACACAGCAAAATAGGAGCATTCAGGCTGTATGGTGTAGAATAATGAAAGCAATTTAGATACATCTGGGATAATGCCACATTAACTGCATTAGTGAAGCATTTTCTCCCATAACATAATCTGTCAATGGCCTACTGTAACTGACAGAATGAAACTTCTTGTCAATTTTATTTTTGCATATCCATATTTTCTCTAACAATGGCTTTTCTTCTTTTTGAATTTTTGTATTGCATCACAACCTGCACTCTTATTGCTTCCTTACAAAAATTCAGACCTTTTGCATACATTTCATCGGTGCTTTTTCACCTTTCGTATTCAGAGAGCTCTACAACCTGCTTTGAGACATAGGCAGAGCTAGGGTTCCTCTGGTAGGACAAAGCTTGGGCTTTGCAGATATCCTTATATATGTACATCTGACTACTGGAAGGAGATAAAACCAATACCATGTTATAGCTTTGCCTTTCTTGTTCCCAGCTTGGCTGAGAAGCCAGGAACAACATATGTCATGCCCCTTGTGTTAAACCTCTAGCTATACTCCAAAGCAATGGCTGGAAACAGTTAACATAAATCAGATTGGAATCAGGGAGTCAAGCTCTCTGTGCAATCCAGACTCAAAGCAAGAAACTGTCTGCAGTGAAGAAGGACCGAGAGAGGAGTCAGTCTGGGAACAGGCTGAGAAATGCTACCTCTTCACAAGCACTGAAGATCTGCCCTCAAGGTCCTCAAATTCTTTGAATTCTTTGACAGAAATCACTCAAGACTAGCTCCTAACATTCCCCCATGCATTTCATCTAGTGGCTTTGGAGAAAGCTGGTTAATTCTTCAAAGCTGAGGCTCTATCAATGATACTTCACTGTAAAGGCAGTGTGAGCAATTCATCCAATAGGTATTACAGATAATTCCTGTCTTTCTCATACATCTTCTTGACTTTTAGGACATGTATGCTCAGTGTTATAAATTTAAAAAGTGATGCAACTGGTGAGGATGTATAGAAAAATTAGCCACAATTGGGATGTCATGCCAATTTGTTTTTCCAATAATGTGCTTGCAACACAACTGGTGGGAGGCATGCCCTGAAAAGAGCATAAGATGCTGTGCACCAAGAAAATGCCATTGGGAAAGGTCTGCAGCTGTGAGCAGTAATTGGTAAAGTGCTATCATCAAACCCCACATGGTCACATATGCAGAGAGAGATTCATAGCATATCAAGTGTAAAATGAAAGCTGTGATATAGCAAACATGAAGCCAAAGAAATATTGGTCAATATGTTGAAGCTGCTGGCTGAAGCAGTCTCCGAAATGTTTGTGACTTTGAAAATAAAAGGAGAGAACTGGAAAAAAAGCCCCATGTTGTTAGAGTTAGTGGAAAAAGCTGATGTAGAGAAATATTCCACAGAAATGAGGTGCAGATGCTGGAAAGCTGGATCATTATCAGTGAGTAATATCACAGTGTCAGTGCTCTCACAAGCATGAAAATGATATACATCATCACTAATCCCTATGGATTTATTATGTCACATGGTCAGTTTACATTCGTCCATCTCCATCAGGCAAAGGCTGTGGACACTAACCAATAAAACTGATGTCCTTAAGTCACAGTGAATGGATGCGTGAGAAACACAGTAACATCATGGAGTGTAACTGTGGATTAGTAGGCTAAGACACATGAAATATGTGCTGGTATAAAGTATTAAACTAATTATGAAGAGTGGTTCTGCACAGCCAACACCAGATGCTTTGATTCTGGCTACTAATCTGTTTGAAACACAAAGCTATGTCACATATAATTGTGGTCCTGCACATTGGCAAGGTGCCCACAGATTGTGAACCTGCAGTAGAATGGTGAGAGGGAATTTCTCACTCTTTTTCTTGCTTTAAATAATTGTCACACATACTTCCCTCCCTTTTAATTCATTCTCCCTTACTTTGAACAAAATTAAGCCTGTGTCCCTAAAAGAAGAGTTACTCAGATTTTGGAAAGAAAGAAAAAGGTTATAGATATCAACTGGTTCTCTGGCATTTTGAGCATCCTTCTGCCTGCCGAGCAGAGAGAGGGTGGTAAGATTTGGAAAATACATAAAGATCTCCAAGTGGCTACAGGTAGGGTCCATTTTTCCTTTGTAGTTCCTTTGCTGAGTCAAGGAATGAAGAATAACTGACTGTATCGAAAATCTCTGCTTCAGTGATGCTGGGAGTAGTTTTCTAGCCTGAATGTTCTCTTGGTCAGGGAAAGAATACTTGGGAATTTTTGTATCTAGGCATAAAGCCAAATTCTGGGACTTTTGAAAACATTGTACTACATGGAGAGAACAAGACAATCTAGTTATATTGAAATTGGAAATTCTTTGGTTCATCATGGTTATTCCTTGATGATGTAGCACATTGTATATAATGCAGGTTGCCAGGCCTGACCCAGTAAAATTTGCATGGTTTTGTAAGCAAAAGCCAGAATATTATTTCTAATATCACCTAAATTATTTTAGAAGCTCAGATGTAGTGATAAGAGGTGAAGGCTTCTTAAATGATTTTTACCACTTGTTCCGAGACTACACTCTGCAGGAAAAGATCTACCACTGCTAATAAATAATAGTTTTAACTTCATAGACTCAAGTGAAAGCACTATCAGTGCAGTACTGGATCGTATTCCACAAAGGCTCATGCTTAGATTACATCTAGCTTCTAAGACAATTAAAAACTATTACACTGGTATTTGAATGCATCATCCTTCCTTCTTCCCTGTCCACTTTCCTCTTAGATGCATTTCCCATTTTTACATCTTAGTTTTGCCTCCTGGAGTATATACAGAGAGAATTAAGACAGAAGCCTGCATTGTTGTCTGTGATAGTGTATCAGATGGACTGGTGCATTTAATGTCATGAAATGTCTGGGGTTCACCCTTTTGCAGGTGACCAGAATGAGGATTACACATCCTGTTTTGATTATTTACTTGAAAAGCAGCTTGGCTTTGTATTTGGGTGAATGTCAAACTTTCTTTCTCACCTTGATAGTTCTTTATGTTTGTGTGGCAGACAACCAAAAGAACAAAAAGAATAAGAGAGATTTGACCTATATCTCTAAAAGTAACTGATACTAAAAACAAGAACCTTCTGATTCTGGCTTAGAGGATTTCTTTCACTAGCTCACTTCAGTCTAAAAAAAAAAAAAAAAAAAAAAAATTAAAAAAAAATGAGGACTCCACAGTTTGAATTAAGCTCATTGTCTGATCAGGGGCCCTGACTAAGCACTTGTAGGAATACAGTGTGTATATAAGTGAGAAAGCTGTTTTTCTTGTTGGTTAATCAGGGGAAGCTTTTATGACTCAACTACTCTGTGTTTGTTTTCCTGTGATTTGCAAAGAGAGGACACCATAGAAGGACTTTTTTTCCCCTATAAAGAACAGTTCTACTCTCTTGGTTTTGCAATTTTATTTAATTTTAATTTAACCATCATTCATCACCATTTCCAAACATCATGTCAAGAGTTTTAATTCAAACACCACCTTTCCTGTGCATTTACTATCATGCATTGATGAGGACTGTCTTACTGACTTTTGGAGAAGTGCGACTGTATGGGATCTTTTCTACATAATTTTTCAGCAGTTTAGTTCGATTGTAAGATACTAGGGGGATTACAGCTTTCAAAGTGAAATCTCTGATATACAAACTGGTAGTCTGTATTTTCCATTCCCTCATTTTTATGTCATTATCCTCAGATTTTTGATGATTCTGGATATTTTAGGGGGTAGTTATTAGCTTTCTCCAGTCTTGTTAATATAACTGTGTGACAGCTTGAACCATTTCTCTTGATATTCCCCAAAATACATATAAAGCTTCCATAATTTTGTTTCTCTGCCACACATCTTTTTTCTCTTTCTTTTTCTTTCTTTCTTTCTTTCTTCTTTCTTTCTTTCTTTCTTTCTTTCTTTCTTTCTTTCTTTCTTTCTTTCTTTCTTTCTTTCTTTCTTTCTTTCTTTCTTTCTTTCTTTCTTTCTTTCTTTCTTTCTTTCTTTCTTTCTTTCTTTCTTTCTTTCTTTCTTTCTTTCTTTCTTTCTTTCTTTCTTTCTTTCTTTCTTTCTTTCTTTCTTTCTTTCTTTCTTTCTTTCTTTCTT
>JAJPCS010000027.1:7039841-7136282 GCA_021164005.1 Willisornis vidua nigrigula | reverse complement strand
TTGGCTAAAGAGTTAACACACCACCACGCCAGATACTTCAATTGGTTAAAACTTATCTCTCACAAGTCCCATGTTTATATTATTTCATCCTGGCTGTTTTCCTGCACCTCTGCAGAGTCCTGTGAAATCCTACTATGTGAATTCTTAGGGAGTAACCTCCTCTCTATCAGCCAAAGGCAGCAGCTGAGCTCCTTGCTGCCTTTAGCTGATAGCTGAGTCTCACAGGACTTTCTATAGATCTGAATTGCTCACTTTTGATTTTACTGTAGCAACAAATCCCCTTTCTTTATTTTGAGCAATTCAGATTTATAGCATTGACTTGTGAAGTATGCCTAAAACACACTACAATAGGCAAAGCAATAGAACCAAGACAAGCACAGTGACTAAAACAATTGTTAGGCCTTTTTTCAGAAAATTGAATAACCAACCATTAAATCTTAGCCTTTTCAACCAAATATCAAAAGCAGATGATGTTACCATTAGCTTTTTCATATAGTCTTTTAGCTATCTTAAATCTGCATGAAAAGATACTGAATGATTTGACAAATTCATGTAGCACATTCATCAAATTCTTCAAATCTAAGGCCTTGAGCTAAAGCTGTGCTGAAAGCAAAGAAAATCAAAAGCAACTATATTTTGCAATAATGCATGCCTAATACATATTTAAATCAGTGGTAAGACAAGGCATCTACATTCTACAGGTAGTTTTTTGGTCTTTAAAGATACATTCATCAGTCATTTCAGACATCAGAGAATAGATACACACACACATGCAGGCATCTTGACAATTCTCTTCTTTTGTAATTGTGCCACAAAAATAGCAATAGCACTTCAGCTTGGGCCCTTAGCTGAAAGCTACTGTACCTGATGTTAACTGTAGCACAACTGACACCATCAAAAAATTCACCAAAAAAAATTAATAAGTCATTTTTAAAGCAATTTGTTTAGCTGACTTCATATATCATTTGTTGATCACTTGCTTTTTCACTTGTAGTTCTTTCACTTTTACTACTTTATGCTTTTTCTGATGTTAATGTCACTAGACTTTTCCCCCGATTTTTTTTTTTTTTTTGAAGTTTATAGAATTATTTTTTATCATTTTTCTCTTTTTCTTTTTGCTTCTTCCAGTGTTCTCCCCCTTTTTAGTTTTAAAAACCAGTAACTGAAATGCTGCTGTATTTGTAATGTAGGAAGCTTAACCTTATATAGGAGGAGTACCTGTTATCAATACAGTCAAAGCTATAAATGTAACTTTAACCTTACTCTAATGACTTAAACCTTAACCAAATTAACATTACTCTGCTAACTCAATTAACACTTTAACTCTTAACTTATTCTATTTAACTTCTTAACCCTTTAACAAAGTAAAAACATTATTCTATCAGCTTAACAAATTAATCCTCCTAACAAAAGAAAAATCATCATTCTATCTGCTTAACATCATTATCTGTAACAAATGAAAAAAAACATTTCTCCAAATTATTAAAAGCTGACAACATTCTATAACCTTTAAACAAGAGCAGATAACAAAGAAATCAGTTCAACAGGTTTTCTAGGCTTCTCTGTTGCCTTCTGAATTGCTGGAAAAAGATGCTGCAGTTTGTCTGTATTGTAAGGCTGTGACCGCTGGGCATCAGGTGCGTGTGTTCCGTTGTCTGAAAGGCAAGCTGCTGGTGTTTGCTAAAGTGGCTTCACTCAAGCTGTTCACTGTCTGGTTAACTGACAAGCTGTCAGTCTGTCAGGGATAAGCCGGAACCACAACAACCAGAGTCCCTTGCGAGACTACAAGCCATAAAATGTGTAATCTCTTTAAAACCACTTTCTTTTATATACCTTGTCTGGTGATCACAATTGTCTAGTACTTGCTATCTTTTCAGGTCTAGGTTGCATCTTTTACTGTTGAACTGGAGAAGAGGAGGGACAGCAGGATTTGTAAGAAGAGCAATAAGTCTGTGTATGTCTGAGGTGGAAGGGGCAAGGCCATCTGATATGTTTTGGAGGACCAGATTCTTGACTTACTACTTGTGCCTAGGTATAATAATCCAGATAAAAGTCAGTAATCACATCAAGGATTTTTCCTCTTGATCCCATCCTGGCCATTGCTCAGGGTAGAACTGTTCCGTGGGTTAATCAGGGCAAGAAGGCCAGTCCACATCCTGGGACCTGAAATGATCTAGATTGGTTAGATCCTGGTGCTAGTAATGCCAATTCCTTTGGGGGCCATTCCGTTAAGGGTTGGACTTGATGATCCCTGTAAGTCCCTTCCAACTCAGGATATTCTACGATTGCGTGACCGCTTATACGCAGTTACTGGAGGATTTTGTGTGAGGCAAGAGATTGCAGTAAAGGAAGGTCTGACTATGAATGCAGCTGGATCTTGCCTTGGGAAACTGGAGCTTATTCCTGTCTATGACATGGAGAGATATTTTATGCTATGAAGTAACTTCAACCCAACTTTCTCACTTGTTTACAAGGTTCTTCATTTCTCTTGTGTTGTACGTGCAAAAGTGTTTACAAATCAGTGCTAAAACTGTAGTCAATAAAGCTGTAAACATAAAAACTGCTATCCAATATTAGGAATGCTGAAAAATCAGTTTCTAGCCACCTCTCAAACTTCACATGCCAAATCAATCAATCCTTTTGACCTTAAACTCCCTGTGATTTAGTAATCCCTCTTTAAAATATATATAAAACCAAATAGATCCCCATCATTTTGGAGGGGTGAAAGGCTGGGAAAATAAATTAGTATTTGGGAAACTATCACATAGTAGAAAAGTGTGAATTAAGTTTCTGTTTTTAGAACAGTGTTTGAAGAGTGTGCTACTAATAATACCTGGAACTACACACAGAAATTGAAGAGAAATAAAAGATGGAGAAGCTTTTCATAAATGATTCCATCCAAGCTATGCATTGCATGAGGAGGTAGAGAATTCATTAGCTTTTAATGCTTGTGATCTTAAGTCTAAAGAGTATCATAAGCATGAGGACTAAACTCCAATTACACAAATGTGATTTTCAAATAATTAACAATGTGAGCTGATAGTGCTTTTTAACATTATTTTATGGATATGTACATATGCATTCATATGCATGTATGTTGGCAGACACAGTTACCAATGATACCAAGTTATTAGTGAATACCTGTTTAGGGCTCTGAGACACTGTTACATGGTTCAGGGATATCTTGAAAATACCAAGTCTTGGTTTTTTAGTGTATTTTCAGAAGCTTTCTTTCTATTATTTTTTTGCTTTGGTCACATAATTAGAAGTAGAGTTTAATCTGTAATGTAATTTACATCAATTGTGCAAAATTGTTGTCAAATGACCTTGTTAATATGGCAAATCACATATAAGAGAGGTTATTTAAATGAGATCTAAATGTTTAAATAGCTTAAAATCTTAGGATTAATAACATTCAAAATGTTGACTGTGCTACTTGAGACTTATAACCTTTCTCAAATGGATCCTTAGTTAATTATCTCTAAAACCAGCCTTTTAAAACAGTAGAGATTGATATTTAACTTTTTTTTCTATTAATCATATTTAGTTTTAA
Source organism: Willisornis vidua nigrigula (assembly GCA_021164005.1). Taxonomy (NCBI): domain Eukaryota; kingdom Metazoa; phylum Chordata; class Aves; order Passeriformes; family Thamnophilidae; genus Willisornis; species Willisornis vidua. Next base: position 7,132,729 of record JAJPCS010000027.1, on the reverse strand, counting down.
GATTTGGAAAGGTAGTCCTCTAAGCTTCAGCTGACATTTAGACAATTATGTTGAGACTTAGCATTGATATATTTTGATTGCTTAACCCTTCTTGTCAGCAGTTTTGTATTTTATGCAGACCTTACTGATGTGGCAATGGCATTTATAGCAGAGCGCATTTATTTTAATAGAGCAATTCCTCTCCTTATAGTCATAGCAGTTATGACTATTATCCTAAAACAAAGCAGGATGAAACTGTAATCAATCTATAGGAAACAGTTTCACATGCAGGCATATGCATATCCCTCGTGAAAACTGATGCTGACGAGTATTAAACTGTAGGCACTTTATTATGAAACCATTGTATGTGCTTCACTTTTTATGAAAAGTGAAAAAATCCTCCACCAACAACAAAAGAACTACTGAAGTAAAAAAATTCATTTTCAGTGGTTAAAGCTTGACAGCATGAGCTTAGGACTGACTATAAAAACTGGGCAAGTTGCTCCATGACTCTGTTGAAGGGTACAGGAAAAAATCTTCATGATATGGATTAAGGAAACTGGGGGTATTTAAGCTATGGCAAGGCTTCTGTCATGCTCTTGCTTATTGCATCTTCCAGGACTAAAGATCTCTTATTCTAGCTCCATCCTAACTCACTGTATCTCAAAGGAATATTTTTTGAGGAGTAGCAGGAAGATAATGAAGATGACCTAAGATACAGTGCCTGAATTTTGGTCTCCTTGAATATGTTGGTATTTGATTGTAAGGATGGAGTGTCATGTGTTGTCCATGTGCCACAGCCATTTAAACAGCAGTGCTTGTCTCTTCTCCATTTCTGTGCAGCAGGAGAAACGTGATGTCTGTGCCATGCACTGGAACTAATGCAACATATTGTAAAGTAGATATAGTAAAATGAAAGCTGTCAATAAATCGGTGGTGGATAGAGGGAGAATGAACTGCTTGTTTGGTGTAAATGCTTGTTTTAATTCATCAACCTCTACTTTTTTTTTTTTTTTAAAGACATCAGGAATGGACTGAAAAATGTTTGTTTACATATAAAACCATTGTAAGATTAATTAACATCTTAATGCCTCTGAAGTTTTGAAAATCATAATCAGTAGATAGGAGATAGAATATAGAACATATTCATTATCTTTTTCAAACATTGTCCTGTGATTTTTTTAATGATGGAGTCTGAAGGTCATTTATGAACAATTCATGTGACAATTCACAGCTAATAGAGAGCCTCATGTGGAATGAATTACCACCTGCTCCCTTTTTGCAAGAAAGTATCTTTCAATATCCATGTCACAATACTGTTTATCACATTTCAGACTGATGCCAATGCAGAAGAACCTAAACAACGAGGTAGAAGAATTACTATTTAGATTGCATTCTGCTCCTAAAAGCTTTTTCTTGAATGCTCCTCATGTCTGATCTGTGTCTCATGAACATTTCTGTAAGTATCAATCAGGTAGTGTCCTTGCCTGAGGAGGACGGCAGAGCAATTTTTTCAGCAGGTCAGATGTTTTTTTCAGTGGCAGTGTCCTGTCTTTGGCTGGGATAGAGTTAATTGTCCTCCTGGTAGGTGGTGCAGTGCCGAGGTTTGGATTTAGTATGAGAACAGTGTTGGTAATGGACTAGTCTTTTGGTTTTTGCTGAGCAGTGCTTACCCTGAGTCAAAGACTTTGTTTTCAGCATCTCATTCTCCACCAGTGAGGAGAAGCTGGGAGGTAGCATGGACAGGACAGCTGACTTGAACTGGCCAAAGGGATATTCCATACCAGTACACAAACCAGGAAGGGCCGAATGCTGCTCAGGAATGCACTGAGCATCAGTCACTGGGTGGTGAGCAATTGCGTATTGAGAATCACTTTTTTATCTTGTTATTTCTCTCTCTTTCCTTTTATTTGTTTTTTAAGTTATTAGACAGTTCATATCTCAATGCAAAAGGTCTTCTCCCAGGCAGCTAACAGTAGGACAACAGGGAAGAGTCTTAAGCTGTGCCAGGAAAGATTTAGGTTAGACAATGGGAAAAAGAATGGATCGCCCAAGGAGAGGCACCATCCCTGGAGGCATCTCAGATTGGATGTGACACTTAGTGCCATGGTCTAGTACACAAGGTGGTGTTAGGTCAAAGGTTGGACTTGACTCAGAGGTCTTTTCCAACCTAGTTCATTCTGTGATTCTGTTTACTTTCTTGCCTTCCATTCTCCTCCCAGCTGGGATGATGAGGGGGCTGTTTGAGCAAGGGGCTGTGTGGGGCTTAGCTGATTGATTGGAAAGACAAAATGCAATCATGTTCTCCTTCTAGAAGACATGACTTGTATGAATGCATAGATTGATATAATTGAAAACCTTACAATATACCAAAGAAAATGCAATATGTGTGAAAAAAGCACCTGGCTGCACAGGCACAGGCAGGGTTTGCTGCTGCTGCCACCACTGCTGGTGGAAAGCCCAGGCTAGGCAGAGCAGTACGTCGTCAGCTCAGTGGTAGCCTTTGCCCCCAGGCTCTCCTACTTCCTATCAGTCTTTTCCATTCCAAATAGAAAAGCACCCTTTATATTGCCATTTCTTTTACCTTCCAAGTGCCCAGCATAACAGCCACACTGAATTGTGCCTGTCTTCTTCCTGGGGACTGATGGGCTCCCCTTCATCAGGATGGAAAATGAAGGAAGAGCGTGGGTTGTTGCATGAAGGGAGGCTGCTCCATGCGTGGGAGCTGCTGCCCACGTGGAGGGAACGTGTGTGTGTGTGCAGGCTGCAGCCTCCCACAGGAACAGGAGGAGGGATGCTGAAATCTGTATTCATTTCCTGCAGGCACCACTCCCAGGCTGCTTGTTTTAGGGGAAATATTTAGAATAGCAAAAACAGTCTTGTTCTAAATTAATGTCATAAAGGACTGATGCTTCTGTGACTTGAAATCTGATGTTAGGTGGGATTCAGAGTTCTGAGAGCATGCCAGGCTGCATTATGGGCACCAGAGAAGAACCTGGCCTTTTGTTTATGTTGCTCACACAATTCAATAGTTGGTTTATACTGTGCTATATATATCCTGTTGATATATACTTTTAAAAATAGTAAATTCCTGAAATTATGTGACAGCTAGGCAAACAATAAAGGATGTAAGGAGCTGAAATATAGAATAGATGCCAGGATTACTCATCCTTCTCCCACTCTGTTGGTTATGCTTTCCTTTAAAAGTAGAAGGTAATGGTAAATTTTAACGACCTTTTTCCTTCCAAATTTCTATTTCTAGATTTATAGGTAGAGAAGACTAGCAAATATTTTAAAGTTTTAGTGCTCACAGAAAGTTCCAAATGAACAGTCCTTGAGAATAAAACCTAGTTCAGGCAGGACACAGCAAAGGCAGGATGTGTATAAGCTCCAGGCCTCTGTGATGAGCTTCAGATCTGGAAGTATTCCCATTGCATGACCTTTCTGCAGAGACTACCAGTAAAAGTATCAATTAATGTTAACAGTTTTATGATGTGGCCTCTTGCACCTTCAGAACTGTGCTGAGACCATTTTTTCACCTTATCTGATGTTCTGAATAGTCATATGGACGTTTTTGTTCTTCTAGTGCTTACTAATCCACTCAATCACTCAGTCCTTCAGTATCAAAAATGACCGTTTTCCTGCAGAATGAGAACGAATTCTGGTGACATATTAGTGCATTTATTATTCACCATATTCAAGCAAAAATATACAATATTGATAAATGTTCATATTTATGAGATCCTACATTTCCATCTTACTAAACCTCACTGTTTGTTTGATTCTTCTTTTCTGTATCACTCTGAAGTGCATGAGATTTGTGCTTTGTTCATGCATGGTAAAATGCAAGGACAGTTGGCTTCAGCTGCTCAAACAATTCCATCTGAGCTTTTTTGCAGTCAGTGAATGCTATTTCTATGGGCATTTGGGTGGAAAAACATCTGTTTTCACCTGCATTGAGGGAATATTTTGTGAGAAAATAGTTTTCTGTAAAACACTGATTAAAAAAAAATTTTACTTGGAATTATCCATATGAATTTTCATATGAGCTTTCATATGGCCTTTACTGAGGCTAGTTGGTGCTTTTATTTTCATTTCCTTCATTCTGTTATGCCATACAAACCAAATTGACAGCTGGTGACCCACCTGCCCAGTCAGCATTAGAAATTCCTGGTGGGAGATGCTGTGGGAAAACCCATCAATGCTAGCAGGGAATTGTATTCAAAGATAAAACAAGCCTACAAGTGTGACAAACTATGAAAGGGAAAACATGGGTAGCCATGGTGAAAACATAGTATTACAAGCTCAGTTTAATAGCTTTGAATCATTTAAATGTATAGAGCTGGTTCATGTGTCTGACCTTGTTTTGATTAATGCTCAGGTCTAGAACTACAAATAATATTCCCCTCTGCTCCACAGGAGGCTTCTTCAGCTTCAGTTTTGGAGGGCATGTGCTAACCAATGCATAATTTCTAAGGGGGTGTTGCTTGATCTAGTGACTTAGTCATACTTCTGGCACTGAGGTCCATCTGCTATTCAGAGAGCATGGAAAAAGAGGCAGGAAGCCAGATGTCACATATTAAAGACCTTGTCTCACCTTGGATGACACCTCTGGAATGCAGCCTTTGGTACATTTCTTGCATTAGTAAAAGGGTAATAGGAGAACAATGTGATCTTCCTATAGGTCATATTGCGCCCTGTCTTTTGGGAGGACAAACAATTGCTGAGCAGGTCAAGATGGTAATAGTTGGGTTTTTTTGGTTTTTTTGTTTTTTGGTGTTTTTTTTTTTTTTTGATCAAGTGGTTTATTTCAAAATGATAAGGGAGACAGTGAAAGTTACCCATTATGCTCATTGTTTAACAAGTACCTGGGTCAGTTGCTGAGTCCTTGGAGATGATGTATACCTTTATAAGTGCATAATTTGAATACAGATTAGAAGAATTGCTTCCAGATTTACTAGAAATAAAACTACTTTATTTGAATTTATACTGTCCTCTATAATTTAGGTTCTGGATGCCATATAATTTTTAATAATGAGTTCTTATAAATATGATACATTGAGTAAATAAGCATTAATAACTCAGTTAACCTTTTTCACAATACCCCAGTTCTTTGCACGATCTACACTAAATATATGACAAGCTCAGATTAACACATGACAAAACCCACCCTCCTCAAGGAAAAACAATCCTACCTTATCTTGGATCAACAGATGTCTTTCTAGTTAAATTTAACTTACTGTTTCACCATAGCCAGAAACAGTGGCCCTGATTTGTTCAGAGGTGTTCGAGTTATTCCATTAGAAAGAAAGGGGAAAATCCATTTTCTATATCCCATGAGCCAAATATATGCTGTACACCTTTTACACTTTATGCTCTATCAGGAAGAATTTCCCAAAGGCAATTCAAATGGTGGGGAAAATTAGAAAGCAGAATGGACAGCAGTTTTCTTACTGAAGTTACAGCCTGTTGGATATTTCACAGCTAAAGGTTAGCACTTCTGCAATGTATTGCAGAGTTGGGTATTTCTTTTTTTGAAAACAGCCTTTGTAATTAATTTTCATTCCTAAACACATTTTGTTTAATCATTAAGGGGCAAGTTCATTATTCATTTATCCAGATTGCTGCAACAAAAAGATAGGGCAACTATCCAAAGCTTTAGGTGGTGATATAGTATTTTTAAAATACTGCAAATCTAAGGAAATACTATTTAGTCATGGTAGACAGAATTATTAAGGTCCAAAAGACACTTCCTCCACTTGTTTCTCAAGTTATTTGTGCTATTCCAAACACTGTCCAAAAGATATTTTAAGCTACAATTTATCCATAAATAGCTAAAAAAAATCTACATTAAAAAATCCAACAGTTCTGTGTGATTAATTTTATAGTGATTTTTCAAATAATGTCTTCTAGCTATCCAAGCATTTTAGAGTAAGAGCTGAGGCTTCATTAAAAGAATAAACTTTATCCGACTTTCACTTTCATCCTTAAACTTCTATAAAAGCTTACACATTTCTACAACTAAATTCTACTTAAAATTAAATATTTTAATGATTTTCCATAAATGATTACTATTATTAGCAATAATATTCCAAATATCGTATTTTTAATCAGTAATTTCATGTTGCTCTCTTCTTCTTTTTTTTCTAATTCTTAATTCAATCATATTGTGGTAAGTTGACATTGGCTGGCTGGCAGGTGCCCATCCAACTGCTTTCCCCTTGTTCCTCCTCAACAAGACAGAGGGCAAAAATGGGATGGCTTGAGGAAAAGACTGGAAGATCGCTTACCAAATATAAGCATGGGTAGAACAGAGTTTACCTAGGGAAAATAGAATTTATTGTCAATAATTATAGATCCAGATAGTGAGAAATGAAGACAAAAAATCCCTCATAAAATGCTTTCTGCTCACATATTTTTCCCAGTTCCTTCAGGGAACATACTCTGGTGTGGGGTCCTCCACTCTACTCCAGCATCTCCTCTTCTTCTCTCCCCCTGGGGATCAAAGGGTTATTTGTTGCCACACTTTTGGGTCAAAAATGGCACTGGCAGTCTTTATCTCAGCTGGACATGGACAAAGTGTAGTTAAATGAATTCTGCAGCCACTCTTTGCACAAGTGCAGAGGGTGTGTTAGCTTTGCATGGGATGGTAGTTCCTGTGTGGTGGGTAATTGTGTGATGACAATAATGTGGGACAGAAATGGTTAAAGGCAGACTTGTGTTGAATGATGTGAGTGGAAGACTCTCTGCATGTCTGAGGCACCCTAAATCTGGAGCCAGCTCCTGTTGCTCCACAGACTGAAGCACCCTGGAAACAGCACATAATTAAAGTCTTTGCTTCTCATCCCCCAAAATAGCAAAAGTTCTGAGATATCAAGGGGTATCCATTCTTAGCCAATATTTAACATATTGTTAATACTTTTTTTCCATGGATTTCCATCCCCCACACTCACTTTCTTAAGCTGACAGAAAGTTGATAAGAGACTCTGACCATTTTTACCAAGCTATAAATAGCTTTTAGCACCCTTTCCCCTTCTTTTACAATTGCAAACATTTCATTTGGATTCCATGCTTTTGGGAAAGTTTCAGATTAGAAATAAATGGCAAAAATTCTCTCTGTATAATTGCTCAACCTTATTATAATTGCAAAATGCACAATAAGTGCAAGTTATTTAAAACCCTTGCTAGTTACAGAATATAAAATGTGAAGTTAGAGTCTGAAATGAAATTGAAAATATGTAAGATCTAGTAAAATGCTGTTCTGTACATTTTATGTGATATGCATTTCTGTCAGGAAAAACAAGCTGCCCTCTACTCCACCAGTGCTTATAGGACATATGATGCCACACTATCATAGTGTTATCTCTCAGTCTGCTTTGCTAGTTACTTCTCACAGTAATAATATCATGTAGCATTGACATTAGAATAAAATTCCTTATATAAAAAAGAAAAGTACTAAAGTTCTATGTGCCTCAACTGTGTTGAAATCAGTGGAAATATCAAGGGATAAATTTAGCTTGGATGATATGTAGAAGAAACATTAATTATCAAGAAACCATTTGAAAATGTGTCTTTATCACTGGTTTGGGTTTTTTTCAATGTGTTTTACAAGTGAACACAGAGTAACTTTTGCAATCAGTATTGTGAAATACAAGATTTATATCTATTCTGGATGAGTCAACAATGGAAATAAATTGGTAGTGGATAATGCTTCAATTCTGATTTGCCATAATCTTTTAACCTTACTCAAAAATATTTGCACTCAGAATGACTGCTCTTTGTTTTTACATGATTAAATCAAATAAGTGAATTGTGGTGAAATGCTTAGAGTGAGGCAGTCATATTTGGGTGATCACATTCAACTCATTTGCATTTTGTAGTGACATGGTTATGCTACTTCAGTGCTAATTGTAGAATTTTTTGTGTGTGATTATGAGGGTAAAAAAAAAAGTCCATTAATTCATTCTTTGAAAATTTTCATTGCTACTAGCAGTAATTAATCATTCAATGTCTTTAGATGTCACTAAGAATATTTGACAAGTCTTCTGTTTAGCTAGAACCATGCCATAAAGCATACAACTCATTTACCACTTCAGCTACTGTTGACTTTCTAGTTAAGCCACTCAAAATAGTTGTTTTCATATATCTCTTTCTCTAAAATCTGCTGATCAACTTCTTGGTCAAAAACATGAGTTTAGCTTTCAAAATACACAAGTCTGCACTGCTTTATATAGTTTTTCTTGAATCCATCCTCTAATAAGAAACACCCACCTTCAGGTAAAGATAGGTGATCATGTTTCTTAGTATCACACTAATGTGTTTCAAGTAATTTTCTTTGTTTAAGTCCCCTTCCCATCCACTCCCCTGCTCCCCCGAAAACATTGTTTGTGTAAAATGATGATTTTGTTTGCAGATACTTTTTTAATATCTTTAAGACCAAAACATTCAATATAACAATTTTCAGAAAGGAACATTTTGATTACATTTTTTTCTTGAAGAACCATTTGTTGGCAATTATTTTCATTCTACAGTACTTTTTAAATGTGCTAGTAACTTTTCTGAAGTTGAATCACAACAAAAAGCTATTGATTATTTGTTTTCTGGAAAGTATAATATCAGAATTAAGCACTGTAATAATATCATTCTTGTTTTTCTTCTGAGGGGGGAATAAACTTCTCAAAGTCCAATACTTGTCAAAAATATGATTCCAAGGTAGTGTGTGTCTCTTGGTTAAATTGTACTTCTATGAAGATAACACTGACAATTCCTAAGTGCAGGATTCTGCCTGCAAGGGTGTAGATGGCATCTGTGAAGGGCAAGAATTTTGACCTTTGTGGTAAGCACTTTTGCATATTACTTGATGATTCAACAGGAGAAAGCAAAAGTGCAAGCCAGTAGGAGTGAGAGTATCTTAAAGACCAAGGAAAATACTGCTTAAATCATATTGAGTAATTTTCTAACAAAAAGCTCCCCAAACATAAACATTTCAGTCAGGGACGTGGCTTGTTTTATGTAGAGCTGAGCACTTGTTTGCTAAATGCCACTTGATTGCTAAATGCTGTGGACAAATTAGTAGCGTGCTTGAGAGCAGAAAATAATTAGGATGCCCATTGCTGTGTTCATGGAGGTCTTAAAGTGAAACCTCCAAGTCCTTATAGTCATGCCACTCCTTTTATGTGTATTCATATGCCTTGTCATCTTGTATCCGAAAGTGCATCTGCACTTTCAGTTCATTCTTCTGAAGGATCCAGCTCCTCCTTTCACACCTCTAATTTCAACATAAGAGGACTTCACATCTGTCAGGATTAAGACACAACAAATTTGCAGCTTTTTAAGCAGATGACAAATGCTGATGTCTGGTGGGGTAATTCTGTGTGGTCCTTTCACTGGGTGTGGGGATTGAGTCCTCTGGGACTTCTTTAATTCGGAGGTGAGATACTGACTAAGGGAGATTACATCTTCTGGAAGATTTTGGTTGCTAAGTTATTTTAAGCATAGAAGTTCCTTTTCCAGTAGGAAAAGTGCATAATAGCTAATTAAGCCCTTAGGGATCAATTTTGAAAACAGTGTGCAGGAAGTGTGAGCACAAACCTTATTTGTTAATGGGGTTTGTGAACATACCTCCTGTGATTTTTGAAAATTTAGAGCAACAAAACAGCAACCTTATTGGCGGAGACATTTAAATATATAGAATATGATATCTTTTTCTTCAGGGCATTAGATAGGTGACATATATTAAGACCACAGAGTGTTTCTGTAGTCATTATGCTTTATTTCCTCAAACTTGTAAAGGTAATGAAATAATAAAATAATCTCTCTGAGCCTGTAGAAGAAATCAATCCTACAGTTCTTGCCTTCCTACTCTTTACTTAAAGGAGGAAAAGGAACAAACGACTAATGCCCAATTTTTGTGATGACAAAATATTAAAATTAAAATAAACATTATTAAACATGCAATTGTAAATACTATACAAGGTATTTAGAACAAAAAACAGAGAGCATATAGAAAGATTCCATAGTAACATTGGATATAATTCTCCAGTTAAACTGTTGGGGAAAGTGTTCTTTTTCATTGCACAGGAAAATGCAATAAATACATGGTTTGGTTTTTTTTAATAATGTTAAATAGGAGGGGGAAAATATGATTAAAGCATGATAATGGAAGTTATTATTATCATTTATAGTAATCTGAGGATCACACTACAAGAAAGGATTTCGAGACAGGTGGGTGCATTTGGAGACAGGACAAAGCTGATTCAGGGGACATTGAGCTCTAATCTGAGTTCATGGAGTGTTTGTGTGGCTGTGCCTTGGCCTTTTGCAGCTCTTTGCTCAGAGGGGTGGAGGTACCTTATTTCTGGCCTGGACAGAATGTAGGCAGATCAGCTCAGATTTGTTTGCACCTTCACATTTCAGCGAGCCTTAAAAGGGAAACTGAGGATGTGAATCCAGGTGACTGGATACTGCTAACAGATCTTCACCTCGAGGAGTAGACTCATCAAAGCCTGGCTGTGGAAAATGAATGTTGAATAGGCTGTATGTGTGTGTGTGGCTCAGCTTCGCTGAAAAAAGATTTGGGAAGGGCTGTCCCCACGTGGGTGTGCCCTTCCAGCCTGTGCAGTGGATTTTAGGTGAGGCTCAGCATGCGCAGAACTGGCCCCACCATTTAAGTCCTGAGGTTCATCTGCCACGGCCAAGCGAGCTTGGACAGTGCCAGTGAAGTCCTCAGGACTAGAACCTACAGCACCCGGCACTTCCCAGGAGGTCTCCCATCCAAGTACTAATCCGGGGCTGACCCTGCTTAGCTTCCGAGACCTGACGGGATCGGATGTCAGGGAGGCATTTAACTGCCAATGGGCTGTATATATCTTTGTTAACTATACACTGTGTATATATCTGTTCTGAAAAATGGGAGAACCAAAGAGGTAAAAAGAAAAAGGAAAGTAAAAAGTTACATTTAAAATGTATTTGTTTGTATTGTGTCCAAAAGAGAGTCTGTGCACTTAAATTCATACAATTTAAATAGGAAAGAGGAAGGGTGAGATATTCTGTTTGTATTTTACTCACAAAAACAGCAAATAACAAATGTAAAGGGAGCGTGGACTTCAGGAGGTCAGTGAAGGTTTGACATTGATTTCAGTGGAATCAGGATTCTGCCTTAAGTTACTTTCCCATGAATGCAAAAGGAAATGGCAAATTAGAAAAAAAAAAAAGTCTACTGAAGACCAAGCTGTTGTCTTATCAGCATAAGTTCTTCAGTCAGTTTTAGACTGGTTTTGTTGATTATAAAATAACCTAAAGAAATCAACTCCTTCTATGTTTTTCCAACTCCAAACTTATAATTGGGAAATTCACAGATAAGGAACAATCACACAATTCCAACCCACAGTCATTATTAAAAGCTTTTGATTTCAAATACTTGAAGCTTCTGCAAATGACAACAATTTCTGTCCTGAGCAGAAAAAGATTTGTTGTCTTAAATATTTCATTGCTCAAGTGGCATCTATTATCTAGAAAACATTAGATTTCCCAGAGAACATAAAAGATATTTAAAAATATTTGAGCATAGATAATCACTATAAATTGGCAATTTTTTTTCTTAACTTTACTGGATGATAGCCTAAAGTGGCAAGTTTGATTACATGAGATATTATTTTGACCTAAGTGTGCAATTTTTCCTTCAGTGCTCATTTAATGGAATAGTACAATAGTCTCAGAATATTGTGGTACATGATTGAAAAGTTCAGAATGTGTATTTGTTGCATTAATTGACTTTTGAAATTCTGGTTTTCCAAATGCCAATTTTAAATGGTTTCTTATATATGTTTACATTTGGAATAACAGGTTACAAAAGTGCTAGCTGAAAGGATCATTAACACTAAAAATTATGTGATTAGGTGCTTAACTTAAAGTCTTTTGCTTTCAAAGGCCAATTTGTATCTCACAAATACCCTCCTTTTCCAACAAAGATTGTCTAGGATGTCAATTATCATACTGCTACCATCACATCATGTTGTAAGTCTGTACTTCAGTTAAAGGGAGATTCCAATATAAGGAATGATTACTGGATCTCTGACATTACCTGAGAACTGAATAAATGCATTTATATTTAGCTATATGTCTTTATACTTTGATAACTTTCCTATATAATTTTATAATTAATCTTTTATTGTCTCTTTTCTGCTTTGATACCTTGCCTTCAAGGACTGAAAGACAATATCCTCTCTTAGGTGCCAAATGCACAGACTATAATTGTTGAACTATCTAGGATTATGGAAGCAGTCTATGTGGAATAACTACTCAATAATATGACTTCCATGTGGACATTCTTATTTCAGGATGAGAGTAAAATTTTTGACAATATACCTACCAATTTTGTACCTGTATTAAGTTAGCTACTACGAGATTCTGCCCTTCAAAAGTCCTTACAGGGCCATTGTTGCAGCCAAGGTATTGCTTTTTTTTTTTTTCATATCAGTTTTGAAGAATTGCACCAGACACGAGCACTGAAAGAAAGTCCTTCCCCCTTCTACCTGGGCTTCTGTCAGATAGGGGTGCACACCAAAGTTTCTGCTCTTTCCATGCAATTTCATAGCTTAAAAATGCATACTTAAATTTATTGCAAACAAAAATGTTTCAGTGTTTGAAGCAATATTCCGATAGATGATATGGGTTCAGTTTCCCTGTCTGCAAAATGGAGGTGACTGTTTCTCCTGCATGTCTCTGTTGTCTATGCATATTTTATATTCTCTCTCCTACAATTTGTTTACAGTGCCCAACAGCATGACCCCTTCACATTCCCAAATACTAACAATAATCCTTTGCCATAGACTATATATTCTGTAAAATTTAATTTATCTAAGATTTAAATGGATAAAATTTCTCAACTTTTCCATTCTTTATTCTTTTCTGACTTTTTCTGAAGTCATTTTCAGCAACCTGACATGGATTCATACAATCATTTAGGTTGGAAAAGACCTCTAAGGTTATGCAGTCCAACCATCAACCCAGTACCACCATGTTCACCACTAAACCATGTCTGTAAGTGCAACATCTGCATTTACTTTTAATGTTTCCAGGGTTGCTGGCTCAACCAATTCAGTGGGCACCCTCTTTCAATGCTTGAACACCCTTTCTGTGAAGAAAATTTTCCAAATACTGAATCTGAACCTCCCCTGCTGCAGCCTCAGGCCCTTTCCTCTCAGCCTATTGCTTATTACATGGGAGAAGAGACCCCACCTTGATACAACCTTCTTTCAGGGAATTGTAGAGAGTGAGAGGGTGTATCTGAGCCACTTTTTCTCCAGGCTAAACAGCCCCAGCTCCCTCAGCTGCTCCTCACAACACTTGTGCTCCAGAGCCTTCACCATCTCAGTTTCTCCTCTCCGGAGTCGCTCCAGCACCTCAATGTCTTTCTCAGAGTGAGGGGCCCAAAACTGAGCACAGGATTAAAGGTGTGGCCTCACCAGTGCTGAGTACAGGGGGACAATCACTGTCCTGGTCCTGCTGGTCACACTATTGCTGATACAGGCCAGGATGCCATTTGCTTTTTTGGCCACCCGAGCACACTCTGGCTCACATTCAGCTGCTATTAACCAGCATTCCCAGATCCTTTTTCACTGGGCAGCTTTCCAGCTGCTCTTCCCCTTCATGGGGTTATTCCCACCCAAGTGCAGGACCCGGCACTTGGCCTTGTTAAACCTCATACTATTTGCCATGGCCCATTGATCCAGCCTGTCCAGATCCCTCTGCAGAGCCTTCCTACCCTTCAGGAGATCCACACTCCCACCCACCTTGGTGTCATCTGTGAACTGATGGAGGGTGCACTCAATCCCCTTGTCCAAGTCATCAATACAGATATTAAACAGAATTGTCCCCAATACTGAGATTTCCCTGGGGAACACCACTTGTGATCAGCAACCAGCTGAATGTAACTCATTTCATCACAACCCTGGGTCTGGCAATCCAGCCAGGTTTTTAGACAGTGAGCAGTGCACCTGTCCAAGTCATGAGAAGCCAATTTCTCCAGAAGAATGCTGTGGGAAATGGTGTCAAAGGCTTTACTAAAATCTAGCTAAACAACATCCATAGCCTTTTCCTCATCCACTAAGCAGGCCACTTTGTTGGTCTTATTGTGCATGTAACATGTGAGACACTCTCTGTATTTTCCTGTCTGCATCTGATCACCCTACACAAAATCTTTCCAGGATCATTATTATTTTCCTTCCTAACTATTACCAGCATAATTCATCCTCTTCTCCCTTGAGTCAGTATGACTTATAACCACCTGAAAACTACCTGCCAAATCAACTACCTTAGTAATTCCTTAAGACCTTCCACCAATGAGTGTTTTTTTTTTCCCTACTAGTGTTCCCCTGTGCACATAATAGTTCTCTAACATTTATTTCTGGTCAGTTTGTCTGCTTAATGTCTCACCTAAGGTACCCACATCACCTCTACTACCTTTCCAACAATTTTTTGAGGTTTTTCTACCTGATCCTCTATGCCAGAAAGACCCTTTCCTACCACCCTTGCCACCTACCAGAGTTGAGACAGGTTTTCTACTATGCTTGTTAAGAATTCATTGATTAGTATTAATGTAATATAACTAGGCTTTTAAAGAGTTTTTTCTAGCCTCAAGAAATTTGTGACCTGTATATTCTAAGAGTTCATAATTTCCTAAAGTGACAATCAAGCTTCCTGTACCTCTTTGAAGCACTCTTTACAATGATTCTTCAAGTTCCTACTTTGTCTTACAAACATAAGTGCATTAGGAAATGCTGATAAGTGCACTCAGATACTTGCCTAAAGGTACCAAGGTGTAAATTCTGTGACCATGTGTGACAGGAGCAGCTGCAGTGAGAATCTTACTGGGCTGTTGTCACCACTGAAATGCAGCATCTTTCAAAGGAATAAATATAATAAAATGAGCATTAGGACATAATAAATACTAGCTGGGACCATGAAATTTGAGAGGATTAAAGACTGAAAATCAAGATCAAATTTATCCCCCTAAATAAGGTTCATTTATAATAGGCACACTGTAAGTTTGGCCTAATATTTACGGATTACTAAAGTTTGGGAAAAATGGTACCCAGAAGCATTAAATTGTAATGTGTTGTGAATGTAGCACCTTGGTGCTGACATGTATTGATTATTTTGTCCTCCCAAGAAAACATCTTTGATCAAGTAATTACCTTGCTAGGATATTATTCTAGACATTAACATAATTTTTAATGAAATCCAATAATTATCATAATTATCATAAGTGAAAACTCCTTTTTTTTTTTTTGTCTAGTGACCTCAAATATCTAATTTCTAGAAACAGCACTAATGCATTTCTCCCACTAGAGGCTTCTGTAGCATATAAAAACAGTAATAAAATCAAGAAAATATTAATAAAAAGAAGTGAGAATTAGTTGAAAAATTTTCCTGCGTCAACTCATCAGATTTATTGGATGACTGATTGTGGTTCTTGAATCTTAGTATTCATTCTCCAATTATACTTACCAGCAATAAATTTATTATCTAGCTGATAAACTGGAGAGTGTGTGTGTTCAGAAATAAAACTTAGATTGCATATCTTCTAAATTAGAGGTAATCTGGGGACCTAAATGCCCAAGTAGGTGGATCCTTCAGAATTGTTTTAATTGTCTTTATGCAACTAGTGTTTTTTTCTCTCTGTATGTCTGTTACAGAATGTAATTTTCAAAGAAACAAATAATCTGTGAATGCAGTGAAATACAGTGAAAATGGTCATATTTGACACTGAAATACTGTGTGGATCTGTAAATATATTTCTCTTTTAGAGGATGGTATATACAAAGAAAAGGGAGAGTGAATGAGAGATTGCTAACTGATCTTCCAGGGAAATAAAGTTCTAAAAATTTCCCCTTCTTTAATTTTCTTTCAAAGCAGCCTCAATAAAGAAAATGTATGTTACATTTGTCATATCACAAGCTGTCTAAAGGTATAGTTGGCACCCAGCTGTGTAAAATGTGAGGTGGATCACCTGAGTCACTGCTCTTATAAAGTTTACTCTGAAGAGATCATGAGGATATTTTAAATTACAAAACCTAATGGATGCTCAACTTCCTTAGCATTTCTCTGTGTAAAATCATGTGAATATGTCATTATGTAGGTGCTAAGGCAGATTCTGCTTGATATTTTAATGCAGTGGTTTAACACTTACCATCCTGAAGATTTTTTTTTTAATTAAATAATGCCTACAACTGAAATTTGGGACATCAGGGTTTATTTTAGTATCGATTCCACTCTTTCATATGTCAGTTTCTGCCAGCATATCCCAAAGCACAGAGCTCTGGTAGAGGAAAAGACTTGAAGAAAGTTGTCTTCACAAAAGATGCTATCTCATTCTCCAGCTATTTGATTTAGAGCTGGAAGGTCTACTCAGACTTTTTGCCTCCTGCAGGCAGCCTTGAGGGAAATAAAGCACAAAGATGCTTTTCAGAGGAAGTTCCATCTTCATTAGTACGGTCTTTAAATAAAAGTGAAAGAGATGTGGAGTTGCATACCTTGGGCCAAATGTGCATGAGTCCAAATTTAGATCATTCTGGTTCATGTTTAAAACAAGTTTTTGTACGGAAGTATTAGTTCATTTTCCTGAAGTTCGTCTCCAAGAGGGCAAATTGTTCTTGACGAGTAAAGCAGCTGCCATATTGCTTGCCAGAGGGGTGTGAAGTTTAATAGACATTTTAAATTTTAGATTGCTCTGGCTCCATGTAGAAGTTTGAGCTATAAAATAGTGAAATGACAAAAATGGTAGGAAGTCCTGATGTCTTTACCTGGAAAGACGCAGATAATTGAGTTGGACTGAGTTGCTGGAAGCTTATCATTTCAGTGCACTTTACAGCAAAATTAATATGCAGCCAGAAATCCTTGCATCCTAACAACACTGTGCACTTTTATACTATAATGAATTTAAGCATTTCCAGGGAAGCTTTTAAGCAGGATATAACTTGTATGTAAGAAACAAGTTCTGAGGGCTAGCACATCATACAATATTTTCCAGGCATAAACATATATTCAGACATCTATGTACATCTGTTTGAAGATAAAAAAAATGTGCAACTTAATATAAATTTAAGCTAATGTGAAGGATTTAGCAAGTCTGTGTTTGAATAAAAGCTCTTGGCATAGGAGCAAATGTATGCCTAAAATATGGTGCTTAAAGATGTTCTCAAAGGCAGTTAAATGCCTCCCTGACATCCGATCCCATCAGATCTCGAAAGCTCAGCAGGGTCAGCCCCGGATTAGTACTTGGATGGGAGACCTCCTGGGAAATGCCGGGTGCTGTAGGTTCTAGTCCTGAGGACTTCATTGGCACTGTCCAAGCTCACTCGGCCGTGGCAGATGAACCTCAGGACTTAAACGGTGGGGCCAGTTCTGCGCAAGCTGAGCCTCACCTAAAAAAAAAAAATAAATAAAAAAAAATAAAAAAATCCACTGCGCAGGCTGGAAGGGCACACCCATGTGGGGAGAGCCCTTCCCTAATCTTCGTTCAGCGAAGCTGAGCCACACAAAGATGTTCTCACCCCACGGGCAGATCCCCAAGCACTACAGAATTCCAGGTGCAAAGTGGGTACTTCATGGTGTGGTTCACAGCTGGCCACTGCTCCCAAAGGAGAAGAGAGGAACGCAACATAAACTTGCAGAGATCTAATCTTTCTTAATCCAATATGATTTTTATTTGCAAGAATTAATTTATAACAGAGGAAAGACAAAGTAATTAGCTGATCTTGGATTTAATTTTGGAAAAGTAATTTAAAACAAACATTTGGACTACTTCAGGATAAAATGAGTATGAGATTCAGACTCAGATCTTGAAACCTTTGTAGAAATTGCTCTTTGGATTAATATGAGTAGATGAAAAATTCTTTACTTTGTTGTAAGAAAGGTAAAGTGCAATCATTAGAATATTGTAGTTGTTGCTGCACCGGGGTGATTATTCTGTAAGCTAAAGACTTGGAGACTATAGTTAGATCAGTCTCTCTTTTCTCACATTTGCATCAGGAAGGCATTGTCAAACGCCTTCAGACTGCGTAGGGGATAAAAGGCAATGATGGTTTGAAGCTATGTCATGCTAAGTAAACACCCACATGGTGGTTTGTATGAGAAATACCCTACACAGAGTTCTGGAAATCTTGAGAAGATTTTAGCAGCTCCTGCAGCTCTGTATAAGACAAGCTCAAAACAGGGAACCTGTCACAAGTTGTACCTACACAGCAGTGACTTCAATACTGTGAAGAGGTACCTGAGCTACCTTTAAACTGTGTACACTGTGAGAGGGAACAGTTTGGGACAGAGCAGCATGAGGTTAATATGAAGTACTTTACCATGATTTTTAAGGCAGAGAAACATATTGTTACTCCATAAACACCACCAATATTTTAAATAATTATATCAAAGCTAGTTCAGATGTCTTTCATGACACTAGATATAAACTAGTGATAAATATTAAAAAAAAAAAAAAAAGAAAGCCCACCAGAAATAGAGACATTCCCATCACCTCCTAAGGGAGGGCCTCAGAGAAACAGATGGACTTCCAGACACAGGGCAAAAAACTCCTTTGATTTTAGTGGGGATACTCTAGAAAATTCTAGCTTAAACTAGATCAGAATCCAGCCCTTTTTTCAGACATATGTTCAACAAAAAAAAAAAAAGAGGCACTAAAATTCACAGAAGTGATTGAAGGTGGGATGTTTGTTGCTGAGGAAAAAGCATATCTGGGAAAGCTACAAAAAACTAAACTCTCTTTATAGTGCTTGCATTTGAAAAATCATTCCTAAAATTTTAATATCTTGCAATATTTCTGCTAAGGTTTGCCATGTAGGAAAAATCATCTATGGAGGAATTCTGTATGACTTTGCAATCCACATCAGCATATCATTTCCTTTTCAATATATTTAGTGATGCATTCATCAAAAATTTAGGTGCTGAGATTTTTGTGCAGTCTAGATAACTGTGAAAAAACAGTTTTGAGATATTTGCTGCATAATGCATGTAGAGGAAAGGGGATGGGCAAATGCATGAGCCACCAGGCTTCAGCAACAACATTCCACTTAAGCAGTTATAAAAATCTTGTGATTTGAAAAAGTACAGTAGAGAAAAAGCAATGTCAGGTGCTGGATTTTTATTTGATATGCAGTTTATACAATGCCAGATCATCCTTTGGTTTTCCCACGAATGAAAAATGTAGACATAATTAAGTATATACATGGTATCAGAATTAATTTAGAGTAAGTTAAGTCGTTCTGGATCAGGAAATTAGATTATAATGAACTCAATGTGATTTCATTGAGGTAAAAGAAATTTAAACTTGATAACTATTCATAAGAATAATAGGTACTATGTTAGCATTCTGTTTCCCTGGAGGTAAAAGAGCCTTGACAGGACTGTTTCTCTCATTAAAAAGCTGACATGGCCGTGCCCTATAGGATTTTCTGGCTTCACTAGAAAATCTTCAGTCATCTGACACACATGTTCTTCTATTCCTAATGGATGAACTAGTCTAATTTATTATATACATATACAATTCAATCTCTCCATGGTTCTGTTGGAGTGAAAGTTTGCTAAACTGTTTATAAATCAGATTTAAATCAGGACTGTTGGACACAGGATCTTATAATTCAAGCTGTATATTTCTAAAGGAAAATGTCAAGATACTCCATCACTTCGGAAAAGGAGCAGCTATGGGATAATCACAGACATTGGGTCAGATCTGAACACCCTATAATTGTACCAAGCCCCTTTATTATTGAACAGGTTCTAAATTATTTGATGAAGCTGTTGCAAATTGGATTCTATCTAGATTTGACAGTTAAATATATTTCTAATTATTTAATTCAATTTTACTCCTCTTCCAATGAAATAAGACCTATATTGACCTTAAAAACTGAGGCAGTAAAATATTGAGTGGATTTGCATATAGACCTGTGGACAGCTATTACTGTATCTACAATTAATTAATTTGGAGTGGTGATCATTACGTTGTATGTTACAGTTTAAAAAATAACTATCAGAACATTTTACTTTAATTCATATCTATGCACAAAAATCTTTCAACCTTAAAATATATGTTAAAAGTCAATATTAGTGTAAATAAAAAGTCCAGTAATTTTCTCACTAATTCATATTTCTGTGCTCCCATAGATGACCTTTCCATGACTCAAAGCAATTTCTTGGAAGGATGCTGTTGAAATAATACATAGGAAAAATGCTTTCTAGATGATCATCTATGCTAAACAGATGAACAAACAAGCAAGGAAGAAATTTTCCAAGCATTTTGACAGAAAATTTGAGGCACATTTGAAGACAAGATATAATTAGAAGGGTATGACCTTCTGCAAACTGTGAATACTTTCCAAGTATGTAACTTTTATGAAGTCTTATATAGTCAGCTTCAGTTAGAATTTTCCAGTATTATTAATCATCTATCAAAACCCCAAGGACACGATAGAGGAGTTAGTTTGGCAGCTGAGTTATGGGATTGCAGGCTTTTCCAGTGGCTGTTCATTGTGCCCTTTTCTCTGTGACCCCAGACTGCTTATCCTTGCTCTTCTCCAGTATAGAATTCCCAAGGAAATGCACAAAGCTGGCAGAAGGGGCAACAGATACAGGCATTTTTTAGGCACTGCCAAAACGGGCTGATTCCATGAGCAATCTTCAAATATAGATGGAGCGCAGGATGAAGTTTGTCCCTAGAGCTTTAGACTGAAAGCCTGAACAGACACAGACTGAAATTTTAATTCCACAAACACACAGCACAAGGAACACTGCATAGGAACACTAC
Organism: Willisornis vidua nigrigula; assembly: GCA_021164005.1. Taxonomy (NCBI): domain Eukaryota; kingdom Metazoa; phylum Chordata; class Aves; order Passeriformes; family Thamnophilidae; genus Willisornis; species Willisornis vidua. The sequence goes on along the minus strand of JAJPCS010000027.1, from coordinate 7,111,938 downwards.
AGGTTTGCAGTTTATATAATTGTATAACCAAATCTTTGAGAGACAGCTATAATCTTCATAAACAGTAATGCTCATAGCAGAGCTCTAAGGTACCATAGAATTTAGAAGAGGCAAACTATCCCAGAAGCAGTAAGAAAGAAAAACACTTACTTTATAAAAGTCATATAAAGGACTGTATTTGGTTTTGATTCTCCTATTTACTTGCCTCCACTCTTCTGTGTTAAGGTTATCTGGCACTTCTGTTGAAAACTGACTTCCAAGCACTAACTCCTGACCTTCTTGCACTTTCTTTTCCTCATCTTCAGTTTTCATTGCTTTTCCCCAAGTCTACTTTAATTACAAAGGCTTTTTACTTTCTGTTTCTACTTGTACTAGCAATGCTTATGACGATGTGTTCTTTTGAGCATCCTTAAGGAATAGCATAAGTGCTTTTCTCTAGTGATGGCTCCAAAAGCTCAATCCAGTTCATGGAAATAATTGGTTCCTTTTCTCATTAGCATCAGTGTTTACTGGGTAAGATTTCTGTCCACTTAAGTCTTTTGACTTCCAGCAGACTTCAAAATGATGTAGTACATTATTTCAGGGATAAAAGAACACAGGAAGGAAAAGGGATTTGTTCTGTATGTTTTTTTGCATTCCTTTCAGTGCTTCCCTAAGTGTGGCAGCAAGCTGAATCTGATCTTGCATTCCCTTCGAGTGATTACACCATGAGATCCCATTGCCTTTTATAATAAGAAAATTCCTCTGTTAGGAGAGAGGTACTCCATCCTTTAAGGAAGGTAGAAGCAAATATATTATCCAGCAATGTACATTTTAGAATCACACTTAGACCTAGTCCATAACAGAACTAATAATTTTGCATACTTAGAATTAATTGATTGTGTGGCTGTTTGTTGTTGGTTGATTTTTGCTTTTCTTTATTTTTTTTTTGCTTTTGGCTTTCAGTCCATCCAAGAGGCCCTGGTATATAAATTTTCTAATAACTTTTATTCAGAAGTTTCTAAGTAATTTCCTAACTAACAGCTAGATACTGTGTGAACCTTTTTCTAAACTTAGGTAAGACATAAAACCTCCTTTATTGTAGGTTGAAAAAAAACAGCTTTCCAATTTAAGATTAAATATTTGCAGAAATACAGTTCCTTCCAGGATATTCCTTTTTCAGTGGTACAATTCCATTTTCTAGCATCTGCATTTTCTCATTTTATACTAGTGCGGTGTCAGAGATTTCACACAAGGTGTTGGAATGTCCATTTATTAGCATAGACTTTCATAATCATAAGTGACCCCATTTTAGATCATCACAACTTCTTCTGGGTAGAATCAATCTAACTTCTATGCCTTGGGAAGCACCAGCATCTTAAAAATGTTTGTTCTCGTCTATCATAATAAAAGATAATTCATTATATCTCTGTCAGTTGAAAATTCTGATGAGTTTAAGAAAATGTCACTCTTCCTGTCTTATGTACTGACATGAAATAGGATATCCAAGTTCTCAAATCACTCTGAGACATCAAGGGTTTGCTTTTTTTTTTTTTTTTTGGGGGGGGGGGGGGGGGGCGGGGAGGGGAGGAGGTGGGAGTTAATGTTGTCAAAATCTGGAGAGTTGCCCATTATTGGGTAGTGAAAATAGACACATTGAAGCCTAGTGATCCAGAAATAATTTGGACTAATCTGTTTCACTGTTTGGGGTATGTGTTCCAAACTGCCTTGCCAAACCCCCAAAATATTCTAACTAAAGGCAAGTTAAGTCAGTAATTAACACTGAATATAATATTTGCAAGACCACTGTACTTTGAAAGTTAATTTTTAATCCTTTGACATTGTTGAACATGTTGCCTCCTAAGGGCAGTGAAAAAGCCAACTACATGGACCACATTTATCCAGGCAAATCCTTCCTGTCAAGAGTAATGTTAGTCTGTGTACACTTATACACTTCAAACTGTAATTTGAAAATTGTTCATTAATGAACTCAGCATTTTCATGGTGCTAACTACATTTTTTTCCTTTATTATCAGAGTTTATATATATATACTTCAAGATAAGTGAAGATTTTGTGCAGTAGCACATAAGGCAAACTGGTACTTAAATCCATGGGTATGTTTCCACTGGGGCTCTGATGTCAAACTTCAAACAAGTCTGAATAAGAAAATCAATTAAAGCAAGCTAGAACACAATAATTTAGGAACTAATCTCACTTTTTTTTTTTTTTTTTTTAGTTTTTAATAAAACTTACCCTTTTGGTGTCTTTCTAAACTAGACCTCAGAGGCCTCTAACAGAAGAAGAATCAAGTTCTTCTCATTCACATTCGTTATGCGTCAGTTATTAAAAAAATTAACTTGCTAATAATACCTGGCAATTGACTGTACTGGTATAAAGTCTTGCATTTATGAAGTTTCAGTGTAGCAGACTCAGATTCCATGGTCAACGTATTCCCTCAGTATCATTACAGAGCTTTCTTGAGGAATAGCATAAATTATTTTCTTATAGTTGTCTTATATCTCATTTTCCTCAGTAAGAGATGACAGAGCCAGATCCTGAAAGATGCTGAAGTCCCTACTGGTTTCATTAGATACTGAAAGAGCTCCACTGCTCATAAAATGCAATATATATGTACCCTATCTTCCAACTATGAAGTCCATATTATCCTGGATTCTGAATGTTATCCATAAAGTTAAAAAAACAACCAAACAACAAAAGAACCCTAACAAAAGAAAAAGCAAATTTAACCAAAAAACTCATCACTTACAAAACCTATATCACAAAGGGAATTTGCAGGAGATTCTTAGGCAGCAATATGGAACGAAATGAATTTTCAAGGAGTTACTCCTAAATATGTCATCTCCTAGATGGCAAATGACAAGTAACATGATGAACAGGAACAGTATCTTCTGCCACCAATTGGTGCTGTTGCAATGTAATTTCGTATTGGCACAGGATGAGGGCTAGAGAATTCCTGTCTTTTCCGCTGGTATCCTATCTGCCATGGAGAGAATGGTCAATTCAGCTTCAACTGTGTCTGACAGCCTTGATGCTGCTGCATTTTTGGTGTGCCTGCTCTGATCTCCAAGCTTCTGCCCTGTAATATCTCATGATAGGCCTGAGCCCTGGCACAAGGAAAGGGGTTTTCAAGAGAGCTGTCCATGTTTAAAGCATTCCCTCCTTATAAAACTGTGCATTCCTCTACTCCCTGAAGGGCACTGTAGACTTGATTCAGCTCCCAAAGTGTAGACTTGATTCAGCTCCCAAAGCCAGGAAAGTCCTTGTTGTGACTTTAACAGGAGTTGAGAAAGTACCTAGAGATGATGATATATGTATTGTATAACAACAGTGTCAGCTAATCTAAGTTGTCTCCCTTCATGTACAAACTGTCAGTGTATAGCTTGTGTCCTTTGCAGAAGGGAAATGGGCAGTGTGATGCACCAGGAGCTTGGCTTTGGGAGCACAGCAACAAAGATATTGGGAACAACTTGTTAAGAGTATTTTTCACTAATAGGGCTCTTTGGCTGTGAAGTGGCAATTTCAATAATTTTGAAATTTACACATAAATATACTTGTCTTTTAGATGTAACATTTGAAATGTGGAAAAGAAATGTCATTTCTAAATATGCAGAAATGTAGTGGGGAAAAAAAAAATCGATTTCCAAAAATGTTTTCAGCATAATGAGTCTATTGAAATCTTTCAACCATAACAGGTTATCCATTTAATAATCATATCTGGTTCTACCAACTTCCTGTATAATAGGGACTATGATTTTCAGACTATTAAAATGATGCATTTTATAGGTTTTTACCTCACTGATTTTAAATGAATTATAATCATATTGAGGAGCTTTTGAATATCTGTCACTAAGGAAGTCTTCAAAATAGATTGTCAGGTAAATTAAAGCAATAGTAAAGCATCTCTCCAAGAAGATATTTCTCTTTTATGAGCAACCACTTTTGAAGTATATTGAGAAGAGGTAAGTTCTGAGAGTGTCTTGCCTTATATGTTCTTTGAGTTAGAGTTTATTTGGAGTCAACTGTCCAAGTGTTCTGGTAATGCAGAAATGATGACCATGTACTAAGACTTCTAGGCAGTCTGAGGCTGAGATAGATGAGGCACTTCATCTCATTCACCTTGTTCAGTCAATAAAAGATATTGCATATCCACACATCTATTGTTTGTTCTCATACACAGAGGTGATGTATACCTGTAATATATATATATATATGTGTGTGTGTGTGTGTGTGTATTCATATACAAACAAGGTGTGTGGGTGCATATAGAAAAAAAGACCCTGTATGTGTGCATATGCTTTCTATAAATTTTGAGAGCTATTCTTTAAAGTGCAGATTATGTGTTTTTAAATATATATAACAGGTCTGAACATAATAAACTCCCTTCATGTGTTGTTCAGAATTTTTAATACAAAAAATATTGCCTTTCTATTTTGCTGAGAGACAAACATTTTTGATATTAAAAACTAGAAAAAAAATAATTCTAAGTTTAAATTCTGAATATGTGTATGATTTTTTTAGATGATGAAAGAACAGGGTATATATAGAACCTTGCGGCTTTTTTATAAAGAATGGAAATGTTTTCAATTAGAAACAGTCTTTCAGTAATGATGAGTTTTTTGATTGTTATGCTGTGCTTCTTAATGCAGAACTTTTTTGCAGTAAAAGGTTAATTAGTTGGGAAATGAAATACAGAAAACTATCATGAATGAAATGGTATTAAGTCTTCCTTTTTCTGCCTGTCTCCCTGTCTTTTTCTAGAATAGAGACTCAAAAAGGGTAAAGGTGTCTGTGTAATTGGACATTCCTTAGTGAACTGCACTGCCTTGATTCATACACACAGAGGGAAGTAAATGAATTTCAGTTCCCTATAGAATATTACAAGCTTCACTGGGTCTCTAGTTTTGGTTGGATATTTTTTGTGTTGTTTCTTTTTTCTGTTGTTGTTTGTTGGTTGGTTGGTTTTTGTTGGGTTTTTTTGTTTGTTTTTTTGTTTGTTTATGTGGGGGTTTGGGGGAGTTCTTTTTTAGTTTGAGGGTATTTTTTAATGAGAACCATGCAATTGCACTCTAGTTAAACTTTCCTAAGTGTGCGGGTACAAATCATAGACTTTTTGACTGGTCCTCAGTAGGTATTACTGAGAAGGTATTTTCTCACTCCTCAAATTCCATCACAGGAACTGATCAGAGGGAAGCAGGTGGTCCATGATAGCACATCCAGCTTGACACTGTGTAACGCCACTGCAGTCCTAGAATCATAGAATCATAGAATCATAGAATCATAGAATCGATTGGGTTGGAAAAGACCTCCAAGATCATCGAGTCCAACCCTTGGTCCAACTCTAGTCCATTTACCAGATCATGGCACCCAGCGCCACGTCCAATCTGTGTTTAAAAATCTCTAGGGATGGTGAATCCACCACCTCTCTGGGCAGCCCATTCCAATGCCTGATTACTCTCTCTGGAAAGAATTTTTTTCTGATATCCAACTTCAATTTCCCCTGGCAGAGCTTGAGCCCGTGCCCCCTTGTCCTATTGCTGAGTGCCTGGGAGAAGAGACCAACCCCCACCTGGCTAGAACTTCCCTTTAGGTAGTTCTAGACAGTGCTGAGGTCACCTCTGAGCCTCCTCTTCTCCAGGCTAAACAACCCCAGCTCCCTCAGCCTCTCCCCATAGGACTTGTGCTCCAGTCCCTTCACCAGCCTTGTTGCTCTTCTCTGGACCTGCTCCAGCACCTCAATATCCTTTCTGAACTGAGGGGCCCAGAACTGAACACAGTACTCAAGGTATGGCCTCACCAATGCAGAGTACAGGGGAAGGATCACTGCCCTGGTCCTGCTGGTCACGCTATTTTTGATACAGGACAGAAAATACAGTATCTAGCCCTTTTATTTATGTGTTCTGTACAAAGTTTTGTAGAATAATATAATAGTTTTAGTTGGAAGGGACTTGAAAGATCCTCTAGTTCCAACCCCCTGCCATGAGCAGAGATGCCATGAGCTAGAAAGTATTGCTTAGAGTCCCATCCAGCTTTGCCTTTTAAAGCCATTACCCCTCATCCTGTCACTGCATGCCCTTGTGAAAAGTCCCTCTCCAGCTTTCTTTTAGGTCCCTTCAGGTCCTGGAAGTCAACAGTAAGGTCTCCCTGGAGTTTTTGATTCTCCAGGCCGAACAACTCCAGCTCTCTCAGCCTGTCTTCACAGAAAAGGTGCTCCAGCCCTTTGATCATCTTTCAGTCCCTCCTCTGGACTTGCTGCAGCAGGTCCATGTTTTTCTTATGAAAAACCTAGAGCTCAATGCAGGTGGAGTTTCATGAAAGCAGAGCAGAGTGACAAAATCACCTCCCTTGACATGCTGGTCAGTCAGTCCATTGTCATTTGCCACCATCCTGGGACAAATCTGCATTAAATGTAACGAAAATATGAAGGAACTTACAGCCTCAAAGTGCTTATATAAAAGCAACAAAAGTTAGGTTAAAGTTGGCAGAGCTAATATCTGGTAAGATTTGTCTTTCTATGTACAGATATGTAGGAACATAAATATATAAACCAGAGAAACTTGAACAAAAATACATACTCTGTATTTGATTTTCAGTCTTAAAATCTCTTGTTTTCACCTTCACTTCTTACACAACTCTTTTCAAAAATCTAAAGTTTTGCCCTGTGCCACCAGTATTGCTTAGCTGTAAGGGTGTTAAACAAGAAGAAACTGAATTTTAGGTAAATACTAGGTAATTTGACACTCTTTAACTGTTATACATGTGTATTTTTAACACTCTAAAATCATTAATTCCAAGTGTTATTTTCATCCAGCAGAGGAGCAGAAATAGGACTACATTTAATCACAATTCAGCCTGAATTTTGAATATTAAATGTTCATAATTAAAGCTTCTAAACAATTTACAGAGCTAGTAATAATTACAGGAATTAATTTGTGAATTTCTTTAATTAAAACTAATTTTGGCAAATTATAACTTGCTCCTGAGAAGTTTAAGAATAGAATTTGAAGCAAGGTTTTATACAACTTTGTTCAATGCCTCAAACCTTCCAGTCTCTTTGGAGCATACATGACAGCTAAATTTTGATTGTAGTAAGATAATTTTTAGTTTAACACATGTCTATTCTGTACTTTCATATATATTTAAATTTAGGGGAGATGAGCAGGACAATTAAGACATGTCTTAATTCATCATTTCTTTCTGATGTATTTGAAGCAAGGCAGACTAACAGCAGCTTTGGAAAAGGGGCTTTTTACTTTGCATACTTGCTTTTCATACAGCTAAGCAGAAACGTACACTGCAATGTAAAGTTCAAACCGATGGTGTGCATATGGTACATCTTGGGCTAGTCAAGGCACATGACAGTCCCATTAGGAAGGAAATATAACCCCTAATTTGACATTATTTCTTTTTATTTTGCAAGAAAAGACCTTTAAATCTGGAACATAATGAACTTGCAAAATTAGCCCAAACTCCTTCAAACTCTCTACTGTGTAATTCTGATGTGTATGTGTACAGGGAAGCAGGAAATGTTCTTGAGCTTGTTATCAAGTGAGACAAGGTTAATTAGTGACTAGAATAGCTTTAGCATTTATTTCACTCCATTATATTTTACCACCTGCCCTTTTTACTTCCCATGTAAGATTTTCTGGTTTTAAGATGAGAAAGGAGAAACTGCTGTTCACATTTCAAGTTATTAATGAATGTATACTTAATATACAGGTTGGTTGTTTTCCTGCTAGTTTTATTTTTTGTTGTTGATTGTTGGTTGTTTTTTTTTAAGTTTATGGCCTATCTATAGACTTACCTTTTCAGAATGGAACAATGATTGATTTTTCAAAGGTTTAGTACGCAAAATTACAGCTGGATTTTCAAGAGCTCTGTGCTGAGCAGCCTTCAGTATAGCAAGGATTTTCAAAGGTCTCAAGATGTAGTGTCTTGGTACTTTGGAAATAAAACAATTTATTTGTTATTTAAATGAGAAATGTACAGTACTGCTTGAACAAGTACTTGCCTGAAGATGGAGCATATGGAAACACTGCTTTCCATACAAAGGAAAAAATCAGAACTGCTAATTAAGATCCAGCTGAGAGTTAAATTTGTGCATATTTATAATCCTTCAGGTATACACAAAACTATATGAGTTTCTTGCTCTTCATATTGCTTTGTAGTCCAGAATAATGTAATGTCGTTTAGTTTATTTCTTTTTTTACTTAGCTGTATGTGTAGGGAACTGAGTTCCACTTGCCACAGGGATTCCCACATAAATTCAAATTCTGTCTTTGATTTCTCTCACTATTATGTATCCAGGAAGTAGTCTATTTATAGATTGCAAAAGTCTATATATCATTGAATCTTATAGACTAAACTATCCTGCAAATTTAAGCTAAATTCCAGATTTAAGTTAAAAAAAGGAATACAAAACACTAATAAAGTTAAGAATTCAATGTTTCTCTCTATTTTCTACTTCGTATTTATATATAATTTTCTGTTCCTTCATATTCTTCATAAATATAAATGAAACTTTTTTTTTTCAAAATTAAAATGCAGTACAGCTCAGATTCTTTAATGATGGACAACATTTGAAAACATTAGGATAAACAAAGACCAAGGAGCCACCTTACTATAAAGAAATCTTATAAGAGAAAGATGAGCTTGTGAAAAGTAGTGTGTGTGTTTTCATTTTGCTTTTCTTCCCTCTCTGTCTACTCTGAAGAACTGGGATTTCATATTGCCTTTGTAAGAATGTTGATTTCTTTCAGTGCAGACACTGAACGCTATGGATTGGTCTACATTGCAGACCATTGGTCTGTACAGCAGACTCTCCTACCGTCTGAGCCGAACAGAGGCCCACAGAGAGGATAGGTGAGCTCAGCAGCAAAACATACAAGAAATTTGGTAGGCAAAGCAGAGATTCTGCCTAAAATAGGTCTACTGTCATCCCTGTGCCATCTAGCTGCTGCTGTGAGGGTGCTGCAATGTCAAAACCCAGCAGGCACCTGGAGACCTGTGGCCACATTCTGCGGTTGTGCACAGCAGGCTTCTAGAGGGGTGTGCACACAGCTTGAAGTCCAATCTTCCTTTACATAGTACAGTAGTGCTCCGTGGAGTAATAGGTTCCCAGTAACTCCTGAGATGTGCCCCAAACCAGCCAAGTCCAAGTCAGCTGTAAAAGGAGCTTTAGCCCCTGCAGGCATTTTGTCTTCCTGGCACTGAAAATGTGCATGGGTAGGAAAAAACACTGCCAGCCAGGGGCCTGGGGTCTAACAGGGGCAATGGTGCTGCAGGTGGCCACAGCTGCTCATGGCCTCTGCTGCTTCCTGGCAGCCCAGTTAACATTGTTGTACTTGCAATTATGATGTCATTATAAAGAGACAACCTTTGCTGTCTAATGGACTGCATTTTATCTTCATGTTTTGTTGACTAAAGGAAGATCTACTCTTCCAAACTTTTGCAGTCACCTGCTGTTAATTAATAAAATCCAACCTTTAAGGACAGTTAACAGTGTTTCATTTTCTTGACTCATGGGATTGGGGAAGCACTGACGTCCTTCCTAATGGAGCAGGGCTAGGCTGCCGTTCCCAGCAGGACTGTTACACACACACTTTGTTCCTTCAAGGCACGTGGCTAATGAACACACTTAAACAAGGGAAAACTATTGTTCAATTGTTCAATTAACTGACTTGTAACAATTAAGACGTGGCTCCCTACCATCTTCTTTAATACAGTCTTAAAAATCAGTGAGATTTTGAGACTTCAACTCCCATTCTACTTTGATTTGACTTAAAGGAAGAAATAAGACTCTGAATCTCATATGAGGATTGTGTGAGCTGAGTAAGTATAAACACCATCACTGTCCCTTTGAAGGCCTTTGACACAGTGGTGTGATATAACCTTACAGAGCTTTCTATGTTTATTTTTATAGTAGGAAAACTAAACTAAATCCCTCACATACAATATTTGAGTACATCCAGTTTTCTGTACATGCAGATTTGGTGTCCCAAATGCAGAATTGATTTGAAAATAAAAATCACCCTATGTGTTGTAATGTGAATTGCCAGTATTTCAAAATGTAAATGTCTAATATTCAGTGTCTACAGCTATGAGTACACTTTTCTAGACTAGCTAGTGTTGAATGTTGCAATATGTCAGGGTTTTTTCTTTTTTTTTCTTTTTTTTTTTTAATAGGATCAGACAATAATTTAGGTTGGAAGGGATCTCAGGGTCATGTAGTCCAACCTGCTGCATTACATAAATCCTGATTCTTGGTTTTACTCAGAAGAACTCTTAGATTAACGCTTGAGTTTATTGTTGTTGCAGCTCTTCAGCAGTTGTCTTCCATCCATGGTGGAACAGACTTTCTATCCAAAATCCCAAAAAAGGAGTGCTTTATCTCAATTTGGACCCTGTCCTATTCTACAATCTGTTAAAAAATAAAATTAAATCTAAACCAAGATGTATATGCAAAAGCCTCATTTAGATATTTTCAAATAAAAGAGATTTACTTGAGGCTGCTAAGGGCGTTAACATACCTACATCGGGTTTTGCAGCTAAGCTTTGCTGGTTTTTTTCCAGTCTGATTTCCTCTTTCTGGTAAACTCTTAATAAATATTACATGTACTATTCAAGAATTCAGTTAAGTGTCTTTCCTTGTAAAGAAAAGAAATAAATAAAAATTAAACTACAGTATTCAATCTTTCATAGGAAGTCCTTGGCAAGCTGGGAACATTAATGGTTTTGTCTACAGTTTCCTCACAGCCTTATCCACTACAGATCTTTACCAGAACATACCTCAAACTTTAATCCAAAGCAGAAAATTGAACTCAAACTTCATTATAAAAATTTCCACACATTAAATTAGTATGAAAAAGCCCTAGTATGCAACAGATGTTTTACTATTTTCCTCTCTGTACACAATCATGAAGTGTAACCAGCACAGAGATGCCTACCTGGGACTTAGAGATGAGGCAGTAGATACTAAGGTAGTGTTCATGCATTGTTCAGTGATCATTATGCCTGACATTTAAGCAGTGCTGTTTCTCCTCATCAACGAAAGGAGAGATCAGTTGCAGCCCTGGCACTGTCAGCTCATCTCGTTGCTATGGATGACAACTGCAAATTACTAATACTTTTTTTTCCGTTTTATCTCCTACACAGTTCTGCCTTACAACTAGTCTGTTCTTCTTCAATCAATCAAAAGATAAACCCAAAGATCTCTCTGCAGCTCAGGGTTCCATATGAGGTCTCACATGAGTTCTCACAAGCAGGAGAAATGCTCTAAGAGCATTCACACAGCATGACAGAAAGTAGCAGCCCTCTGAAGCAGTTCATACAGGCAAAGCTTCTTGTAATAATATTAGCTATTCTAAGAATTGTTTTAAACAACCATCCCAGACTTCAGTACCTGGCTAGGAATATATATGACAAATGATTAATTCATTGCATAAAACCCACCATTGGTAATAGAAAAATGCTCAAAAGAGCTATAGGTAGAGTTTGGAAAAGTTACCTCACACCAAAAGACTTCGGTAGTTTCTGCTTAGTGGAGAGAATTTAAGGGAGGATTTGAGCATGGATTATAGATATCTGTCATAGAAGGAGATATTGACCACTGGAAGCTACACAAACTGACAGAGTGAAAAGACAGACTCAAAGTTGAAAACTGGAGTTTGAAAACAATCAAATTAGGGACAATATTCAGCTGTACAAAATGAACGTTATATTCCACTGAAGCAGATTACAAAGGGAATAATTAATCTGGGTTTTTTACAATTAAAATTGCATATGTGTTGAAATGACATATTTTAGTTCACCTGCAAGTTACCAAACTTTGTATCTCTTTTACATGTAGAGAAGAACAATTCTTTGAAAGAACTGTTGAAAAAATCTGTGGCCTGCTTTATAATGAATGGTCACTCCTGATTATAAAATTTTTGTTTTGCCAAATACCCAAAAGTACCAAAATAACTATTAAAAGATTTTAGAAAATGCATAGATCACATTAATTTTGGCTGGAAAATGCTTTCATTTGTCATAGAATCATAGAAGGTTCTGGGTCAGGTGAGTCCTTAAAGTTCATCTCAATCCACTCCCCCTACCATTGGCAGGGACACCTTCCACTAGACCAGAGCTCAGAGCCCCCTCCAGCCTGGCCTTGGACACTTCCATATGTCATGTGGCAATGTCAGAATAATGTTTGTTCAAAAGAATTATGACCCACAGGCTTAGAATAGGTGAACAGATGAACACTACTAATACAATAAAATGCATCCACCAGTTCATTACTTCTTTGTTATTTGGTAATTTCTTTATACATGGTATTATTTAATTTGCTTTATTAAACAAATGCATATATAATATAATGAAATATTTGAATACTGCCCACAACATTAAAATGAAGTTCCAATTCTTACATTTTTTATTTATTCTGTATTTCACTATTATAGGGTACTCATTTCATTATATTGAATTAGCTCAGCGCTGTAATGAAAACCATTACTTTTTTAAAATCAGCATAAGTATAAACAAAAAGGAAAGAAAAAAAACATGTCATGCCACTCAAACTTGATTGCTTTTTTCATAGACTTACAAAATTAGTGGATGAAGGATATGCAGTAGTTATATTTGCATTTGAGTAAAAAACTTACAAAAAGGATCTACGTTCACTTGAATATGATTGCTATTACTTGGAGGAAAAACTAGATGAAAGACAGTGAATAAAGTGAACTTTAATGCTGGGTGAAGTGTAGATGGATACTCAAAACATATGCATTAAAACTCATTTAATTCAATGCATTCTGCCCTGATCTGGAAGACAATAAATACCATGGATGAATTTGAAAATCATAGTCTGAGGGAAAATAAATTTTAATTAATATAGTCTGGATCAATGAGGAAGTCTGCCTTTTCCCCCAGTATTATGAACGAGTCTTCCTGTTACTGTGACATCCAAAACAAAACACAGTAAATGTACTTTGGCTCAACTGAGATCTCCAAACAAAAAAAGAGAAAAACTAAACTGAACATGTGTCAGAAAATTTGCTTTTTCAATTATTTTCTATTGAAAGTCTAAAGGATTCCATGTTTTCTGGCTTGAAATATTGCCTAACAATTATTTTTCATCCATTTTTATGAGTCCTTAATGATTTATTAACAGAAGTAACCCTGTGTGTGTGTGGCTCAACTTCGCGAACGAAGATTTGAGAAGGGCTGTCCCCACATGGGTGTGCCCTTCCAGCCTGCGCAGAACTGGCCCCACCGTTTAAGTCCTGAGGTTCATCTGCCACGGCTGAGCGAGCTTGGACAGTGCCGGTGAAGTCCTCAGGACTAGAACCTACAGCACCCGGCATTTCCCAGGAGGTCTCCCATCCAAGTACTAATCTGGGGCTGACCCTGCTTAGCTTCCGAGATCTGACCCTGTACACTGTTTTAAAAAAAAGCAACAGGTCTGCTAAATCTTGCCTGATCTGGGCTAGAACACAATTGTGTTGAGTCTTTTGTTAGGGGAATTAAAATGACTCTCCAGCTTTTATAGAAGGTTCAATTTGTTGCCCACCTTTAAAAATTCACTCTCTGAATTCCTTAAGGATAAAATCTGCTTTACCTATTTTGATTACCGGGGGAGAAGATTGTCTCTGGTTTTGTTTCCTCACTTTGAACAAAAAAAAAAAAAAAGTAGAAGATGCAGTTCTACTGCTCAGAGAGAGGGAAAGATAGAGATTTATATTTCTTTACCCCTTTCTTTCCTTAAGAGCTGACAAACTTGGAAAATGGAAGTGATTGCAAAAGGCTGTACCCACAGCTGTTTGCTCTGGAGCACAGATGAGGATGAGTTCTGCCTTAGTGAGGTGACTCCAGGGACAACTTAATCCCCATGAGGAGTAATAGAAGAAGCTGTGGGAGGTCTTGGACTATACAGCACATTTGTTTTTTTTCCTTCAGCATCTGCTGAAATTGGCAATTTTGTTATACTGTCTTTCATTTTATATTTATTCGATCTTCTTTAGAATATCATAATTGCAGTGCTTCTGTGGCCCAATAAACAGAATTCCCTCATTAGTAGTAAAAGGCTGTGGGGTTTATACTGGAGGGCTAAAAAATGCTAAAACAACTGCAAGGGGACTGAAGACTGAAGAAACTGCCACTATGGACATCGTACTCCTTCCAGTAATGATGTCAGGGTGTTGCTGATAAAGTGTTCTATGTTCCACCCTTTCCCAATCTCATTGTGCAAGAATGAAGCTTGGGTCCAGAGGCATGTGAGAAAAGAGAGTCTAGCACCAGAAAAAAAGGAGTAAATATGAGGAAGTTTTACATGGCAGTTTTATTATCAAAGACTTTTTTCTTTATTAATTAATTATTTGGACAAATAGACTGTTGAAATATTAATTGAAATAACAGTAAAATTATTATTGCCATGTGCATGGTGTCTTCTTTTTGTCCAAAAATTGATATGTATTATGTCATTGATGAAAGAATGTTTAAAGCATTTTATAACTAATAGTTTGGTATATTGATACATTTAGAAACCCAATAACTAAACAGAGATAGAACTTTTTATTCTACTTCTAAATCCTTTTAGAAAGACTTTTTCAGCTTTAATCTGGGTGTTACCATCATTTTCAAAGCATTATCTTCATTCCTTATCACAAATTTTTATCAAACAAACAAACAAAAAAACCCCAACAAACCCCCTCCCCCCCCCCCCAAAAAAAAAAAAAAAAACAACAAAAAAACAAAACCAAATAATCTAACACAAAGAAAATGTCTTTTCTTTCTTTTTTCAGTTTTTGGGGGATTTATGATTTGAATCCTTTGAACTGTGAAGTATTACATGTGATAATCTCTTAAGAAATACAAAGATACTGAAAATAGATAATACAGATATAGACCTGCAGTTTGATAGTGGGATCATGTCTCATTCCTTCAAAATATCAGTAAAAAAAAAATCCAAACGAACTATATTTATTAATAGTTTTATCATCATCATATTGAGTAACCTATTGAAGATTATAGAACTCTCAAAGTAAGATACTTGATTGATAAACTAGATAAATATATCTGATACTTTGATTTTCCTTTTGATAGGTTTTATGGATTTATTCAGTTTCAAGACTGTCTTAAGGTCAGGTTCCCTGTTCTGATTCCCACTGAGAGCTTTATTCCCCAAGTTATTCATTGAATACAGTATTTTTCAGTAAGATTACAGGATACATGTTCTAACCCTCTTTATACAGAATTTCCTGAGGAAAGGCTGTGCTGGTGTTTCTACAAAGCTGAAGCAGATCTAGAAATGAATCAGTCTAAATAACTTGGTTTGAAAAGCTATCTATTTCTCAAAACAGTTTTGCCTCTTGCAATTGCCTGTGTGCTCCGTGTTTCAAGGCATTCAGTTTTGTTTGTATGGTGTTTACCAGATGGTTTTCTCAAGCTAAGAATTATCAGCCTAGACTTACCCATGGCTATCAGTCAGCAGGCTCACCCAGCTATCTCAAGTTAAGTGGAACCCACTAGTTTTGCCATCCTGCAGTGACTTGCATTTGTCATCAAAAGATATTAAAATAAATGCATATTACTATTTATATGGAAACATGCAGTTGTTTTATAAACAAGCATTTCCTAAGTGATTTGCATTGTCACAGGAAAAGTCAGAAGATACTGAATTTTATAGAAAAATAAAAAAGATCACCTGCCAATGTGTACTCCTTGAATTTCCACCCTATTTTTTAAAATGAAACAAGATTTCTTATATTTTTCTGCCTGCAAGTTTTTTCTGAGTAAGAAAAGAGAAATACATGCCTGTGCTGCTACATGTCTTTATGTGAGCTGCAGGATCAATCTTACTTGCAGTGTCCTGGTGGGGCAGCAGCTATTAGTACTCTGCTAACAGACCTACTGATTCTGAGCATCTCAAAGCCACCACATATAATGCACAGTGAATGAAAGCAGATTTATGTCTGCTAAATATAAGACAGAAGTGCACCAGCCATATGAGGTGGAACCTTGACAGAGCTTTCACTCAGTTAATACTCTGGCAAAATTAAAAAGCCAGGAGGGTGCAGGGGGGGAAGACCTGCCATACAGAGAGAGAAAATAATTGCAGCACTGTTCACTAAGGAATAATAGACCATTTTTTCACACTACTAACTTGCCTTGCTGCCTCTACTAACAGCCTCTGAAACCTACCTAATTGTATCCCTTCATTCCTTTGCCAGAGCACGTTGTCGTGTCTGCTTCTGTGGCTGTCTTTTGCTCTCTTATTGTATTCACTGACAAATGCTGAGATGCTGAAGTATGAAGAAATGCAAACTGCATTACATGAAGTCTTCAGATCACTCAAATTAGCCTGTTGGCTGTGGAAACCTTTCCTTCTACATGTTGTTCCATTACTGAGGAACAAAAGGGTTTGTACAGAGCAGGTCAAACTTCATATTCCTGGCTAAGAATTTTGTCTCCATTAGCTTTTTACAAAAGGAAACATTGACTTTTCATCTTATCTCATTCTGTTGTTTCCAAACCTCTTTCTAAGGTTAGAAAAATGAATTACAACTATCAAACTTTTTCAAGGTCTTTTCAGATTCAAATTCACCAGGCACTCAGTACTTTCATTGCTTGGACACTTAGATATGAACTTTGGGGAACTACAATCCTATCTTTAGATAAAGTTCTCAGTTTTCAAGGTCCAGCCAATTATATTCTTTTGTTCATTAATTTGTCATCTGAATATATGAAAGTGAGCAAAACCTGGGGGTACCATTTACTCCAGTATTTTCAGCAGATAATTAATGGAAATATTTCTGAATGTCTTTCTAATACTGGGGGGGAAAAAAAAAAATATATATAGAATAGTTATAATGTAGACACAACAGCAAAACTGTCCCTTCCATCTTTCCCTTTTTACTCTTAATAACTGATCTGTTCATTATTCTAGCAGCATATTCAATAATATTTTGTTTGCTTATTGTCTTCTAATACAGTCTTTAGGGCTGTATTTCTACATATTAGCAGATCCAAGCTATAAGAGATAACATATGTTCACAGGGATTTTCTCAGGTGTTTATTTTGTGCTATTTACTATAGAAAAGGACTGGTATCTGAATTAAAGTTATCACAACAGATTCATGCAATTTGATCAACACAGTAGGAATAGCATAAATGTTCTCTATATAAATTATTCTGGTCTCTGAAATAAGAATATGTATATGATTTAGGAAGCCTAGAATGTAGCTTATTTTTCATTGGTATGTACACAAACCTTATGTTGATTTTCTGTCCAAAAGTTTTTCAGGTTGTTTGTTGTGACTCATCTATCATTTATTTGTCATCAATATAATGTTTTAGGAATTGATTTCCAATTTCTTAGCTGAAGCTGCATGGTAATTTGGAGTTAGATTATAGCACAAAGAAAGTACTTTTATACCAAAGAGAACATGGACAAGAACCAAAGTGATAAAAATACAGTTGCAAAATTATAATTTTTCATACTGCCAGGAAACTGTCTAACTTGATGACATTCAACTATTTTATTATAAGCCTGAAAGTTAAGCCTCAGAGTTTAGTGTTTGCAGGCTGTAGCATGGAATGCTCTCTGTTCCTCAGACAGAGAGGGTTCCATCCAGCTCCAGCAGAGCCACTCCAGGACAGAGCTGAGCCCCACAGACAGGAGGGTGGTGTCTCTGGGACAGTCTGTGGAAGGCAGGGAAGTGCCTCCCATCAGTGAGAAGTGAGGGGAAAAATGTGATAAACAGCTCTGTGAGCCCTGAGGTGAGAGAATGAGAAGGTGGAAGAGGTGCTGCAGATGTCTGAGCTGGGATTATCCTGCAGCCCTGGAGGATCCCTTGTCAGAGCAGTCATTTCCTACAGCCACTGGAGAGGGCCATGGTACAGCAGACATTCAGCCCATGGAAGACCACATACAGGTGAATATTCCCTGCAGGAAGCTGCAACCTGTGGAGGGTCCTCCATGGGTTCTGGCAGGAGAGGAGCCCACACAGGAGCTGGTTTTCTGGCAGGAACTGCAGCCTGCAGCGAAACCATGCTGTGCCTGATGGCTGTAGCCCATGGAGAGGAGAGCTGGTGAAGAATTGCAGCCTATGGGAGGGACTCACACTACAGTGGGTCATGAAGGACTGTCCCCTGTGGGGGAGGGACCCTACACCGGAGCATGGAAACGATGTGAGGAGAAAGAAACAGCAGAGTCAAAGTGTTACGAACTGACCACAACCTCCCTTCCACATCTCTCTCCACCACTGAGGGAGAGAAGGAGGAGGCAGATCTTTCAACAAAGGGAAGGAATTGAGTAAAAGGAGGAAGGTGATGTGGTTTTGAGATTCTTTCTCACAATCCTCCTTCATTTTTAATAAGCAAAAAATTAAATTAATTTCCCCCAAATTAAGTCTGTTTTGCCAGTGGTTACAATTGGTAAACAATGTGCCAGCTTTCATGAACTTTACTGTATTTTCTCCTTCTGTCCAGTTGAGGATTGTGAGTTAGGGATTGGCTGGGTGACTATCTGCCAGACAGACATGGTCAACCCACCACACCTTCAAAGACATTTAAAATTTACTGTCACACAGAATCTGCTCTCTCCTTCTGAGGCCATAAACTCAATATTATAGTCATGAAATTAATACATAATACATTTTCACTTCTCAAAAATGTGGCAATATTATTTAAGGTGGATGCAAGTCTTCTCTATGCACACTTCTAAACCAAATGTTTACATGTATGCCAGCCCAGAATTTTCAGTGGAATTTGAAGAGTGTTCATAACATTTGGGTATCAAGGAATTTAGGCAAGATATTTTTTTTTGGTTGGTGTTTTTTTTTTTTTGTTTTTTTTTTTGTTTGTTTGTTTGTTTGTTTTTTTTATGTCCAAGATTTTGCAAGTGTGAGAATAAGATTATTATCGTCTACCAAATATTTCTAACAACACAGGCAGAAGAGTAACTGAAATGGCATTGGTAATAACTTCATTTTTAATATGTTACTTCCTTCAAGGAAGCTGTTCAAGAATTAGCCATAACATTTTAATTCAGTGGTCTTTTAGTATATTTTTTGTGGTTAGGAACAAACTTTCTAATATATTAGTTCTGAAGTTTTCAAATATGTTATTAAGTAGGGGAGATAGAAATAATTTACTTAGAAGTTGTAGTTTTCATAAAAGATATGAATTGAAAAAAATTAAAAGTAACTCTAGGTTACACTCAAAGTAGTAGTTCTATAAACTTAAAAGTTTTTCACAGTATTGTTAAAAGAACTGTCAACAATGACTCAGTATTTTTGTATTTCATTTATTACACAACACTTTGTAATTAAACTTAAAATGAAGCAAATGATTTTTGACTGATTTACAGTAAATTTAATCTTTGATTAACATTTCAGAAGGAGGAAAAACAAATGAACATGCTATAAAACATGCTAATGATGATCATGATAATTGAGAATGTTCTTGGAATAGATAAGATCTTAATGAAGACATCAAGACTTTATGTAGATAAACCCCTTGTAGGATTTATAACAGGAAGAAGAATCTTTACTTATTTTTGAAAATTTGTAGTGGATCTAAAAACCCTTCTGCCATAAACCAAAAGAAAAATAGGAGAATATTCCCTTGTCAAGTTTTAATTTACAGTAATTACAAGGCTGCTTTGTTTCTTGCCTGTTTCTATATCTGTTCTTCCATTTACCTGGCCACTAGGTTTTGCATTTACTAACATTAAATCTCCCCCACTGGCTGAAAATCTCACTAAACTTCTCTTTTTCATTTCACTTTAGCATTAGTTATTTTATTTGCTACTGTGTAAATTGCAGTCAAAGCTAAATAATCACTTTCAAGTCACCAGCAGCAGATGTGGAGCTGCTATTCCAAGCACAGGAAAAGAGAAACTGTATGGGGATTTCAGATTAATTAGTCATGAAATCACCTAAAAACTTTTAAAAATCATTACTGAGGTATGACTCCTCAAAAACCCCACTATATACAGACCAATGATTTCCTTAAGAAAACAAAGAACTACTCTCTGTGCCTCCAGTGATCTGCAAATGAAAGCTTGAGAACTACATCCTAAATTAAATGGACAGGATGTAGATAAACCTTTCTTTTCTAGATCATTGATAGGAATATGAGAATATAAAATGGTGAGTAATGGTTCATTATGAGATGAATATCATACATAATAAAGTAATTTCAATTCAGATTGTGCATCTGGGCCCAATCACAATTTGGCCAGAAGATCTATTCTAAAGCAGGAAAGGGAAAAAAAAAAAGACATAAGGGAGTTAGGCACTTAACAGCAGAATTTTAAGAGTATTCAGCTTCTGTCTGTCAGAACAGTTAACATGAGTGAGCCATCTAGCAGCCCATGAAATAAACTCATCATCCACCTTTCACTGTCTTTCTCAAAGCCACTATTCCTGTCTCCAAAAGCTGAAACCTGGTCTTATTTTTTCTCTTGGACCACCTTCTGCATACCAAAGTCTCCAAGCTATCAGCTATTCTTTATCAGTGCCCATCCTTCCTGTTCTGAAAGTTCAAACCTAACAAAAAGACCCTAACTTCATTCCTGGACACCTAGTATTTTGTTAAATGCTCAGATCTGTGTCTCCTAGAGGCTCTACTATGTTTTCACATAAAAGGATTTTTTTTGTTTGTTTTGTTGTTGTTTTTTTTTACTATTAACTTAGTATGTCTTCTCCTAACACCCCTTCCTGCTTGCAGCTGGAGCTTCTTATGCTCAATTAACTCTTAACTCATTCAACCTTTAAAGGGCAGGTGCTCCCCGTTAGGCCATGCAGTCTTAATAGAGAAACTAGTCCTGAGCTTCTGATACAGCTGTATCAATCAGAGAGCGTGAATTACATCAGGGGAAGGGTGGAGCACTTTCACAGACAGCCTGCTCCAGAAAAGTCTCTGACTGTCTCTCTGGGATTGGTTAATGTGGAAGTGCTATAAAGCAAAGGCTGTAGGTTGAGTTTCATCTCTCTTGGCTTAATGTTCTTGCTGGGATTAAAGCAAATGGAGTTCTGTTGCTAGAGGCATGCAGTACTACTTCTGCTTCCTGTAAGTGTTTATATTCCTTTTAACAGAATAGAATGTTCTTCTTGCTTTCAAAACAGTTTTGAAAGGATTATTGTTGTAGGTTCTTTTATCTGCGGACTTCTTATTTGAAACACTTTATCCAGGAGATGGGAGAACTGGTCTAAAGCTTGGAAGATGAATTTGGGCTTATGGCTCTCATCATGTAGGTGCCTTTGTTAAGTATGAGACTGTAAGCTCACCTGAGAGAAAAGAGTTTTCTTTCTCTTATCCTCTTCCAATGCTCTAAGAAAATCTGTAAGGTTTGTACTGGCAGAGAGTTGAGCATGGGATGTATGCCCTTTGAAGAGAGGAAAGTATTGAGTTAAAACCTCTACATTTTGGCTACTCACTGAGGACTGGCTTTTGGAGTGGTTCACAACAGTTTTTAAGGGAAGGCAGTGATTTCAGTCCTAGTTAGTGCTTAATGCTTAGCACCTCCCTCTCCTAGCTGAATAACGTGTTTTGTCCTTGTGTTTTGTGTCCATCTCTGTGTACATCTGTGCCTTTTATACATGATATAAAGTGGTAACTGATGCCAAATGATATTGACAGGTCTTTATTGAACTTAATTACTCTTCAGAGACTGGCCTAAATCAATCCTCGTAAAACTCATCTATCAGTTTTTTGATATGCCAGCTTTAGTTTGGTGAAGATGAAGGTAAAACTCTCTGAGAAAGGAAAAAAAATCTTCCACTTTGCCAGCAACACTTTGTCTTCTTAAATTATTGATGGACTCTGTTGAAGTGAATATTGCCATAAACATTTATCAGTGAAAATAAAGATAACTCAGAACTCAGTGGTGACATTCAGTTTGGCTGATTTCTGCAGCGCAGTAAGTGCCCTGAACTCCCATTAAAATTAGTGAATTCTCTGGAAATGCCCTCACTGGTATTGCCAGTATAAAGTTAAATGCAGAGAGATCTATTAGTTATCTTACAGTGTTTGGGGTGGCGTTTCTTGTTGCTTTGTATGTTTTCTGTCTTCCCCCTCTGATGAGGATTTGTTTGGGTTTTATTATTTGATTTGGTATTTTGTTGGGATTTTTTGTTAGTTTTTTTTTTTTGTTTGTTTTTGTTTGTTTGTTTTTGTTTCGTTTGGGTTTGGGGGGTGTTTTGAGGGACTTTGGGTTTGTTTGTGGGGTTTTTTTTCCTAGTAGTTACACAAAGCCATGAAGTTGCAGGAGGGAAAAAAAGATAAGTCACATAGGCTATGCTACTGACAAAGGAAGCCTTTTTATGAGATGTCTGGTTTTCAGTGTTTTTCAGGATCTCAACCAGAAATTTCCCAATAGGTTAGGGAAGAATAGAATTGATATCAGCCATTGGTAACATTGTGCCTTTTAGTTATAATCTTTCTACCTTCCTCGGTGTCAACCAGTGTTTTGCAAGCTGAGAATGTTGAGTGAAGGCAGATTCTTATTTTTCTTCTTGGTTTAATGAGGTGTGTGTCTTCTCCATCAGAAATGGTGATATTTGTCAGAGCCTTCTCTCCTCGTGTTTATCTTCCTAACCCCTTTCTGTGATGGAGATATGTTATGGGTTTAGCCAAGTAGGCCAAGAAGTTAGGGGAGGAGGAACCCCTTTCACTCTGTCCTGGACAGTTGGCATTTTGCCAGCTCAACCCAAAACAAGGAGTTAAACCACTTGACTGGTTATCAGAAGGGTTGGGAGGCAGGAGTAAGATTGAAATTAAAGGTAATTGGCTTAAATGAATGTGCTTTATTTTTCTGACACTGAAATAGTGGAAAATTTATCCACGCTTGTTATGTAGGGAGTGATCACTCCAGTCAGCTTGCATGGCTTTCAAACTATGTTGTGTATGAAGTGGGTGGAGGTGGCTCAAAACTACACAAAAACTTCAAAGAGTGGTCTGGGAAGGTAAGTAGTTTAAATGGTCTGTAAGTGAAGACTCAGCTATGAGTATGTGCCTAAAAATTTCCTTTTCATCAGCTAAATAAACAGCCTAAAGTATTGTATCTGACTGTCCCACGTTAGCGTCTGGTCGTCCTCACTAGAGAAGTGTTTCCTCATATTTAGTCTGTGTCTCAGCATTTCAGTTTGTACCTGTTGTCACTTTCCCTATCAGTAGGCACTGCTGGAAAGAGCCTGACTCCACTGTCTTTACACCCTTCCTTCAGGTGTTTATATACATTGATAAGACTTTCTTGCCTGAGGCTTCTCTCTCTATCTAGTCTATGTCTCTCTTGTACTGAAGAGCCCAGAAATGGGCACAGGAGTGGCCTCATCAGTGCTGAGCATCAGTAAAGAATCACCTCCCTCTACCTGTTGGCCACGCTCCTCCTAATGCAGCCCAGGACACCACTGCCTGCCTCTGTGGCAATGGTGCATTGCTGGCACTGTTTATCAGGACTCTCAGGTCCTTTTCTGCCAACCTGCTTTCCAGCTGGGTGTGTGTATATGAGGAGGGTGATGTGAAGGACACCATTTCTCTTCAAAAAATATATACCTGCTCTCACATTATGTCCCTGCAAAATTTATTCAGTGAAGTGTGCTTTTGGGTCATCTTAGAAGCAAGTTGTGAGTAATGTGTCTCCAGTTCCTTTCTGTCTTGACATTTTGCTCCTTCCTGTCTTCATATTTTATCTTGTTCAATAGGAACTGTTTTTGAATTTATACTTTATCTATTCTTGTAATTTGATCAGCCTATCACTGCCTTGCCCATACAAGTCAAAGCATCAGCTGATGAGCGGAAGCTTCTGTTTCAGGTTGTTAAAGCAATTCATTTGGAGTAGTCTTCTAAAATGATTAAAATTTTGTGTGTTCCTTGCCATTCTTACTGAAAGGCTGTTCCAATTCTAGTTTCGATCTTCGAAATACCAGTTAAGCTCATGTGACTTCTTAACAAGGAATATGCTCCCAGTTTTTTCTTTTGTCTGTCATCTTTTTTCTTCTGTTTGTCTTAGGTGTTGATTGGTTGTCTTAGGTGTTGATTTTTTTTTTTAATATTAATCCTCCTACAACTTCTACTCTAAAGGGAAGTATCCCCTCTTGTGTTTCCTGTTGCTAGGCGACATGACTCATGCACATTTAAGACATATATATATATATGACATAACATAGAAATGTCCAAGCTTGCTTGCTGTGAAGTACTTTGGGGTATTGGAAGCAGTTTACCACAACAGTGTAATGTTCTATCCAATCTGAATTACCCTACAGAGAATAGATTCCTTTTAGTTAAAGTAACTACCTTTATAAGTCATTGCAGTTCATATATAATCTTAAGATATCCTTGATGGCCTGTATTTTTAGATACTCTGCACATCTTTTGAGTTGACCTTCAGCTTGCTCTAGTCTGATAACTTTTGTCTTGAATTCTTACCTTTATAATTAACAACCTGCAATATACTGGAAGCTGCTTCTTACCCCATTTTGCTGCTAGAGATTAAGGCTCCAGACAACCATTCTTTCAACTAAAGGTTAGAGCCTGAGCTTTTCATGATTTTGACTTCCTTGACACGTGCAAATGAATACCTTGTAGAGAGCTTCCTTTCCATGAAAAGGGCTAACTCTGAAAACACTAGTAAAATCTCCTAAGAGTTTTCCAGAAGTTTGGAGTATATGTGGACTGGTAAATCCCTTTTGACTCTTTTGAAGAATACACCAAACAGAATTCAAAAATATGTCTGGGATTTTAAAAAATTGCTTACCTTCTCCAACCTGATTAGCTGCTATATAAACTTTTTCAAGCAGTACATTAAGTAGCAGAAGTAAACACTTGGAATTGTGTAATTTGGCCATTCTCTTCATAGTGAGAAAACATGCAATGTGTTTTTTCAGAAATATTTTAGGTTATTTCTTTTTAAATGTATTTAGCCCTGTTTATGTACTTAATTACCTAGTGAAGAGATGAAGTTAAGAACAGTGGGATTTGTGATGTTCTGGTTTCTTAAGGTTTATCTTGCTGTTTCATGTTTGCTCCTGAGAAAGTTGCTTCCCAGGTCAAGCAGTGTAGGACTGTGAAAATAAAACCAAGTTTTAAAACAAAGATGTTCTATGTAGAATACCTGTGAGAATACGGTAAAAGGAGTAAGAAATGTTATGGAAGTTCTAATTGACTTCTGTATGTGATCCAATATTATCTTTGCATGTGATGCAATGACTTCTATCTATATGACTATAAGCAAATACAATACTAACACAATCCCATCCAGTTAAGCACATTGAATGAATATTACTAATATGAAGATTATTTGAATTAGATTGCCTTCGAAATGAGGATTAGTGGTCTGAAACAGGCCTTATGTTGTTGGATAAAAACCACTTTGAAGTGCTGTAAACACAGCAAGTCCATATTCACAACTGGACAACTCTGTCCATAAATTCAAGCTTTTAAATCTTGTACTACTGCACAACCCTCAAAGGATTTTCCACTAATAGTGCTGACTTGCCAGCAAACTTCTGGCATCTCAGCATGGCATGACCTAAGTCAATTGCTAGTTTCTCATCTGGATAACAGTGAAAACCTGTCGTGCATTCAAGCAGGGAGCTTGCTGAGGTCTGAGAAGGCCAGATAGCAGAGAATCCTAACAGAAATCCTGTAAAACAAACGTGGTAGAAATTTTGAAGAGGTCACTTTTCACTTTTAGCCCAAAGGTAGAATCAGGTCTTCCTATGTTACTCCTGTTGCATATTTATCTGGCTTGTTCTAAATATAATAATGGAAATTCGGCTGCCTCCCCAGACAATCTCTTCCAGTACTTAGCCATCTATAGTGCTGTGTACTTCACCTGAAAGTCCCTTAATTCCTTTTAAACCCATTCCTGCTTCCCTTAACTTCATCAGATGTGAAGAAATGTTTATTCTATACTGCTTAATAATTTAACATGTAAAAGATAGAAAAGCAATTATCACATCTTCCCTCAGTCTTTGCTAGACCTCAGACTATAACTGCCTTTCAACCTCGATCCTGCTTTTTACTTCTTTTAAATTTTTTTCCCTCTGAGATCCCAACCAGTGTGTATTTTTCTTGAATCACATTGCATAAAAAATGTAAGAGTGCTTGCTTTGGAACTTTACCAGCATCTAATGACACTGAGGAGTTTCCAGGTGCCTCTTTCAGTGTACTACTCTAGTTCAAATTTTTCAGCACAGTAACAGAAAAGAGAGTTGATCACCCTGGATTTACAAGCAGTAAAGTTTCCTATTTACTTTGTGACATCACCCAGACAATATTCAAGGGAAGACTTGACTTCAGATTAACTTGACACAAAACTTTCTGAAAAAGATTACTTCATATTGTTAGAGTTGTACATAAACTAAATTAATTTTGGAAAATTTTGATCAATAGAAACTACTTGTTTAATTTAGGATACTCCCAATAAAATGCTTGATTCATCTTATACAAAAAAATGCATCACTTTAACAGACCCTACAGCACAGTCCTAGATATGTTTCTATTAAGGGGTTCTCAGGTTAGTTTGAATTGCCATATCTCTGAAAGACACGGGTGATATTGGTGGAGTGAGTTCCTGTGTAACATTAGCATGAATGCCCCATTAAGATTCACAAAGCAATATAATGTGGCATGGTTAGGTTCATCACATGACAAGGTATACCGTGCATTGTCACCACCAAGTAGCTGATTAGCTCCCATAGAGCCTGCAGTATCCCAGGTTCAAAAACTGGGGCACTTCACAAACTGACATCTTGACTGTACCCCTTGTATTCCTTCTTCTTGCATGTTGCATTGGCCATTTGAGTTGGTCACTAACGAGATGAAGGGAGAACAAAAAATCAGTGGAGTGGGGGTAGCAAAAGCTCTCCATGGTAATTCCATTGTACATGATGGAAAACACTTTGTGTTGGAAACAGTCTGCTTCTGTAAACAGAATCTCAAAGCAGAAAGCTTACATTGCTCTCCTCCTCCATTTCCCTCTCTTTCCCCTCTTCACCCCTTCTAGTGGGATGACATAAATAATGACTTGATGCTTGGCTTTGGTGAATCATGGCCTTGGTAGGCTGAAGTGCTATAATTATCTCATTGCTACTATCACAGCATTGTAAATATTAAATGCAAAAAACAATGTTTCAATAGCTTTGAGGTTTTGACACTTAGTGAGAAAAGCCAGGGAGTTCACAGTTAATGTTTCCTCTCTTTAAGTTAATTTCTTCAGTGTTTTTAGTGCACTTCTACTTTATAAACCACAGATTCTCATTGTTACTAGAATAAGCTACTGAAAGTCCGTCTCTGTACTGCTAATTTCAGTCTATTGTCAACCATGCTGCAGGATTCACCCAGTGGAAAGGATGCTCTGATTAGCTTTCCCTGCATGCCACCTGTGTAATCAGGCTCCTAAGAACTGGAATGAGCCTTCACATCTGCTCTTGTAATAAGATAAGTTGCATACACGTCCCGGCTCCAGCAGCAGTGGAAGGAAAGATGACATTATTGTTGAGCCTCTATTGTTTACTTCTTGGAAAGGTGTATTGATACAAGGGCATTACAAAATGAAATGACGAGCAGTGGAGAAGAGGGAAATTTGCAGGTTTGTTTGAATTTATTCTATGGAAAGGTGATATCCATAACCATCTTAGAAGAGCTTTGTAGTACCTCTATTTGGGTTTTGGCTGTTGTTGTGCACTTACTGGTCTACTCTGAAAAAAAACCCCTAAACTATGCCACTCAATCACATCCCCCCCCCCCCCCCCCCCACACACACACACAATTTCAGTGACTTCTCTGTGATTGTTACACAGGAACTGTTTCCTTCAAGTGTGAGGAATTCCACTCAGAAATATTCATTGTGATGGCTTAAATCCAGGTGTGGAGACATCTGTGCTAGCACAAGGATGGGTATATTAGGAACCACTTTTAACACATAAGGTCTTTAGGGCACCGTTCTCAGCTCCCTCTTCTGTTTTCATGCTAAAAGCACAGGCTATTCCTTGGTATGCTCTTATAGAGAAGAGCTTGGAATTGGATACATCCTTGAGTCTAAACAACTAAATTAAATGAAGAAGTGCTAAGTAATATCCTTAGGCAAGGAAAATAAGCTGAGAAAGAGCTACTCCTTTTTTTCCTGAGTATTTGTATTTTATCAAAGGTTAATTCTGAAGGATTATGTTGTCTTTGTGTGTTTATTTAGAGTAAGATTAGGACAAGTGTTTAGTTTATATTTATAACGTTCTACACAGAATTTTCAAAAGGACACTTCATACTTGACCTACTAAATATTTGTAAACCAAATGCCTCTTCTGACTGAGGCAAAATAGCTAAAATTAATCACAGCATAAGGTCTCAAAATGTGTTTATTGGTCTATCAAAATGTTTTCATCTGTGTTGTTTTGATATTTGCAGTTAGTCTTGGTCCTAAACTGCATTTTTCTATTCAAGACTAACCAGATGATGATTCATGTTTTGCAGCTCAGCATAGGGGAAATAAGTTTGGCGTTTTTTTATGGATGTTTTGTCTTCCTTTCCTGTTGCACACGTTTATTTACAATTTTCTATTACTTCTGTCTTTAAACTCTAGCAAACACATACCTAGACGTGCCCATTAATACCATTCTTTATAGCATGCAACAGAATACGAGTTGGATTGAAGAATCTAGTTGAGAAAATGTGACAAACTTTCATGTAACCTACCTATATTTGCAGGACCTCTGTCAAAAAATTAATTTAAAAGAAGTAAACTTGTGAATGTTTTTTGACAAATGCTCCCTGCCCTAATTCAAACTTCACGCACCTCGTCCCTTTCTTCACCACCCCACCCCCCACCCCCCCCCCCCCCCCCCCCCCCCAAAAAAAAAGTCACTAATGATTTCCTGCAGTCCAAAACATTCACAGGCCTTGGAAGAAATCAATTTTTATTCCTCCTTTGGGGATTGGTTCTGTGTTCTGTACCAGAGATTTTCTTTGTTCCTCTCCTGTCTTTTCTTAGTTGCAGCTTACTAGAATTGCTTTTACTCTGTGGCCTTAGTTTCCTAGGAAAAGAACAAATGTCATTAGTACACGGGTAGAGGGAGTGGAGGGAAACACCAAACACATCAAACACTTATTTAGCATTTAATGACAGCATTGTGGTTTCAAAGGGACTCATGCTATTAAGTGGCACAAAGCAGAGGGCAGGTAAGAACACTAAAGGATGCTCTAACAGCTTATCTGTTGGAAATATATGAAACTGCTTTTTAGAGCTAAGCTAAGGATGACTGGTCATGAAAAAGTAAATAATAAATCTTTTAAGCTTGTAGAATCATGAGGTAGTATATTTTGAAAATTAATCTTCAGAACTAATACTGATTAATGTCTTTTAGTTCTTTCAGTCTAATTCTGTAGAATAGCAAAGGAGGAAACAATTAAATATAAAGCAGAGGACAAGTGTATAGTCTGTTTCAGACTGCTGAGTTTGGGAATGTCTAATTTGAAGTGGGGTATCCATACATCTTGAAACATATAGAGGGGTAACATACTGTTCCTGTTTGATCAGAATTTGCATGGCTGTAAAATTTCTTTTCAAAAAAAGAAATACTGATTGATATTTATTTAATTTAAAAATTAAAAAGATAATCTAATCAACTCTGCTAAAGCATATTGGAACTGGTTAGGACACCGTGGGAGTTAATGCAATGCACATCTGCCTTCCACTTCCCTTTAGTGTGACAGTAGCAGCTAGAAGAGGATAACTCCTTGTCACATGGCTGAGGCTGAAGCATGGAGGTCTAGAAGCTGCCAGAGTGGGGTCTACTTGTTAAAGGTCATATAGGAAATGGAAAAAAAATGTATACGTGTTGTGACTAGGGACGTGCTTTAGTGCTGGAAATGGCAGTGTGAAGTTAAGGGTTGGAATCTATGATCTTATAGGTCTTTTCCAGTGATTCTGGGGTTGAACATGTGAATGGGTTACTTTGCATTTTAGAGGTAATGAAAATTGGAACTGGTAGTATGATGAGGTTTTCAATAGTGGGCCTTTAAGAATCAGTAATGCCTCAGTGGCTGAAAAGGTCATGTCTAAATTCTCAACTACTCCCTACTCCCTCTTTCATTATCACCTGCTTTTTCGAAGGAGTTGGCTATAGTGGCCATTGTGGAAACTTCAGTTTTGTTGGCCTTAGATGCAATCTTTTCTGTAACCACCCAAGACTTGCCTAAAGATGGTGAGTTGAAGATGATGTTTGGAGGGGAAAAAGCAGAAGAATCATGGGAGATGCTAGAGAAGAAATGGTCTTGTTCCTATTTACTCTTCATAGGTTTTTAGTCCTAGAGAAATCTATATCTAACTTGCATTTTCAGTTTAGTTTCTCTAAAAATGGATTCTTGTTTCTGTTTTTACTATATTTAGTCTGATTTTTTTTTTCACCCCATTTGGTAAACCGATATGCTGAAGTCTATTTGTATTTTACTCCCACTTGCTTCCTTTACGTACAGATACAAAAACAGCATGTAGAAATGACTCCTCCTGAATGCTGCTGTTTCTTTACTAACCCACGATGATTTTAATTCTACTTCAAAAGACTCTCCATTGACAAAACTGCTACACCGTGACTTACATAGGCTTGTAAGAGGTTCTCCTGCACATGCATTTTATACAACTTGTCTCTAGTTTGATATTCACTTTCTACTAATGCCTGATATGACACTATTAAAGTACATGATAGATGCAATGGGATTTTGCATGAGAGAAAGATCATTCGGATAAAGCACTCATGGCTCCTCTTAGGCTTATACAGCTGTAATTCCTAGTTACAAGTATTTAAATTTATAAAAATCATCCTTTGTAGCATAGGATGCTCTGGTGTCTAGGAATTTTACTGGAATAAAGATCCTACCTCTAAAACCTAGCCCCCTAGAATTTTATTTATGTGAGTCCTTAGTCAGTAAAATGAGTCCAAGAAGATCAGAACACATGAAAATTTTATTAACCTAAAGCTTTCTAGAACTGAATGAGAGTTATTTCTTGCAATACCCATATACTTACTTTGTAGAGTTTCTAGTTTAATTTTAGTGTTCTAAAATAAGTATTAACAGCCTATTCAATTAAAAATAATTCTTATTTATTCTTTCCTATTTTTATCTGCTCTGATGAAGCTCGGTACTTTGCTCTAATTTTCTCTTGGAAATGAGGTAGTTTAGGGCTGGTGTTTTTTAACTCTATTGCCACGAAGCAGATACTTCTCTACAGGATAACAGCAGTCTGTCCTCCATTCTCCTATGTCTTGTTCAGATTTACTGCAGGTACTAAAGGGGAAATTAAGGGGTATACCCATAGCCCAGACAGGTGTTGCAGTTTAACCCTGGCCAGCACCACTCTGCTGCTCAGTCACTGCCTACCAGATGAATCATGAAGAAAACTGGAAGGGTAAAAGATAAAGAACTTGTGAGTTGAGATAAAGATAGTTTAATAGGGAAAGCAAAAGCTGCACACACAAGCAAAACAAAACAAGCAATTGGTTCACTGCTTCCCATGGGCAGACAAGTGTTCAGCCATTCCCAGGAGAGCAGGTTCCATCATGTGTAATGGGGACTTCAGACAAATATCATGACTCCAAATGTCCCCCATTTCCTCTTTCTTCCCCTGCTGAATACACTGAGCACAATGTAATATGGTCTGGAATATCCCTGCGGTCAGTTGGCATCACCTATCCTGGCTGTGTCTCATTCCAATCTTCCAAGCACTTCCAGCCTCCTCACCAGTGTGGCAGTGCAAAAAGCAGAAAAAGCCTTGGCTCTGTGTAATCATGCTCAGAAATAACAAACACATCTATATATTATCAACCCTGTGTTCAGCACAAACCCAAACCATGGCCCCATACCAGCCACTGTGAAGAAAACTTGGCCCAAACCAGCACAACAGGTGAGAAATCAATAGCAGTATACTTAGAAAGTAAGATTTTTGTAATGTTGGATACTGAAAATAGCTTCAAAAGTCAGGGCAAATATGTATGACTGATGTCACAATGCACTGCCAAGACATCATTGGACTAATTCTACAAGCAAATGTCCTTTTTTTTTTCGGTGCAATGGGTCTCTTTAAATAGTGAATACGAGTAACTAAACTGTAAAACCATAAACAATTTGACAGTTTGTCTGAGCATGTGTGGACCCTTATGTACCACCCAGAAGATATGCCCTATCTGTGTTTAACTTTGGCAAACTGTTCCCTTTGAGCCACTGGATGCTGCATCTGTCTGTTCTTCCCTATTGATGCCACCTTTCCATTTAGCCTGTGCAGCCAATATAGGGAATCTGTGAGATTGTCTAAGCTTTCCACATGTGACATGTTCCTTCTGCTAGAGAGCCACCCAGTTTGGTGCACTCTCTGTAATCAATTGCGTGTAGACTAAGTTGGTTAGGCCTGCGGAGCATAAATTTCTCTCTCAAACTTGTTCTACTTCCTCCTTACCTTATGCCTTGGCCAGCCACGCTTAATACTTTTTTAACATGTGTGAATCCACTTCTTGTGTGATGGAACTTTTGCCTTTTTAGATCCAGTAATGTCTCCTGCCTGTAAATATTATTTATACTGCTTGCCTCCCAGAGGGAGTGAAGCTTTTTTTCCTTGTCTTCTGGCAAATCAGTGGCTTCAGTGTAAAATATCTCACAGTAAGCCTGAAGGAATTGTCCCTTATGGTTAGCAGCCTCTGTGCTGTATCAAACATGTCCATGGCCTGCATACAGTTTATCACTGAGTCTGTGGTGAAACCAGACCTGACACTTTGGGGATAACTAACCCCTCGTCACTTTTTCCTGAGTGTATTGTAACAAGAATTTTTGAACTAAGAATTCTTTTTCACCTTAGAAGATAAACAAGATTTCTGTATCCCATGTGCTTCCTCTTTCTCCTTCCTGATCTGAATTTATATAAAAATGTTTGTTTTTGTTAATGGAAAACAAGTCTAGTTGTTTATATTGCGAGTACAACAGTTGCACTAGAAGTGACTAATTTCTTCTCTCTTCTGTAAAACTTACACAGGCAGATAAGCACTGCCAATAATTCTTCTGATGGAAACAATTAGTGTGTTATGACTTATTTTGTTGGCATCACTGCCCTGTCCTAGGTGGATCCTCAGATCACCTTTTTCCATTATAGGAGCTGTTCTGAGCGGAGCAGGCAGCTGAGACCTGTCTCTGTGCCTGGGGCTGGCCCTACAGAGCTGGGACCCATCCCATCCCTGGGATGCCTTCCCAGCTAGGCTGGGTCCTGTGTCAGCACCAGAGGATAACTGGGCTGTGTCTGAGCCCAGACACAGATCCCTGCCTAGATGGCCTCACTGGGACTGCAGGATGTGGCTGCTCAGAGAGGGAGGGCACTGCACTACTCTGTCTGCTCCTGCTTGGACTGATGGCTTTCTGATCCCTGTTGGGATGAATAGCAAGATTCTGAAAGGCATGAATGCAGGATTTTATACGTTGGCTTTCTTTCAAGCACCACGACAGAATGGCACATGACACCCCCAAATAAAAGAAGTTGTTGAAGTACTGGCATAGGCCTGATGCTGAGCTCTTCATCTCTGGTTTGCAAGAGGAAGGAAAGAACCCATTTCCCTGGTGGCCAAGATTCCCAGTGGTAACAGTGCTTCCTTGGCATGTGATAACCACCCAAGTATGGGCTTCGTGTGCCTGTCTTGAACTGGGAATGGAACTTTCTGGCAGCACTA
This sequence comes from Willisornis vidua nigrigula, assembly GCA_021164005.1. Taxonomy (NCBI): domain Eukaryota; kingdom Metazoa; phylum Chordata; class Aves; order Passeriformes; family Thamnophilidae; genus Willisornis; species Willisornis vidua. Next base: position 7,078,251 of record JAJPCS010000027.1, on the reverse strand, counting down.
GGGATAGTGTGGAGTGTGTTTCTTTAGTCACTAGTTTTATTTTCTGTCCTTAAGACTGTGGCCTGTTGATGTCATGCAGCATGTAGAGAGCTCGAGGGAGGAGCTGGTGAGCCCAGGCTCTTCAATTCACTTTCACAAATGGAGCCTCTGAAAGTGAAGAGAGTGAGCTGGGAGATACAATGAGCCATAAGCCCTAAGTGAGGCACTTACTGACTCAGCCAGAGTTAATCAAACCGTCATTTTCTGCAGTAAAAGGTCAATTTTAGGTGAATTGGATGCCTCTCTGTGTGCTTGCAGGAAAAAGTGAGATGACTGCAGTAAATTGAGGCTTGTGGTTAAATGTGCATAACTTTTTGGCTTTGGTGTTTGACTCCATAGCTACTTTTTTTATTGATGTGTCTATTGTTTTGTGAAAACTTATGACTGAGTCATATTTTCTCTGTTTTGCTCAGCACTGGCTTATTTGTGTCATCCTCTTTCTTGCAGGAGACCTCTTGAAAGTTAAAAACAAAATGGAGCAGGGAAAAGAAAAGTCTCTGCAGAAATCTAACATATTGGTTTCTATTCTCTCTCTAGTTTCTTTGCAGTGCTGCACAATAAAAGTTGAAACCGAAGTGTGTTTTTGTAAGCTGAGGATGATTAGCCTTCATGTTAAAAAAAAAGAAAAATCAACAAAGCTTCTTGGTAGGAGATCAAGAAAATGAGCGGAGAAGCAAGAATTAACTGATCAAAGAAAATGGGACAACTGATGCCTTTCAAGCAAAGAGATGACAAAGACATAGGCAGACCCTACAGGACTAAAATAGGCCTCTGATCCCTCACTCTTTTAATATTAAAAAAATTGTAGGCACTCATCTGAAGAGTTTAGATTGGCCCTAAACCACTAAAAATACTCCACTCATTGACTAACAAGCAGAAAGCCTTGACATTTAGATTAATTTGAAAATTATAGCCCTGGATTTATCTTGCGTATGCTTAATATATTAGCAAACCAAATTTATCCAGACTTGGTAAAGAAAGTGGGGGAAATGGTGAAAGTGTTTTCACTTTTTATATGTGATTAACTGTGCATCTGACAGTGTAAAACAAATCTATCCTTTAAGAACAAAATTAGATATACCAGCAGCCACTTTCTGACAATCAGAAAATCAGATTTTATGTCATCACAGTTAATATTAGCAAAATGTCCTTTAATATGATAGCATTCAGAGAATGTTTCACCTTTTACATTACATACAGTCTATCATCCTCTCATCCATTGCTCCTTTTAATCCTTTTTTCTTTATCTTACCTACAAAAGCATCTTTATTAATAGTGCTATAGAAGTTGAGCCAGCAGGATTTCTTAGATCTTTTAATAACCCTCTGAATTTAAGCTTCCCTTACTTTCTTTTTTTATGATGTACCGAGTTTAAAAACTTAAAGGTTGGTCTAACTTTACTTTTTTTTGCTTTGACCACCATATAGGGGGAAAAAATGTTTCTTTTGTACCTTATTAAACTGTGCTCAAAATCTATATTTGTCACTAGCAATAGTGTCAGAGTGAGATACTGTTGTTGACCAGTGGGCTCTTTGGAAAACAAAATGAGAATCCTGTGTTTAATTGTCAAATCTAGCAGTTGCTCCAATGTTATATTTCTCTAGAAGTAGACTGAATGGGTGGGGAGAGGGGGGGGAAGAGGAAAAAAAATGGGAAAATCATCAACCAATATGGGAAAGAAACATGTTATTTTCAAATAAGAAGTACGGCTTCATTTCAGAAGATATAAATAAATACTGTATTCAAATATCTCATACCATCATTTAATTTGGTTTAACAAGTGGAACCAAACTGTACATTTTAAGATATTAAAGACTGCCTTTTAATCACTCTTCTAATCATATGGCTGTATGGGCAATAATAGTCTTGGAGGAGAAAAATCCATCTTTGAAAGGGATTTGTTGTTATTTTATTAATTGATTAAGGTATTGACCTACTCCACTATAGGTTACCTGCCTCCCTTTCACCATAGAATAACCCATGCCTCCCCCCATGGCATCAGTGTCACTGAGCAATTTTGGGTGGGTTGATTCTTACCAGTCTGTGATTTTTGGATGCTTGGCGGCTAAACAGGTGTGAAAGGAAAGCCTTGATGCTGCTTTTATTACTGACCTTCCCTTCACTTTAAGCAAAGACTTGAATGCTTCTTTTTTTTCTGGAGATGGCAGCACCTGCAGCAGTACCCCTGAATGCACTGTCAGGTGTAGGGCTCTCCCATGCTTTTGGGCAGCTCCTCTCTCTTTCTCAGAGCCCTGCCATCCAGCAGCTCTGCTTCTCTCTTGGCAGCACCCTGTGTTGTGTTCTCACAAGGACCTGTGATTGCCTGCACTGGTCCTGTTGCTGCTGAATTGGCTATTTGCAGCTTGTAAGGGACTGCTGTGGGAAGGGAAAGTTTAAGGTACCAGTAGTATCACATGGTGAGGTCAAATTATTTGTCTACAATCATATTTAAAAAACCTGGAGATTGAAGAGGTGAAAATGCAGCTGAACTGAGTGTAGTATTTGTCAAGGTGTTCTCTTATCTTGAGTGAATCTAGGAGTCTAGAAAGTGGCCATTAAGACTCCATGGCAGGAACAGGGGGATAATAATCCTCTTTACAGATTGCATTTTAATTTAAATCATGGTGTGCTAAATAGTATTTTAGGTCTTCACAAAACTAGCTGAGTATATTACTCTGATTATTTTTTTCTTGTTACTGAGAGACAGGATTTGGACTCCTGTTTGAATGCTTGGAGTTATCTAAACAGATAAACTGGCCTCTTGAAATTGATATATTTAATACCTTGACTATTTCTGACAATATTAGCTCATTTCTTTTTTGTTATTTCTCTTCAGAGAACAACACTGGTATTTATTTTTTTAACTTTTTACTTTTGTCTACCTAAATAGCTAAATTTTCACTGAACTGATATAAATCCATAGGAACACATGTATATTTTTATATTTTTTATTGTCTCACTAAAATATAGCTTTTCTTTGTATACTGAAATCACTAGGACTGTTTCAACTATTCGAGAGAGAGAGATGATTTACTGGTATGTCTGTGGTGAAATAGCTATGGATAATGGCTTCTTAAAATTGTCCCAATATGTGCAGTGATATTTTGCAGGCTTCCTGATAGAACTTTTTTTGTAAATTGCTATGTATCATATGCACTATATTTGCTATATATGACATAAAAAGAATAAGAAAATAAGTTAGGTTTGGGTCCAAACTAGCAAGACTTGAGATATTTCAGCTGTTAGCAATATAGGATAAACTAACAAAATACCAAGCTGTATTTGCCTTTCAGTTGTATAATATTTATACTGTGACTGCACTCAAAAAGTTTCTGTGCACATGTGCTTTCCCCCTACCCTTCATTCAGCTCACTTTATTAGCACAAGGAAATTATAAATATAGATTGAGATGGGGCTGAAAGAAGTTCTGTTAGATTTGAATGACAACAGGTAAAGCTACTTCTTTTTTTTTGTTGCACAGTGAAAAACATAAGTCTGGTGTGGGAAAAGATAAGGGAGATGAACAAGTTTTGCTTGGGGTTTACTGTGCTTGTGCATGAATGTTGTGCAGGGGTTTGGTGGTGCAAGCTGGTCTTCAGCAAGGGGAAAAACGTGTTTATTTACTTGCTTATGCTGCCTTTTTTCCTTAACTTCAGGGTCTGTGTATATAACTGGGAGCAAATTAAATATTGCGAATGTTCCCCAAGTTGAGACAGTTTTGCTGAAAATACATGATAATGGTTAAACCTTTTGACTTTTTGGACTTTCTCTTTGGTTCCTCTATATATTTAACAGAATTAGGAACTTGATCAGCACAATTAATTTTTTGTCTTGAAGTTTGACTCTTAACTCAGATCACTTATGAAACAAAAATGTCTGATATTCACAGTAGTTAGCAGAAGAGGGGATGTTAAATTGATCAACTGCAATAGATAGATTTTTGTTTCATTTTGAAAATGGATGGGCTGCTTCTTTATTGTAACTGAAAAGATTATTCGTGTGAGTACTGATGGAGGAGCTTCATTTTTCATGATCAGATAAAATCTTCATGAGTTATGCCCACATAACTTCTCTCACATTTTTGTCTACTTTTATGTTTTTTATGTGAAGTTACAGAGAAAAGCAAATGCAGTTTAGTGAAAATGTTTCCTTTTCAAAGTGAAACAGGCCTCCTACTTTGCAAATGTTAGTGTAAAATTCTTTGTGAACATCAAAACTAAATTAAAAAAAAAACCTTTAAAACAGAAAGGAAAAAATGAAATAGTGGATTTTATTACTATAAATCATAACCTGTGATTAGGTTAATTTTTTGAGCTTAAAAGCAGACTTCTGGTATCTTTAAGCTTATGACACAAGTTTGATGCTTCTCAGCAGATGATTAGGTATTGTTTAGTTCAGCAGCACTATCAGTGTTTGTTTCTTGTTTCTCCTTAGATGCACTCAACACCATACCCTGACCCACACCCACTTCCCCACGTTCACCTGTAATATCCAATGGGTCTTTAAACTTGGGCATAAAGGATGAGGAGTGCTATTGGTTAGAACTAGGCAATGCTGAGCTGCTTTCAGTTTAGAGATTTAGTGATGTGAAGTTAAACTGACCTGTTACAGACTGGAGAATCCACTCTGAAGTTCTAGAATATGGCCTCAAAAATGACTTTAAGAAAGTTATTTGTAGGGATGGAAATCCTAACCATTTGTAATGTAACAATGCTATTTACAATGAAACGCTATTTTTCCTCAAATGATACTTAGAGATCATGGACCAATTGTTAAACCTTGAAAAAAGGCCCCAAGCAGAACTGTTCTCAAGCCTATCAGTCTTTCTCTGTTTTATTGTAACTGTGTTGCACTTCATTGAAACATAAATAGTAATAGTGGACTATAGAAATAATGTTTCCTCACATATATCATGAAGAAAAAAAAGTGGAGTAAATGAGACATAACCTTGGGTTGCATTACTTAAGAGACAAATTTTGTATGATTTCTATCCCAATTACTGAGACAAGGACTTGGTTTACCTGCATATCTGAAATGATTCCATCTGTACAAAATGTTGTTACCTAAAACTACTTTTTCAGGGAATGGAGGTCTTGGAAAGTTTAACCTTGTTCCTTGAGTGAATTCTAGTTTAATCATGAAACAAACTACAAAATTACTTTTCTGTCTCCTCTGTTTCTCCTCTTGGTTTTGTCTTTTAAAATCAGTGACTCGGGACTATAATAAAAGTGGGAAATATTTGTTTGATGCATTTACAGTAAAAGGTAAATAACTTCACTTTCTGAAATACTGAAGTCAAGTTATACACCTTTTAGTTTCTCAACTCCCTCTTGCCTTTTTAGGTGTGTGTGTCTGTCTTGCACAAATATGAAAAATGACCTCTTTCTGTCATGGAAGACTATGGTTATTTTGGGTTGACTTTCTGTGTCTTTAGTTTGTTTTGGAACTCAGGGAGAAATAAATTAATCAAACTACATGCTGGGATAATTGGCAGCAGTGACTAAGCAGTCTATATAATTTTGCTTCTGGAGTACTTCTAGAAGTAATTCAAATGAGCGGATAAATAGACCAAAGAAACTGTTATGATTAAGTATAAAGGTCTATACTGAAAATCTTGGACTGCAAAATCACATTTTGACATCGTCCTCAAAGCTCCTAATCACTAAAAAATGGGGGAGGGGGGGAATCACATCTAAAACAGGCCTTACAAACTAAGGGATCTGGTTTTGGAAAGGCAAGACGATAATTCAAAGTGCTTTGCCTGGTAGTAGAAAGCTCAAAGGCTATCATGACATTAAAACATTAATGATGGTTTCTGAGAAGAAATTATTCAGTATGGAGGGTGATCCTAAAAATTTACAGTAAGAAGCATCAGCATCATGTCCCTTCAGAAAATTTATGGTGTATTTCTAAGTAGAATTGTAAAACACCTGAGATTACTGCAAGGATTTTTTTTCTTCCCTTCTTCACCTGACAGTGCTGTTATAATTAGCATATTTTAAAGGGGATTGCCAAAATGTCTCTCATATTGTATTCTAATGAAATATTTATATGGACTCAAGTGCCAAGTAAACCATTAAAGAGAACTTAAACATTCACTTGGGTGAAGAAAGATACAAAACAAGCTTTATGATAACCTGAGTATGATCCCCAACATTACAAAGTAAATATGCAGAATGCGCATTCTTCATACTGCTAACACTAACTGAGGGAATTAGTAAGACTAAATGGGATAAGAGCACAAGGAAAGTTTTTTGCTACTACTTTCCAGGAATTGGGAGAAGTCTTTGAAGAGGAAGACCTTTTGTATGATGCTGGTTTTTAAGGCCTGTGGTAGTGTAGGGTGTACTAGGGAATGATGAGAAAACAAACAGCTAAATTAAATTAAAACTAGAAGGTAGCAATTTCTATGTTTCCTTGGCTAAACCAAGTCATTAAAAGCTTAATCAACTAAGATGTGATGAAGGAAGTGACCTGTGGTAGTTGGCGACTGTTCCTATATTCCCAGAATTATAATCCTATTTAGGATAAGGTTTGTGATGCTGCACTGTGATTTGACTTTTTATTTGTTTTTTTCTTATTATGAGTGTGATTCCAGAATAGACTTCTTTGTTTTCCTTTGAATGTGTAGCTCTTCAGAGGCATAAGCTGCTCAGAGAGCATTGCAAAAGACATGCCTGCTCAAAGCTACCTTCACTTAAGAATTTCGATACAACTCTTCCAAGAAAAGTGATAATATAACCCCCCATCAAGCAGACATTATTATGACTTCTAAAAGATTCAGGTAACCAGTGCCGTAATTAACACGTTCAAAAATGTCCCTTTTTGTTTCCTGCGCTGTGTGGTTCCTATGTGAGTGGGAATTGTTGTGGGTCCTGTATAGGCTTCCTCTGAGTGCTGTTAAAAGAATCCAAAGATCTTAATTTGCATTTGTTCATAATCTTTATCACATAACTAGACAGATGTGATAATCTTCCTTGACTATCTAACTGCTGATATTTGTAGTAACCTCCATGAGTGTAGGATTAAGCACTTGCTGTAGAAACCTAACCCTTGAACTCAGCAGCACAATCACATACCATTTTTACTCCATTGTTTATTTAATAAAGAAAACCAGCATTTATACTCATTTTTCTGCTCTATAAATATTGACATTTTCCTTAGAAGTGTTTAAATCTTAGATTTAACTGCTGGGAATGATCACAGCTTCATGATACAACTTTGAGCTACGCTTTGAAGAGCAATATACAGACAAACACTGTGGTCCCAAGGGTCAGCACATTTGATGCAGTTTCTCCCAGTGTTCTGTCCCTTCCCTGACTTCATCCAGCAGCGCAATGGTCTCACTGAAGCAGCTCACCTGACTTCTCAAACACATTCATGATCTAAAATGTTTTGCATTCATAACAGTAAAGTAGCTATATTTAGGTTTCCTTAATAAAATTATAGTAAATAAACCAGTTTACTTTGGCATATGGTTTTGGTGCTTTTTTTATTCAAGGGACTGAGGCTGTTGGTAGTACCACTGAGATGGTCTAACATCAAGTGCATGTTTCTTCACTGAAATTTTGAGAAAGTTAGTGCACACATGCTGCTACCCACACACAGCCAAAGTGAAAATACTTTGCCAGCGATCACAGCATATTTTTGAATTTGAGGAGGCACTTGCAAAGGTGTATTTGAGAGCTCTCCTCCTTGCCAACCAAACTGCAAGCCTTTCACATCTCTTTTGATGGGAATCATCTTTTATGTTTGAAGTAGCAAGGAAATGTATTGTTCCAAAGGCATTGGAGTAATTACTCTTACACCACCACCCCTCCCTACCCTCTGTGTATTGAATTTTTCTTTTGTACTGATAAAGAACATTATTCACTGTGCATTTTATGCATTTTGATCCTTTTTAACACTAGCAGGTAAGGTAGAACTCTGCCTCCAAGACAACAGGTAGAGGTGAATGTGTGTTTTGGGGGATTTATGCTGACTCCTGAAGTGGAGACATGGTGCTTTGATGGGTCTATTATGCTGGAATGTGCTGCTCAGTGGGGAGGTGGCCAAGGATTTTGTGATTTGAGAGGGCGATGATCTAGATGGATTAATAATAGTTTTAAATGCCTTTCAAGAGAAAAGAAAGTTCAGTATTTTAGTGTTTACCCTTTGCATCTGTAACTAATAGATGAAAAGCACTTTGTAGCAGGAACTTATCTTGGTGTTTTGTCCAATGTGTTACATAGCAACAACCTGGCCCATAGATAAAGCCTTCAGTGGTTACTACGATATAAGTAATATGGGTGATGGAAAATAACCATGTATTGGATAAGGCTGGATTATAATGTAGGATAGGTTCTGAATGTAATTCCAGATTTTTCCCTACTTCCCTTTAGTTTGAGATACTACTCTTCCTTCAGCTACTTTAATGACTCTGAGATAGTGGGAGGAAAAAAAATGTTCCTTAAAATCTGAAATTTGTTTGAATTAAATAAAGTTCCCATTAAAGACAGGGCCAGCCTCTATGGCTAAAATATTCTCTATGTGTTAGGCGAGAAGTCTTGTGTGCTTTGTGTTCTGGCCTGATTAAATGAACTGGTCTGTGTGACTTCTCTCCCACCCTCTTTCTGTAAACAACATATCCCTTTTGCCTGAAGTACAACTAGATGCTCAATTGAGCTCTTAAACTTGGAAAGAAGGACTTGTGTTCACCCTTGTATTCTGTTGGTACTTCAGTAATCTACTATTTAGCATCTTCAAGCATTCCTGATGCTAATGGCAGCTAATAATTTTCCCACCCTGGGTAGAAGAATATGCTCCCTTATCAAGTGTTCACTTTTTGGTTACAGAGTTCTTGTTATCTTGTGACTTATCCTTCTTCCTCCCTCTTCCCTATTCAGGATAGTGGCTAATGTTCATTAATCAGAAAAAAAGAGCCTGTATTTTCAGTGCAATATTCAGTTCTCTGAAGACCAAATAACAAAAGTAAAGCTGTTTTCAACAGCCAGCGGTAAAATGGAGAGCAACAAATCTATCCATGCAAAACTTCTTTGCAATGTAGCAATATAGTATCTGAATTGAGTAGTATTTGAATTGCTGCCAATAAGCAATAACAAAACAAACCTATCTTGTCCTATCATCCAGCAAAGTTTAGTCCATGCTATCCTATTGTGATTTATTTTGTGCCCTTGCAGTTTTAGAATGTTTTTCTTGGGAAATATTCTTGGTTTTAAACTCAGAAAGTTGCTGAAAGAGCCAAAAGAATATATTTCTGTACTTGTTTGCATACCCAATCAGTAAGACACGTGGAGACTCTTAGATGTGTCAGAATCACTGTGACATTTGGGCCTCAGATATGTTCAAAAAGTCTTTATTAGTCACTTTCAGGCATTATTTTTCTTGCCATTTTTATTAAGTGATAAATGAGCTTTGTGACAGTCTTGTTCTTATGGACATGAGGAACATGAGGGGAGGTTTTCCTGTGTCACTATTAATAGTGAGTCAATCAATTAATGCAGTTTCAGGGAGAAACAGAATGCATTTTGACTGTAGTGACTGATAAATACAGGCTCTCTAACCCCCTGCTTGTTACTTTATTTGGTTCTGTAGCTCTTCCTAGCAGAATTGTATTTCAGTGTGCATGTAATTGAATTTTGCATTCCCTTAAGACCTATATTATTGTATTCAAGTGAAAAATACTATCAAAAGTCCCAGAATTTTATTCTAATATGTAACCCTGAGAAAAGTTTATTTTCACTTCTAGTGCAGCTCAACGAAATGTGATGGGATTTTCTTATGCAGGCCACTGTGTAGCTGGTGTGTTACAGGTAAATAGTGACTTTCATGAGAGTATTAGCAAGGGTGCATTTGTCTTTCACAACAGCCACAAAAGGTAATTCTTTTTAGGTTATGTCAATTTGCATGTTTAAGTTATGAAATGCCATTAAAAGAAAAAAAACCACAAAAAACAAAAACAAAACAAAAAAAACCCCACAAAAAATCAAAACCCCCACAGCCAAATAAAAACAAACAAAAAAACCTCCACACCTGGGAGACTGCTTAACACCAAAATATTTTACTTAAACTGATATTATTTTATTTTTTTTCTTTTTACTGTGTAAATGCTACCATTAGTGTAGCATGTTTCACTTGAAGACTCTGAAGCATTATTTATAAGCATTATTTTTGGTTTTCTGGTTGGTGTTGTTGTTTTGTTTGGGTTTTTTGTTGTTTTTTTGTTTTCCCACTTACCTCTTCCTGAATACTACAGTATTACTGTTTGGTGTGGGAGAATACCAAAGTTATAAACAATGGAAATCCTATTATAGAAAGTGGATTTATGATGATGACAGGCGGGATGCCTTAGCACTTGAAGATGACAAAGAAAACAATATTACCACTGTTTAAGGACTTTAAAATACTTATGGTGCAGTTATAATAAAGTTAACATGGTGTCCCAGTTGTCTTTTCCCTTAGTCATTCCCATCCAGGTTCTTGTTCCCATAATCCCCTTAGGGCTCTTTGCCCACCATTTGAGTCTGTCATGTCTCTATTGGCTGTTGTGCACAGTCTCCTATTGGTCATTTTATGGTTATTTCTGTGTTGTGTTTGGTGTGTTTCTCAATCCTCTTGTTGTCTAATGAGGATTGGGGAACCATCCCTTTTTCTGGAAAGTTCCACCTCCAACTCTATATAAGCAAGTGTCTCACTTGAGTAAATTGCTTCTGCTCCTCCTTGGCTCATTGGTAGTGTCACGTTGTCTCTCCCATCGTGGTGCGCCCTGGCTAGGGCAGTGGGAGCCGCTTCCTCATTTCCCAGGGACCAAGGGAAAACTGTTGCAACAGCAGTCCACAGTTTGGACTAATTTGAAAGAATAGTTGTGCCCTGATTTCAGGTACATGCTGGAATTCCTGTGATGGGAATGAGTGGGATGCCAATGTGTGGTGCCTTTTCAGAACTAGCTGGACTAATAAAGTCAGGTTTTAGTGCTGGGATCCAGCTGTGCTGCCAGCCCTTTTTCCACAAGGAAACCCAAGTGAACTCTATATGAGTTCCTAGCCATAGTAGTGTGGCTAAGCCTTAGGATTAAAAAAAAAAAGTAATGAGGAAGGAGGAAAAAACTTCCTGGTATTTGATCTTGTCTTCAGTTTGGGTATAAATATGTAGGAAAGACATCTGTGCACCTCAAAGTGATTCTGGACATAAGAACATCATTCAGGCCTCTTTAATGGGGCATGCTTATGTGGGAAAAGTGACTTTAAGAATAGCCTCCTTTGGAGATCAATTTGCAATATGGTACAGCAGTACTTAGCTGAAAAAAACTTTTAATCTATATTTTTTGTGGCATTTTTAGTACTTCTTTGGCTTCAAAATGTGTACTTCTAACTTAATTTATAAGTTGAAATGGGAGGTAAAAATCAAAATGCAGCAAAACAGATGGATGGTTAAAGCTGGAAGGTCCTGACTATGACCTTTCTCCTACCTCTTACAGAAAAATTGCAGGGTTGATGTAATGAACTTGTAATTTTTCTGTCTGATCTTTCACTAATAGGACTTTAAGCTCTTATCTGCTGTGTTTTGTACTGAAGAATGGTTCATCCTTCCTGAACACTTTTTCTACTGTTCAGTCAATAGAGAACTGAAAACCAAACCTTTAACTGACAAGATGTAGGTACATCAGGCAAGCATCCTTAAAATATTTTAGAGCTTCTTTCTTCTTGGGCCTGCTTCTAGAAGTATTCATTTATCCAAACTCTGGAGCATCTGACAGATGCTACACATTCTCATCACACACACATTCTGTGAAGGTTGACTACTATCATGGGCACACACGTGGGAGTAGAGATGCAGAGACATATGCATCATATTTAGATTTCTACATGTGCAAATCTAATTATAATCAAAGGCATAGTACCTTTTAAACTGGGGATCTTTTTCCCCTTTATGATTGCATTCCCATCAGGTACATCTTTTGGAAGCAAATGTCTGCAGGCTGTGAAATACTAACAGAATAGAGAGCAAGAGAACTGGACATCAAGCAAAACTTCTGACTCTCTAATTCTTTGGCAATTTCCTAAATGTTGGTCTACTATGGGGTGTTTTTGCAGTCTGTTTCTCAAGAGATGACTAAGCAGACCAGAATACAGACAATATTTTGCATTTAAAATGTGAGATAAGTGTGAGAGGGGGGAAATGTTCCTATCTCAAAAATAAAAATTTTTCAGATGTAACTTAAGACAACAATTAAAAAGAAGGAAGTAGAGGAAGAAGGTTACAATGTTTATTCAAAAAATGGTACTGAAGAGCAAAGGTGATTATTTTACTGATATTTACTGCAAGTAAAAACATGCTGACATATCTTGCTTTGACATTATGATCCCCTTATTGTGCTTTGATTTTTGTTTGTTCATTTGCTCTGTGCAGTCTAATTTCCATTTTGTTCATACTATTTCTTACCAATCTTTTTTCTTTTTCTTCCTTTCTTCTGCCATTAGTGTGGCTGAATGGTCTCAATTCACTGTTTCTACTTTCAACTTTTTCCTTCTTTCTTCATATGCTGTCTTGCTGTAGAGTTCAGAATTACATTCATCTTTGTTATGACATTATATCATGTAACTTGAATATTTTGTCTGCTTTTTCACTATGAAACTGCTAATTTGAATCCTTATCTGTTAAATAGTGTTATAAAAAATCCCAAACTCAAAAAACAAAATAAAAAAAAAGACCCACAACTGGTGAGCCACTTCTTACTTCATATTAGGTAAACTTACTGAGATTAAAGGTTTGTGGGTTCAGGTTTGCATTCCTGATATTCATTTGAATTCTCCCATTTTCAAGTTTCTTATACAGAGTTTATTCTGTAAATAGCTTATCTTTTAATCAATCTCTCTTAAAAGAGAGATTAAAATCTTTTAAAACTCTTCAACTTAGAGATTCACATGACTCTATCCCCTGTAGTACTCACCTCATCACTCTGTCACAGTTTAAATATCGAAATGCCTTTTCAAAGTTGCTATCTTTGCATTTCTAGAGCACCTGAAGTCATGAAAATGTCTCTTTTTTCTCAGTTCATATTTTTTCCTCCCCCCCCCGCCTCCATTTTAAAAGGAAAGGACAAAAGAGAAATGACCTTGTAATATAAGAAGTGGGTAGTCCTGAACTAGTACTCTGTACTTGGCCTGTTTTTGCTCTATGCTTTGCAGTATTTGCTCTGAAGCTCACATTCAAAACATAGCAGCTGTCTCCTGCTCTGCTTTGCTCACAGTGAATGGGCTCCCTTGATAGCCCTCAGTACATCACGTACTATTGAACTTGTTCAGGCCCACTGTTCTTCAGAAAACTACATACAAAATCTGTAGTGTGATGATAGCATCTGGGTATGGGAAAATCTTTCAGCAAAGCTGAGCATATTCCTGTCCCTGTAGGAAAGTTCCAGAATGATGAAAGCTTAATAAATTCAGTTTTGTATTTGGAACAGTGTAAAGAGAATTGAGATTTGATCAGATGCCTTCTGAGTTTATTAAGAGTGTATTTTGCTTACAACTCATCCACAGAGGCTGTTAATGTGATTAATCAAGTAATTGAATGGTTCAGGATGAAGAAAACACATTTGTTTTTTGCTGCCTGATATTACCACACTGGAAAAGGTGTTGCTCTTCACCTTTCCCAATGAAAGAATGCTTTCATTTTGCTCTGTGGTGAGTAGACTGAATCTGATTTTGTGAAGCAAGGGACAAAAGGTTCTAAGTGTGGTTAAACAGAGGAAAAAAGTCTTCCATCAATATTTATTCCTTTCTGTTTGCTCAGTACGTCTAGTAACATTTTCAGAGTGGGAAGTGTAGCATCTCTTATTACAAACTGTTTGCTGAAGAAGACAATATGAGAAGTGCATTTCAAAAGAAGGTGTTCACCTTACCTTAATAAGAGGAAATGCACAAGAAACTCAAAGGGCTCTTCAGAAACACATCACAAACTTGTGCCCTCCCCAGAATCTAAACTTCAATATGAATAACCCAGCTGGAAAAAAAATAACAAGTATATTCATCTGTAAAATGTAGCGGGGGAAAAAATTGCCTGTTACTTACCAAGTTTCCTTTAATTTATCATTGAATGTCTAGTGGCCAACTGCTGGCTAAACAATAACTGGGTGGGTTGATATGCTGGGCTCTTAACCTGTACCACTTGCAAGTTGCTAAAGCTTTCAACCTAGCTGGTTAACAGGTCTGACCCATGACATAGCACTGACAGGAAATGCATGCCTTGCCCAAGGAACCTGTAATCTCTTGCCTGTAAACCTGTTTAGCTGGTATATTTAATTAGTTAATATGAGTATTAATGAAGACTGACAAAGCAGCTTAGCTCCTGCACTTTTTGTGTTTTGGAGTTTGGTTTTTGGTTTTTTGGGTGGGGTTTGGGGGTTATTTTTTGTTCATTTTAAGTCTTGGGTCATTCAGTGTTGAACCTTTTAATCTCATTATTCAGATCAGGACAAGATTTTTGCCTGTACCTTTGCTTGTGTCCCTGAGTTGACACAGACAGGCAGCCAGAAGAGCCACAAACCCACAGTTAGAACAGAAAAAGTAAATTTATTTCCTTCACCTTGGTAGCAGGGCTATCCCTGAAGGAGCACTGGTCATAGGCACACTGGGAGAGAGACATGGGCACACTTAGACTTGGTCCATACTAGAGGATCACTGGCCTGCTGTTCACACAGGTTTGTCCAGGGTTTTTCCCAGCTGCAAAGTCACTTGAGCAATTTGCAAATCTCTTCAGTAGACTCCTGGTTTTGAACTCATTTCTTCCAACACTGTCTAATAGTACAGTCCTGCAGTATTGGATAAAGAGAGGATGATGTAAAAAAATGAGTAAAACTTTTCCCACCACACTTTAAAGATGATGGTGAAGATGGAGTAGCCTTTAAAGAGTAACTGGAGAGATGGAGAAGCTTTCTCAATTTTATCACAAGATAAAATGTCAAGTTGATATATTTGGGTTTGATGTTTTAGAATCATAGAATAGTAGAATATGCTGAGTTAGAAGGGACCCACGAGGATCGTCAAGTCTGACTCCTGGCCCTGCACATGGCCCCCCAAGAGTCACACCATGTGCCTGAGAGCACTGTCCAAATGCTTCTTGAACTTAGATAGCCTTGGTGCTGTGACCACTTCCCTGGGGAGCCTATTCCAGTGCTCAACCACCCTTCGGTGAAAAATATTTTCTTAGTAGCTAACCTAAACCTCCCCTGACTCAGCTTTATACTGTTTTTGTTTCTACCACTGCAGTCTTCTTTTTTCTTTCCTGCATAAATTTTGTTCCAGTCAACATACTGACTATGCTTGAATAATCTGTCATGAAAAGGTGGTAAGAGATGACAGAAATTATGCATTTGTATCTTAGAATAATATAGCATTAAGATAAAGTAACAGTACATTTCTGAGGTTCCAGTGTATCTTTAGTGTTTTGGCTAGCAGCTGTTGCTAGTTTGAACTTAATGCCTTTCATTACTTGAACAAGATATCTCTGTTGGAGAGGGCATCAGGAACCTTGTGCTTCCTTTTTGCATCACAGTGCTGCCTTGTGGAAAGAGCAGAACACAGTTTTTATGTGTCATCCCAAAATGCACTGCTTGGTCACACCCTTATGCTACTGGGAAACTTCACTTGTATTTTAGTGAGACTGTATCTTACTAACTACCATGATTGTCCTCTGGGTTCCCTTTGTTGATATTTTCTATAGTTTTGTCTCTAGAATGACTTCTTCCCACTCCCTGCTGTAGCTCTCTGGAAATGTTTGCTTGCCTTGGGTAATTAAGGCAGAATAATGATGATTTAAGAAAACTTCATTTTATCTTGCTGTGGGTATCATCTGAAGATAGCTCACAGTACTGGATGGGAATTTGGGAATTCCCATTCCAAATCTGGGAATTGGACTATTACAAAACTTCGTCACCTTCTTCAGTACTTGATTCCAAAGGGTGTCTGTATGGAGGCTCTGTCACAATAACATGAACTTATTTTGAGCTCAAGTTGAAACACATTCCCTGTATTTAGTCAGGATCTAGATGTATGTATTTTCAACAGATGCCTTATAATTCACATTTGAATTTTCCATTTCTAATTTCATTATCTCGCACTGTGTTAAACAGTCATAAGTATAATGTTTGTTCCTCAGAGAACTGCTAAATCATCCTTAGTGTGCTCTAAAAGCTTATTTCATTTCAAAGTCCTGTTTTTAAAATGTTAAATTATTAGCTAGAACACAATGTAAGTATTCCCTGAATGAAGCTGGTAGGCTTTTGAAAAAGAACTGTTCCTCTGTGGGTTTGATAGCTCTTAATTCTAATGCTAAAGCGTCACATCTTGAGACTGGATTTACTATTAGCCTGAATTTTCCAAGACCTCCATTGCCTTTACCTTTATATAGGTGGAGGAGGAAGGGGAGGAAGAGAGGGAACTTTATGAATATGAGCAGGAATTGCAAGTTAATTGTATTAAGGTTAATATTTAAAGTTATTGATTGCTTTTGCTTTCCTGCTATAGCAGACACAGCGATATATTTTCTTTTTGTACACCTCCTATACATTATTTTCCTTTTGTACGATGGTGGAAGTGGCCATACTCTATATCATAAGCTAATAACTTTTAGACTGCAAGATTGCTATTGCCTGATAATCTGAAACTGTGCCACTGCCTGACTGGATAGTAAGTCCCGAGTCACAAAACACCTGGTTATCCCTGTTAGAAGCTGGCAGCGCAATTGCCAAAAAGACATTGTTACTAGCAAATTCATTCAAGTACATACCTGTGTATTAACACTTAGTATTGTTTCTTACCTTTTTTTTTAAATATAAATTGGTTAGGAGTGGGGAAAGTTATGAACAGCTAAAGTGGGTTAATTATATTTCACATTCATTATGCAGAAATTGAAAAGCCCAGCATTATTCAAAAGCTTCACTCAATTAAATCTTCATGAACTTAAAATTCTTATTGGTCCCTAATTAAATTAGGGAAATTACTGGCAAACTGAACTGGAATTGATCTGTATTTAGGGACCTCTTGAACAGGGTCCCTCATCAATATACTATCTTGCATATCACTGCCTTAAATCTACCCCTGTGATGCTTCCATCTCAGTCGATCTATTTCATGGTTTTAATTTTGTTTCCTTCTCATGAATTGTGTATCTCTGGGTCCCATAGAAGAAATGATTGTTAGTTGCTAAAGTAAATCTTTCATTTTTGTGCCACCATTAGAGTCTTAATATGAGACTGCCTGAGCTTCCTGACTTGTGAGTGAAAATGCAGTATTTTCTAAGCCAGGCAAACCTCTAGAAGACATAAATATTCAAGTTAAGAGAAAAAACTGACTAGACAAAGGTCATTAAATAGGAATCTGGTTACTATATTTAATAGTGGAATGACAGGGATTTTTTTTAAGTAATTGTCTCCTAAGTTCTGAATACGCATATATTGGCAAAAGGATGTACTTCCATCAGGCCATGAACACTTTTCATTGCCTTTAGGCCAGTCTGTAGAATAAAAAAAAAAAAATGGAGTTCTGCTAAACAAGCTAAATCATACATCTGCCTGGATTTAATAGCAGTTCTTAAGGATTTTCTGTATGGATTTCTTCCATCTTTGATAAGAAAGAAATTAGCATGGAGCTCTATTCCAGGATCAGAAAATATATAGCTTAATGCTTAACAGTTATAACTTAAACTATAAGAGAATTTAGTTTAAATGCTATTGAGATCCATGAGCAGTCTTGATTGTCATGATTAACATGCCACTGGATGCATGCTAGAATGAGGAAAACAAAGACTCCAGAAATATCACTTCATTCCAACACTCAAGATGCTCTTTTTACATACCTGCTGCTGTAGTATCAGGGGTGAATGCCTGTATTTGAAAAGCTGACAAATGGCTGTCTTCCAGTGCTTCCTGCCAATATAAATTAATGTTTACCATAAGACATACTTGGATGGTGCAGAAGTATTGCCTTGGGAGAGATGCTTGAAGAACAACTGAGTAGTTCTGGCTCCTATACATAAAATCTAAGGGTATATATTAATTAATTATAAAGCAATCCATTATTGTTCCTTGCCAGACTTAGTGTTTTGTATATCCACATCAATAGCATCTTATTTGTTAAGGAGGGAATATCTGTCTTGCAGGAAATAGAGGAAGATTAATCAATCACTCTGCTAGTCAATTAAAATAATGACACTTATTGCTTTATAGTATATTTATTTGTAAAGCTGAATGGATATTATTGCTCTTATTTGATCCCCCACTGTTTTCAAACTGCAGAAAAGACATACTAGCATTTATTTTACTAATTTGTTTAGTTTTTATTTTCTTTCATCAGGGAAATACTAGGGTTTAGCAGCTGAAAAGTATGGCTTCTCCACTGGCTAGCTGGATTTTACACCATCTCCTAAGTGCCTGGGTCTTCAGTGTTAGCTGCTTCATGCCAAACACAGAAACAAAGTACAGAGCTAATGCCAAAACTTTTTCTTCACCAAGATTATCTGTAAATGAAATAAATATGCTAAGCAGAGAACTGCTTAAGAGTAGAAAGTAGGTGTAAGAAGCAGATAGCCAATATTGGCTGCTGCCCTGTTCATGACATTACTTGCTTGGGAAAATGCTTTCAGTAAAAGTAGGAAATGAGGCCTTGTGCTGTTAGCTGAGGGAATTAAAAACAATCCTAAGAGAAGGTGTGCAAAAATTCCTGCTGAAACAATGAAGCAGAGAAGATTGTGTAGATTGGTGAGATGAAAAATAGGAAATCTTGCTGTAGTTTGTAGTCAGGTACTCATAGCAATAAAAGGGCCCCAGGTTGTACTTTCACTAAAATCCAGAACATCGTTGCTTATTTTCAGTAGATGTGTCAGACTGCATACAAGTTCTCGCACAGATGAGACTGTATTGCATCCCTAAAATCAGTTTATAAACGTCAGTGTAAAATTGGTTAAAGAAAAGTTTTCACTCCCATTTGGACTTTAATCTTACCTCAAGGTTTTGTTTTGGGGGGGTTTCTTTTTGTTTGTTTATTTTTTTAATTAAATATTTCAATATATGTGTTCATTAGGGATTTCTTTAAACTAAAGATGATGGGGAAGGCAGAGACCACCATCCTATGAGGAGTGTTGGACAGGGTGACAAAAAGCAGTCACAAATTGAAGAAAGTGAAGCTTAAGTGGTAGCATTTCCATATAAGTGAGGGAGTGACTACCAAGCATCACTGTGCAGAAATCCCCCAAACCCTTTCTGGGCGATCAGTGTACTGGCTTTCCTCTCTGAAGTATGTTGCATGCAGCATGGGGAATAAACATGATGAGTTAAGAATTGTGTGGCTTTGCAGGGCCACAGTTTTTTCATCATACAGACATGGTGGCTACTTGGGGTATGGGGCCTTTAGGAAATGCAGTCAGGGAAGTTGCGGAGAGAGGGAGTCTTGCTTTCTGAGACAGCAGCTGGAATGCGTGGAGCTCTGCCTGGGGATGGAAAAGGATCCAACAGAGAGCTCATGGATAGGGATCAAAGAGAGAAGACTGCTAAGAGTGATGTTATAGTGAGTATTTTTGATAGGCTGCTTGATGAGGAAGAGTGGATGAGTCCCTCAGACAGCGTGAAGCAGCCCTGCTCACAAACCCTGGTACTCACAAAGCTATTGATCAGATGATGAGTGGTAGCTGTTCTTGGGAAAGGAGCGGCTAGATCCAAACTAGAGTGTATTTTTAAGGCTCAGGCAATTGAGTTTCTGGATGCTTTGAGACATTACAGTGGATCTACAAAGGGTAATACACATATTGATTTCTGACTATTCAAACTACACTGTTCTTAAGGAAATCATGGCTACAAGTAAAATTTTAAGACAAAACCGTATAGTTGAAATTAAATATAATTACAGTTTTAAGTTTTTGAGCTCAATTTTATTTCAATGTAAAACTGACATTTGAAAAATGTAGTTTTAAGAGCACTCTGAAAGTAATAATGGAATTTGGTATAATTCCAGTGTTCAATTTTATTACACCACATAATTCTTAGTTGTATTTGGTAAAAGATCTTTTGTATGTACATAGCATTGACTTTTAATAATGATAAACAGTTCTGAAATGAAAACAGTCAACATTTGTTTTACTTACATGCTGCTCTCTGTAGAGATCTCAGTCTATGAGAGAAGTCTCTGGAGGAGATAGGAAAAAAGTCATGCTGCAGGGTTTTTTTAGTTCTAATGTCTATAGATTTCATTTGCTGATATTCTACTACACTGATGAGTTACTTGAAATTGCTGTTTCTCCAGAACACTGTGAAACAGAAGGTTTTACCATTGCATGATTTTTCGTTCAGCCTCTGCATCTTTTTGCCTTTGACTTACAGTAGTAATACTGTGTAGTTATACCTGCTGATCTCTGCTAATATAGTGATGAATATGGTAATAATAAAGAACTTTAAAGATTTTTTTTTTTGAGGTAAGGATTATACAGTGAACCGCATTGTCTGGTGAATGAGATGGTGTTGCTGGTACTAACAAGGCACAGGTTTTATGGTGAGGTAAGGACATGGATATTGGTCTTGTTTTGGCTTTATGAGGAATATATTTGGTGCAGGTGGCTCGATGTGGAGCTATAGGCTGGTGTTGAGCTCAAGCCCCAGGCAAGAGGCCATGAACTGCTAACCCTTTGTATAACAAAGGGCACTGGGTCCTATACCCCAGCCAGGTAACCGAACACTTAGAGACCCATCATGAGCTAATATCTCCATACTTTCATGTTTGGACAGTAAAGGGATAAAAGCCTAGGGTTCCCTTTACCTTGGATCCCTTCTCAAAGGTGTCATCTCAAGCTGTTATTTTGTTGTTGTGCCAAGATTAAGTTACTTTAAGGATTGAGATGTCTGAGACTGTCAGGGGAAACTTCGCATTGAGCCCATGGGGAAACTTGGTGTGACTGTGAGCATGGGGTGTGTAGCTGTGAAGGGGCTTTGGTCCCAGCTTTGTGGTGTGGGTGTGACTGCCAGAGTGGCTCTTGGATGGTGGGACAGGGATGTTTCCCTAGCAGGCCTGTCTGCAGTTTTTCTTAATTTTAGTTGTGGGAGCACTTATATAGTGACCAGGTGACTGTTAACCTCTGTCATTTAACTTTTACTTGGCTATGTACAACTGTGTGGTCTAATATTTCTTGTGGGATACAATTTGTGTTCCTATACACCACCAGCAGTTATACCAGTATAAAAAACTGTGAGCTATTGGTGATGTCAGAAGAAAAATGCAGCATGTGGGAGTAAAGGTATGGTATGGAACTAAAGGTGCTTGGACTAAAGTGGTTCCCTCATGATGAGTAGTAACTATTAAAAGAATGCTACCTGAGGATCTGAATTACAATTGATTTAAGGAACAGTAGAGAGGAAAAAGAACACATAGCAAACATGTGAACTACCATATATAGAAAATTTGTATGCAGTTCAAAAAAGGAGTAAGATGTCAGCACGTTAAATTGTTAGTGGATCTTCAGATCTTGAGGAAAGTTTAGGGCGGTAGAAAGCTCATGGTAACACAAATTTTTCATGGGGACTACTATTATTTTGATGGTGCATCTTTCTTTCCTGAACCTTGGGGTAGGGTGGCTTGTGGTTTGTTGGTTGGTCGGTTGAGGGGTTTTTTTTTGTTTCTTTTGTGTTTTAGGGGTTTTGTTTTGTTTTGGGGTTTTTTGGTTGTTTGTTTTGGTTTTGGGGTTTTTTAATTTTTTGCTTTTTTAAAATTTGGTAACACACTCTACACCTTTTTCACTCTGTGCAAGGATTATTCACAATGAAAATGTTTATCAGCATTGGTAATTTTCAGAAAATATGACTTTATGTTCTTCCTAAGGGTCAGAGACATCCAGTTATAGAACAGAACTGATACTTCAAGGATCAGTCAGATGTGTGAACCAAAACACTTAAAGAAAAGAGTAGCATTGAAATCCATCCAAGTTCAGAAGACCAATGTGTAATCTTCTATTTCAAGTTCAGCTTGTGCCATTTTAAGCATTTTCTGTGATATAATGGTTTATTCTCTGAAGAGTAGGAGTCATAAAATACTTTCATAGTACTTTTGTTCTGTAACATTCTTCTAGACTTAAATCAGTATCTAAATGTTTTTATTAAAAAAACCAGCCAAAACCAAGAAAGCTTCTTATATCTGAAGATGAATGAGAAAAATTTATATTTGGCCAGTGATCTTTCTGAACTAACAAGAAGTTAAAACATGAGTCTTTTTCTCCCCATGTCCACAAAGTGTTTGGGACCTTGTCAGAAAAGTGTGTTGGTACAAAACTTTGATTTGCATATCTGGCTCTGTTGGCATGATTTCTCTCTACTATGTGTATAGCTTGTCTGCTGTATTAGTTCTGACAACAAATGTCAGGAAGTGGGATATTTAACATGGGATGAACTTGTCCTTTTGGAAAAGTTTGTCAGTCTTTGTCAGTGCCCCCCCCATCAGAATCAGTGCTGCAACAGCTGGTGTTTTCTGGGTGCTGGGACTAAGTTTTGGAACACAATCCAGGCAAACATGTATTAAGATTAGAAAGATTTTGTTCTTTTGGTTTTAAACATGCTTTATAAAATTATATGTATGTAAAGAAACAAATTATTACAGTGATACTAGATAATTAATATCTGGTGATATTAATATATGGTGAAGGAACAGGACTGGACACAATTCCAAAATTTCTATATCCAATTCTTCAAATGCCTGGCAGCCTTGGGACTTCCTGGACATGTCCATGTTTTGCAAAGGTGACAGTGGCTCTCCAGCTGTCACCAGCATTCAGTCAAAAATGGAATGAAGCTTATCCCTGGATGACTTTGTCATTAGTCTTGTCTGGTCTTTCTGGGTGACTTGATCAGACCACTGCACTGGTGAACTTCCTGTGCAGGCATGGCTCTGCTGCTGGTTGTGTGAGTGGGACATCAGCATAGGCAATAATTCAAATCACTAAATTGCATGCAAGACAGATTTATATATAAGCATTTGGCTTATTATTGGTTGTAATTGAGACTTACTACTGAAAACTCATGAGACAAAAAGGCACTCAGTACTGCAGCGTTTTCCCTGTTGCTTGTTGCTACAGCTACTGCCTCACTGAACAGTGGGCCAGTGCTCTCCTTAATCTTCCTTTTTCTAGCAGTGTACATGCAGAAACTCTTACTTCTGCCCTTCATCTCCTAGTTTGAACTCTAGCTAAGCCCTGCTGACTCTATTCCTACCTATGCAGGCAGTGTCTGTATTTCTCCCAAGTAGCTGTCCTTGCTCAGACTGTGTCCTTTTCTTTTGTCTCTGAACCCAGGAGCTATCCTTTTTATCTCTGCTGGCCTCCTTTTGTACTTACATGACTTTTTTAAAGTGGGATGGACTGTTCTTTTGTTCTCATAAGGCTGACCTTGAACTCTGCCCTCCCAGACAGTTTCCCATGGGATCCTTTTAAGCAGGTCGCTGCAGAGGCTAAAATCTGCTCTTTGAATTCCAAGATCGTGATACTGCTGATCCTTCTCATTCCTCTTAGCATCTTGAATATCTGGATTGTTTTTGACCAGTTGTATTGACTGTCCAGATGGCAACGGTGGCTATGGTTACCTGTGAGAAATAGCTCCTGTTACACTGAGACTTCCTCTAGCTGCCTGGAGAAATTTTCATCTGCCTCCCCTTCTCAGTTAGCAGCTCATAGCAGACATCTACTACATCACCTGTGTAGGCCTACTCTCTAATTCTTACCCATAAGCTCTTCAGCTCTTCATGACCCACCTTACATCAAGATCCATGCATTCAGTCCTGTCACTGACCTAGACCACAACTGCTCGATACCTTCTTACTCTTTGCTGAAGAGCCTGTATACCTGCCTTGCAGCATTGCAATCCCACCATGTCTCTTCAATTAAGACTATTAGTTTGTCCATAGCTGCAGAATTAGTTCTTTCTGTTTCTTCCCTGTGCTATGTGTGCTGGCATATAGACATTTAATATAGGCCTGGAGCTGTGTTGTTTTACAGGGTAAGAGATTCCCTGTCCTGCTGCTTTTCACACAATTTCTTCATCACTTGTTCCCTCATTCACATCTCTTCAGGTTATGGTAACTTTGTCCTGGCATATCTAATTTAAACCCTTCTCACTGGAGCTTTGGTAAAAAATTTTCCTGTAATGCTTTCTCACATGATCTCATCTTTAATTAGCAGCCATTGTTCCAGAGCTCCTGTGGTTGTAGAAGACAAACCCCTGTCTACAACAGCACCAGTCAGGTGTTAATCCACTGAATGATTGCTTTATCTCCAGCCTTCCCCCTCAACAACAGGGTTGAGAAATGTTCCACCTGGGCCCCCCCCATCTTTCACCTTCGCCACCAGGGTGTCCTGCTTTGCAGTACAGTGCAGACAGACATGCCTCATCTACTTATTTGGCTCTGGGATGAAGAATTAAGATGGGAATGAATTCATAATTTGGTAGTATATTCTGTGGAAAAAGCTTGATCTTGGCACTCATAGACATGGTGGTCTTTGCCTTTTTCCCTCTACCTCAAGATCGATTCTTTAGTGCACTGTAAGGCAGGAGTTCGTGTACCTTCATGCCTCAGAGTATTGTTAGATAAGCGCTTGGGGGTGAGGGGGAGAAGTAGCAGGTAATCTTGGAGCCTCATCACTGAAGCCCTAGAGGATCCTTTTAACATAAAACTACTTGTACTTAACATAAAACATACAGTAAATGAAATGTTCCTTCAGGTAAAAGTGTGACCATTTGGGAAACTTACCTCACTGTCACTTAGCCAGTTGCTCTGCTGAAGAGGAAGAAATTGGAGGGGGAGTAGGTGTGATTAGCACATTAGCTGTAAGTCTTGAACAGTAAAATCCTCATTTTCTCTGTCTTGTCTTTTCTTGTCTAACTTGACAAGTCTATATGAGATTGGCTTTGTAACTTTTTAAATAGTAGTAATCTTCCTCAGTTCTGAATATTTGCTTCAGCTGCAAAATGTACAAATAAGCTCTGCCTTAATGTGCTCAAATAGACTTTTTTTTAGCTTAATGTTCCCTTCAGGGATTCAGATTCACAACTTTCAGTTTTCTTCGTACTTCTGTCTCTGAAAACATTAGATTCTCTTCAAGTATCTCCACTTCCTCCTCAGGCACTTTGTCAGGAGGTATTTCTCCTGGTCTGTGAATTCCCTTTAAACTGACTTTCTTTGCCTTTCTTTTAGGTTTTTCTTTTCCTTCCTTTTTTTTTTCTTCCCCCATTTTTTTAAATTCTTATTTCCATGTCAGCTCTTTTGCTACAGCCTTGACACTTCTGTGATGCTGCTGTTTGGAAAAACAAAACTAAAAAAATAGAATAAACTTTATTCACTGTTCATAACAACTGTTTTCTAGTATTTGGGAAATTGAGTTTGTATAAAGGAAGAAACTTTTTAGAGACTGAGACTCTGGTACTGATGATATCTTTAAATTAAAGCATGACAGGAGTATCATTAGTTTGAATGGTATCACTGACCTGCTAATGTTGGGTGTATGTACAGTGTTTGCAGGATCAGGACCTTCAAGTTTTTCTTGAAAGGGCCTGTTAGGTTTTTCTTAATTATTTTAACAAAATCATAAAGAAAAATAGTTCTAGAAGAAATTGCATAAATTGAAAGGTGTTTTTTCTAGGAAATTATTAGGTTCAGTCAAGTTGTATCGTATCATTTTGCATATTCAGTATCATTTTACATGTTCTTCTGATTTTAGAGACATATTTTTCTTGTTGGAAAAGATTTCTCTGCCTATACATTAATAACCTGAAAAAAAAGACATTTGTGGTGTAAAACTGTTTTCTTAACCTGACAGTTACTGGTATAAATGACAAAGTAAAAAGTGATAACGAACATTGGTTTAGGACACCTGCTTTTTTTTTCCATTTTTCCAGATCACCTTTTTCAACTGTTTTCTAGAATCCTTGTTCCACATCCTCTGTCTTATACCAGTACCAGAAAATATTGCCAACACTATAGACTTTTTCCTGTTTTTTTCTAATTTCAGAATAGCATTTTTCCAAGAAAAGTTTTAGTACTGTTCCTTTGCATTATTAAGCATGATAAAATGCTGTAGTAATACCAAAATTGCTAATTTATATTTGTATTGCCTTAATTACACTTGTTTATCATGCAGGTTGGGCTCCTCTGCCTGTAAATGAAGTCAACAAACATTGTTATCCAAAACAGCTGGTGACTAAGTATTTTGGAACAGTTTTTAAGCATCAAATACCAAACTGACATATTTCAGGAGATGTTGAGGAGTGGAAAACTGATGGTGTTCTTTACTTAACAGCTGACTGTTTGCTTTTACTGCAAAGACACCTGCTTGCTGAATTTTCTATCCCTTGTTAAAGAATACTGAGTTCATTATCATCAGATCAAAGTGATTTTGACTGTCACAATAAACATCTTGGGAGGAGCTGGATGTCATACCACTCATTTGATATTAGACTAAAGGTACTGGTTTTTATTCAGTGGTGGTAGAAAGAGTCTGACTTGGCTTACTTTGTCATGACGCATGATGGGAAGTTTGTTTACCATTGTTTGGTTTTCTGTGTGGTCAAGGGTACTCTGTCTCTTAGCTGGCTAACCTCTTAGCTCTGTCCACTTTTTCTTGCATTAGTATGTCTAGTTTCTCACAGTAGTGTTTTGTCTCTTTGTAAAATACAAATTATAGTTTTGGAAGTAAATATGCAATATTTGTAAATGCATCTTTAGGCTAAGATGTACACATGGATATGTACAAATTTGAGGTGAATGGGAATCGGATGAGAGTGTTAAATGAAGCTGATACATAGCATGCTTAGCCAAATGAGAGGATCTGGATCTTCTTGTCAGGAGTGGATAGCAAGGAGCAGAGAAGATGCTGTGCTACAGGGTGCTCTGAATGCTGACGTTATCAATGTGCCAATTATGAGAAACAAACAGGAAACTTCTGGGATGAGAAAATCCATCAAAGGCCCTAAATACAGAGATGTCACTTTCAATTGAGAAATTCTCTCAGTTGCAATCTCAGGGAATACTTGAGGAAATTGTTTTATCATTGATTTTTCATTGTGTTGTTGTTGTTGTTGTTGGGGGGGGTGGGGGGGTGGTTATTGGTTGGGTGGGGGGTGTTGTTTGTGGGGGTGGTTTTTTTGTTGTTTGCCATGAGAGGCAGCATATAGTGCTAGACAGACTTTTTTTTTTTTTACTGACACTGGTGGCTATGCTTGTGAATTCTTATTTACATAAATAGGAGCTGGCCCCTGGCTCCCCTATCCCAACATTTTAGTAACTTTGTTCTGAGATAGGCAGTCTTCACAAGCTTGACTTGTTGCCAGCAAAAGGAGAAACTACAGCTCTTAGTGAGGCTTAGTGTTAGTTCTGGAGTGGGAAGACAATTGAGACCCTTTCTACCTTTTCACTGAGTACAGGGGAAGAAACATAGAGGGTTTAGCTTCCTTATGCTCATGCGCTCTGTGAATATCCACCATGGTACTTCCCCAAATTGCTTACAGTTTAATTTGAAGCAATGTGTTACAATCGCTGTAACAAACAAATAGGAGGAATAATGAGAAATGCACGAACAGAGGTGCCTGTAAAAAAAACACTGCACAGTTCCAAGTGGCTTCCATCACTGAACTTGGGAGCAGAATAAAGTATTAAAAACAAAAGCAGTATAAAATGAAACATTTGAGTTTATTTGAAAGCACTGTGGGAGTACTGACTCTCCCATTCAGATGTGGATTGTTATTTCTGTGTTGAAACTCAAAAGAAGATGTTTTATAATATTTGTCTGTTTTAATCTTGCAAGGTCAGTGTGTTGGTCTAAAATGTTAAAAAAAAAACATTTGACTCTGAGTCTTCCTTTTTACTGCAATTCTCAACTCTATTGTGTGATGCTGCTCCATGTTCTGGAGCCCTCAAAGAACAAAAAGATACTGAGCAAACAGAAACTCCTGGAATAAACTAATTCTCTCATGCATTGCCAGATCGAGTTACTCTGAAAATTAAAAAAAAAATAAAAAATAAACCACTGGATGGATAGAGCAGAGTTGCCATCCTGTGTATAACTTGTGTATATGTGCTTGTGTACACACATAAAGATGCCCCAAATACTAGGGGTGGGAACATATGTTTGGGCTGTCGTGTCTTTGTAATACAGAAATGAGAACATTTTTTTCCTCTTAGTTTCAATGACCGTAATTACTTGCAAATCTTCAAATTAGATATAGACTGTTGCTCACTGCTCCACTCAAAGGAACTGCACAGACCTGTTCTTTTAGGTTGTTCTTCACTGTTTGAATGCTGTGTAAACTGTGGGTCATCCTTCACCGTCCATTTGGGTTGAAATTATGTAGCGAAAATCAGCAAATGGAAGCTAATAGTGTGTTCCTTCTCCCTCCCTATGAGGAGGAAAGAAACCAAACAAAGATTTAAATGAAAGCAAGTCTTAATACGCAGTCATGGACAGGCTAAATATCTCATATGCAGATCTGTGTGTGTACAGTTATACATATAGATGAATGTACAAGAAATCTGGAGTGGATTTCATAGAAGAGCTTAAGAACAAGGGGAAAGAGCTGAGGCTTTATTGCTGCAGTTCAGCTTTGAGCATTCCAAATATGGGATGTTGAAAGAAGAGCTAATAAGAGGATAGCTGTTGGCATAAGAGGCTCACATTTATCAGCAGTTTCAATTAGAATTAGGTACTGCACTAACAAAAGGTATAGCAAATGTGAGGATCAAAGAAGTGACTTGATTTACAATTACCTCTGTGCCGCTGATGTGTTTATCAAACAATTCAGATACAGTAACGAGTAAAAATACTAATGCGAAAGGAGAAGCCAGATCAAATCTGCCTCCCAAGTGTAGCATACAAATATTTAATGAGAGGGGAAAGAATTAATAAAGGGGAAGAATAGAAAACTTGTGGAAGAGGAAAAACAGATGTAGTAATTTAGCATCAGCTTTAAGGTTCACAATGCAGGAGATGATGGAATGACTGTTATAGTTAAGTGACATCAGGTCTCTCCTTCTAGAAGTTAATCATAACCAGGCCTCTGGTTTTAAGCAGTAATCTACATGGAGTAAAAAACCACGGTACTAGTAAGTGATATCAAAGCAGCAGGCAATGCAATTCCAACACCTAATTCTATGAAGATCAGAGGAAATTTGACAGGGAATAACTTAGAGAATTTGTGACCATTTTGTTCAGAATATGAAAGATCATTCATCCATCTCTATTGAAAATGTCATTAGAGTGTATGGCATGCAGCAGAGAAATCTGAATGTCAGTGAAATAAAGCATGAGAGATTTTCCTGGTGAGGCATGAAGGTTGCCATCTGTAAGTCCTGTTTCTTTCATCTTTTTCCTTTGTCTTTGGAAGAGAGGGAAGAAAAAAGTTCTAATGGAACAGAAGATACTGGATTATTTCAAAAGTGATTATGTGAACATTGCACTGTTGATATTTATTTGGAAAAAATAATCACTTATGTGGATTTTCCTATGCCATCTTGAGAGTCTTTTCCTTGTAGGAGGCAAGGAAGTTTGTCAGGAGAGACTGATCTGCAGCTCTGGTGTTGCAGGAGGCTTTCTGGCAACTCCCCTTTGCTACAGAATGTGTGTTATCTGTGTTTGTTGCCTTGTTTGGATGACACTTCAAACTGGCTTCCCTTCAGCATGACTTTAATGCCAAAACACTTCCAAAAGAGACTTTCAGGTTGTGACAGGCTTGCCTGACTTTTTTGGCCATGCATATGGTATGATGGTTTCCAACACAGATAAAAATGAATGCAGCAACTACATGCTGTTTGAGATGTTTACAGCAAGTTGCACTGGCTGCTGCAGAGAAATTTTGACTTTGAATTAAAGATAAACCTTCAAGGATACATAATTAGCAAATGGCATTCATCTGAACCCGAAAAAAATCCTAAGATATGCCTTCTGTCTTGGGGGGGAAAAATAGCTTTAACAAAGGATGTAGGGTGAGCCTCATGAAATCTGGTAATCTAAAACTTTTTGGAACTGAAAGCTATTCAAGTAACTCAACTTTGGTATGTAGTACCAGTCTAGAAACTCTGGGCTAACTGGCTAAGTCCAAGCTGCTTACCTCAAAAGGGAGTGGTTATGTTCCTTTGCAATAATCCTGTGAGAATTTCCTGAATACAGAACATACCCCAGATGGCAGCAGTCCCAACCAGTAACAGCAAAATGCAATAGTGAACACAGAATAGAAAATGCCTGTCTTAGAAATAGCTTTGTAAGTTTTAATTCCACTGGAATATTAGTACATAGACTCACTTTTGTATTTTTGAGATTTTGCTTCTGCCAAGTTATTTGTCGTTCTCTTGCATTGATGGAAGACTTTGAAACCGTTAAATATGATTTCTCTTGTCTGTAAAAGGAAAGAATCAAGGTATGAATTGTGAGCTGGCCAACAGTTCATTAGTGCTTATGTGCCTTAGTCACTTTTAGGTGTTCTGGGAATCCTTTAGCATCTGAAATAGGAAAAAAAAATACCAACTGTCATAAGAAAATTATAAGGAGAGATAACAAACGTATCTTTGTTTTCATATGAAAAAAATTTGCAGATTTCTTTATAAATGGAAAAAGAAATCTATGTTCTCAAAATTCCTTCTGGCTTGAGGCATCTTTAGTATTTTGTGATGCTAAGGGTGTTTGATTCTGATTCATCAATGATGACTAAGCTCTCTTCTCTCATTTCTGTCTCCCCTTTCTTTCACTCTGTTCAAGAATTTTTAGTCTGTTTACTTAAAACAGAATAGCTATTTATTTATTTTAAGATTTCTCAGCAGTGACTAGTGAAAAAATTGTCAGATTCCTGCCCATGGCAAGAGGATTGGAACTAGAAGACCCCTAAGGTCCCTTCCATCATAAACTGTTCTGTGGTTCATGTCAACTGCAGTGTTAGGTGCCATTTGCTGTTTCCTGCCCAGGATTGAGTTACTCACTATGAGAATAAGCCCATTGAAGAGATCTATAGAAGTGAGTTTTATAACTATACTTCTGATGAAGTTTTCATAGTTCCTGAGATGCAAGAGAATATGGTGAGGCACATGATTTCAGCTTTGGTGCTCTACATAGGATAACATAAGGAAGGAGGAAGAGACACTAAGTGATCAATAAAATCAGTCTGAGAGAGAAGGAGAAAGTGATGTGTTTATGTGGTAGAGGTAAAAATATAGGGATTGAAAAGCAGGGAGAGAAGCTGCAGGTGTTCTTTAAATTTCTTGCATTCCTCTTTCTCTCTACTTCTTCCTTCTATGCTGCTTTTTGATGCTTCATGCTCCCTTTTTTTTGAAATATGTTCTGATTTTATATTTTCAAATTCCTTTTATGTTGCTGTTTGATAATTTGAAAGTAATAGACCTTGTCAACCTGGAAGCAATGTTTTCTGTTAGTTATACAGGTGATAGTCTGCTTCTTGTTCTGGTTCTAGTTGAATATAACACTGTGCTATATCATATGTAGCAAACAGACAGCCAAGTTGGTGTGTACAGGAATAGTTTTTTCATAGTCAGCTTCCCTGGAACACATCTGGTAAAAAGACCAAAGGTTACCTCTCTCCTACCTCCATCAAATTCCTGCTCTTCATTCTCAACAAAGAAACTCAGCTTCAGTTCCTTTTCTTTTCACTGACATTTAAAAAACCCAAACTGTCTTAAGGTGTGACTTTAACATGGGCCTAAGGAACTGTAGAAGAGTTGTGTCCTTTACAATATCATATAAGGAACAACCTTAGAGCAGTAGTGAAAAAAATGCACATCAGTCAACATCAGGGTTGTGTTGTAAGTGGCATAGGTAGAACTATACTGTAACAACACCTGTATGTAAAATCTCTGAGTTAAAGTAATCAAAATATTTCTTTGAAAAAAAAATCACTGTTGATTCTTTTTATTGGCCTAGAACATTTGTCTGTTTTGTTCACTTCCCTGAAATGTTACCATATATCTGTTTCATTTTCCTCCTATTTATGCTTTACAGAGATGAAGTTACTAACATATACTTGGGGTTTGTTTTTTTTTTGTATAGTTCTCTGTATTCTGGAATTGATCTGTAGTATTTTGGTCTTTCAAATTTCTTCTGTTTAACTGGTAGAATTTTTCCCTGTTGATTATTAAAATGTCATAACTTCAGAATAATAGATTTTTTTATATGGTTAAAAGTTAAAAAGATACTGATATTTGGCCTCAAAACATCTACAGTAATTACATCTTGGTACCTCATTCTTGCAATACAGATTATAGTATAACCAGAAAATAGAGTAATTCTTGAGTTTTTTTGAGTTTGAAGAGCCAGCTGCAAAGAGAAGTAAAGGGAGTACTTTGAAGAGTAAGAGCAGGATCTCGTATGGCAGCTTTCTTGCGTGGTACTATTTGCTGCTGCAGAATTGAGGTAAGAAGACAGCTGTTTATGCAAATAAAATGTCTCACAAATCCACAGGAGAAGGTGTGCACAGCACTTATAAGAAAAAAATGTTCCCTCATGCCCATACTGCGTCTGTTTCCTGAATAAATCCCACACCAGCCTAAATTCCTGTCTGCCAACTTGTGTTAATGAATATGGAACTTGCTGAAGAGCCAAAGCATAATGAAAAAAAAAAAAAGGCATAAACATTGTTTTTACTTTGGAATGAATGCATGACAAATCCAAATTAGACATACAGCACTGCCCATTTCAAAGGGCAGGCTCTCTGGCTGGCTTTGCTTGTTCACTTGCTCTAAAGAGAAAAACAAAAATATGCTGAAAACTTGGTTGAAGGTAATGAAAAGAGGAAGAGAAAAGGGGACTTGGATTATTGAAATTGAGGGGGAAAAACTTACTACAGAAGTGCAGTTATGTATTTTGTTTTGATGTCTAAATGAAATATTAATTTTCTTAGCAAAATATTTCTTCTGACAGAACCACAAATGTTGTCAGGAATTTTTGGGGGTTTGTTTTTTCAGGAACCGACGACAATGTCTAACCATTTCATTGGGGGAGGACACAATGTAGCCTTTTCTGTCTACTGAATTTCAAGCACAGTTAAATACAAGTGATTAAATTACCAGTGGAGTTTCTTCCAACTGGCTTCCATATAGACGTTTCTATAAAGGCAAATGTTTGGTGATCTTATGATGGTAGTGCACATGAAAATTTCTAAGTGTGTGTTGCTGTGGTTGCACTGGTTGTTGTGCCTATGAAGTTCCCTGGTTTCTCTAAGTCAAAGAATAAGTTATTGGGCTTGGGTAGATCTGCTGCATCTTCACAATTTTTTTTTAAAGTTCTACATTTCACCATGCTGTTTTCCCAACCTGAAAGAAATAGAAGTGAAGAGAAGCTGTTGTTCCTGCAACTCTGGTTGAGCGAATCTTAATTTTCATTTTCATGTAGAAATCACAGGGCCCTTGGTTGCTAAAATTGGTCAACAGCATTGAAGGTTACTTTATGGCACTTTTACAGTGTCTGTTTCCTCTATTTTAAGAAAAAAAGGGTGAGGAATCTGATGTTTTAGCACTTCTTATTAAATTGTTGGTAAGCTAAACTGTATTGCAAATGAGACTGCAATTTAGAAATAAAAAGTTTGTATGTCAACTTTCATCATTACTTGGAGTTATTGAATACACAGACTTGGCTGGTGATATGTCTTGTGAGCTCGTATCAGAATTTCTTATGGATAGGAATCTAGGAAAGGATATAACTAATCTCACAGAGTATTGCAACTTTCTATAAGTTTTCCCTAGTTCTTACCTATTTCCAAATGGTGGCTTAAAAAAGGCAACAAAAATCCAACTTGACTGACAGTACACATATGGGGGGGAAAAAAACGTTGAGCTCCAAGTGCAAGACTTTCTTTGGACACTCAAATATGTGTTATTTCATTGCTTAGGAAAGTAAACTAATCCCTCCTAGAAATTCTATTATGTGGAACTGCATTGCTACTGATACAAGTCAACAGCAATTTTGTAACTGTGGAAACCAATCGTATTTATTTCTGTCACCTACAGTGTGTTCCAGCTGACTGATGATAGCAGTAGACAGTCCTTTGTGTGGACTAGCTGCTATAACAAGGGTGAAAGATAAACCTCTGAAACCTATTGACAAAATATTTGAAACAAGATGATAAAACTTAAGAATTTGGGGTTTGTTCCAATTTACTCTGGGAATGTTTTCTAGTGACCTCTTACTTCCATAGAAATAACTATTTTTAAACATCATAGTCATGATTCTTCCTTTAAGTGCAGTAGAATGAGGGGAAAAGCATGTGCAAAGAATAATAGAGATGACTTTGTTAAGTTCCAGAGCTGGTGTTACAGAAGTGACAGCATCAGTCTTTTAATTTGAGACATAATCCTACTGAGATCCTACGGATCTGGAGTAGAACAGATACAAATCTGATAGGATTTGCAGTGACTTGTTTTTTTCTACTAAACTCATTAAATTAAATCTCCTTAGCATGTGAGAATTGAATTTTTTCAACAGTCTTCATTTCATCAACTGCAGCGAACAAATGTGTGCTGCATTTAGAAGGTGATCCAATCTTAATATTACAGGAAATTATGGTAAAACATTCACAAGCTTATTAAAACTGGAAAAGATCAAAAATCTAGAATTTTAATGTTATGACTTTTGGAAGTCAGTCTAGACTTTTATTCTTAAAGACAAGAACTAAATAAACAAATCCAAAATATAAGAGGGAGAAAACCAACAAATTCTAAGGCCTGAATTTCTATTGCAACTTTATTGGGAAAAGGAGATAATCATGAAATACATCAATCTCCTCTGGCAGCTGGCAAACTTCTACCCGTGCTTCAGAAGAAAATCTGATAAAAACAAAAGCACTTGCTTAGTATACACATAAGGTAGTAAAAAGTCTGCATCAGTTATCAGCTGAGGATAGATAAAGGTTAGTGTTGCCAAGGATTGGGATTTCCTCCTTTCTCCTACTTTCAGATCAAGACCTGTTAGTCCTTTACTTGGGATAATGATTATTGGCTATTGCTTCTCTGAAAGCTTATTAGTGCCTAGAAAACTACGAAGTGCTTGTGAACTGGTGAAAAGGCCCTGTAATGAGACTCTGATATCTAAGCATTAGCAAAATACTCATTGAGATACTAACATAACTTGGAAGCAGAGGTTTACTGTGGTGGTAGAAGAACTCCAACAAAAAATCCTGAAGACCTGGAGTCTGACTGTCACATCTCACCTTAGATGGTGCTGTGGTTTTGCTTTGCACAATCAGAAGTCTCGCTTGGCTGAGTCTGATAAGGAAACACATGCACCGTGCTCTCTGTATTTTACTTTCTGACAGCTAGATCACGCTGATGACCTGGGCATCAAGTGTGGAAGAGGAAAGAGGGTAACTCTTCCTTCCATGATCCCAGTTCTGCTGACTAAAGGATGGATTGCCTGATAGGAGATTATACTGCTTCATATCCTGAAGAATCCTCCCTTCACAGTGTCTTGGGTTTTTACAGCCCTGCTTGTGCTCCTGAGTGTGCTAGGGCTGTTCCAATGGAGTGGCATTGAAGTCAAAGACCATGAGGAGAGCACTAGGTCCAGATGTCCCTTGCCACATGTGAGTGAGAGACTTGCTTCCTTCATTTCCTGAAAGCTTCAGGGTTGTCAATCTATTGACTTGATTACAAGGTCAAACAGGGAGGAAGGGTTTTTGCTCAGCTTTCTTCAGTTAGGAATAGCTTTGTGGCAATATTGACTAACAAAAGGGCATTTTTGCTTCACTTCATTCCTTTAATCCCATCTAGTAGCAGTGCATATCTTTCCATTCCTTCAGTAATGCTTTTAAGGACTTAGGTACACCATTCCCGGAATCATGGATTAGTAATGAGATTCAAGCCAGTCTTCATATTAATGATTTCCTGCACTGGAACAGCTGCTGCCATCCATAGAAACCCTATGAGGTTTTCCCTGAAATTTTTCTGTAAAGCCTCCTGCCTTCTCCTGAAAAAGAAACAACACATAAAAGGTAGGATGGCCACTGATATGTTAAGGCCTTCCCTCTACTTGTGACTGATTAAACCCCACGGTGTGGAATGTGACTCACTAAACAGACTCCTACAATAGAAAAGGCTCAGTGGAGAGGAACAGGGATGTTGTGCCTATGAAGGTCAGGAAATAAGGCAAAGCAGCCGATTATCTCAACAGTGATGAGACCAAAGGGTGGCCTTTGCTTTAGACAGATAAACAGCTATCAGTTGGAATGGATTATTTGGTGATGTAAATGTGTCCTTCAGTCAGCCAGACCAGGATGGATGCTATAAATACTTCTCTCAGTCCAACGCAAAGTATGAGAACTGGACAACTACTAATGTAACTTGGAATAGAACAGATGTGAGCTGACTTCACTCTCTGGAGACTGGGGATATTAAAGGTTACACCTTTCTCATATGAAATATTGAAAGTGTATTGGGAAGAAGGGTGCATTGCCCTCTGGCAGTACAAAAGGTGGATAACTGCTGGAGACTGAAATGTTAGCTCAAGGATCACCAAATTCTTCATTTAACAGGGGGATTATCATCTGGTTGCTCCTTATGCTGAGTGTTGTGTCACCTGGGATTATAAAGTGCTTCAGCAATTTATCAGAGTTATGGAGGGATTCTTTTCCTGGCTTGCAAGTGACAACAACAAGAAACAAGGAGTAAACACCTGGTTTGTTACCTGTTTCTGAGTAGTGGCAGTTCTACAATGTGCTGCAGTGGAGGAAAGCAGCATTCTAGTCACCCACTGAGGTCTGCCTTTAACTTCAACGTTGAAAAGTGTGTATGACGATATATAGAGGTTGTTTCTTTATTCTACAGGAAAGGTAAACTTGGTTGAAAAGACCCAATTTGTGCTGCTACCTGGCAAAGTATGTGACCTCTCCTCTGAGAGTCACTCTGAGGTTCTTGGCTTGGCTGGCCTGCTATGTATAATCATCTCCATGACATATCTATTGAAAAAAAAAAAAAAAAGAAAAAGCTGAAAAAAAAAAACCCCAGAACCAGACGAGACAGGAGACTCAGGATGGCAATTTTTCTTTTTCCTTCTGAAAGTAGGATCTTCTCAAAGAAATATTCTTTCTAACTTCAAGCTATTAAATGGCTCACTTCAGACAGGAAT
This sequence comes from Willisornis vidua nigrigula, assembly GCA_021164005.1. NCBI lineage: Eukaryota > Metazoa > Chordata > Aves > Passeriformes > Thamnophilidae > Willisornis > Willisornis vidua. Next base: position 7,041,085 of record JAJPCS010000027.1, on the reverse strand, counting down.
ACAATGATTTTGAGTTAAATATGTTGTTCTTTAAGAGGTGTATAGGAGATGAAGGCAGTAAGCCTGTTCTTTTGTACAGTAGTCCTGAGGAATAAAATACTTGCCATCATTTAAGAAGAGAATTTAGCAGTTAAACACCTAGGTATTGGTTACTAGATGATTCCTGCTATTGGAGTGCTTATTTATGGTTACTCAGATATTGCTTGCAAATATATTCAATAATGAATCCAGTTCCAAATAAGGATGTTTGAACCTAGGCTGGGAATGGTATCCTCAGATTATTTGGTTAACTGGTCAGATGTAATTCCTAGCACACTAGAGCTCATCTGTTGATTTCTATTCTGATACTTCCTGTTTTCTTGAATAGCTTGCAACACTGTTCAGCAGTGCTACCTATATTTATATGTAGTGATTTAGTAGTCTCTTTACAGACTTTTATAAGGATATTCGTGTTATAGACTGAACCAGACAGTTGTTGCTTTGACCAATTAGAGCATAAGACTTTCTACAACAGTTGCGGTAGATATTTCATTCACATCTCTCCCTCATATTATATTTCTTTGATAGTTATGGAAGAATTTGTCCTTGGACTATTGGATAATGATGTATCTTGTACCTCAGAAGAAATACTTTAATGTGAATAAGCTTTTTAGCACAAAATCATTACTTAAACCATTTTAGAGCCTTTTGCTATCTGCTGGAGCTGAAATCAATATGCCAGGCCATAGATACTGAAATTAAGTGCAAACTTGATTTGAGTATCATATTAGTTTCCAGAATAACACTTCAGAGCTATTTAACCAATAAATTATTTTTAACTAAAGGTTTTTCATTGATATTTTCATAATGTGATTTCCATGTGTTTTCATTATGTTTATATATTGTCCTCACTCAGAGAAAATTCACATTTTGCAAGTATATAGAAAGATTAGATGGAAATGCTCCCTGCAAAAAATAAAGATGTTAAGTAAGATCTTTTCCTTAGATGTACTAAGGGCAACAATTAAAGCAGCATAAATTGAGCACATCATATGAGTTCCAATGACAACTTATATGTCTAGCTCATTTGCATATGCAATGTCAGGGAGGCATTGTATTAAGAATTTAGTTCTAGGCTTTTATGTGGCAACTTTGTAAACCTGAACTAATCCTTTATTTGGCACATCTTTGCACAAGAAAATTCTGAAGAGAGATTTTTCAATTCTCTTAGATAGCCACAGATTTAATTGTTCTCTTTTTTTTTT